>JADQWA010000234.1:459516-902442 GCA_018344505.1 Nebria ingens riversi
TATATATATACATACATATATATTACACAAAATTTAGACGTTGTCTATTCATTTATTTACTGTATCAATAATAAAAATGTTTTTGTTGATACAGCAGTCTATATATTATTTATGTAGGTTTTATATTCTATGACAAGACAAAGTCCGCGGGTGGATATATTTTGTATTGTATGACGAATGTTTGAAACCACTAGTCGGTACTTATTTATCATTTTTGTAATTATTCAATTCCGCCTCGTTCATGTCAAAAGGTTGATTGAATCTAACCAGGAGGGATTCTTGATGACCTTTCTTCGTAACCCCGCATTTAAGACACTCCTAACGCTTGTGGAATTTCAACATGTACAATAATAATTTTACATTAAAATGTATTTGTCTTTTCTGTCTGCATAATATTAAAAACATTTTTCTTGTTGTTTACTCGTCTGGTTAGGAATCTTAACTTGATTTCATTGGTTTCCAAGCCAACCCATGATATTGCTTCATTAATAAGAATTTTATTCGTTATGACCACTTATTTAAATGTGTTGTTCACATATGTATATTCTGCGTGACATTAAACTGTATCAAGTGAGCTCGAAACTTATTTGTTGTTCAAACCACTCTCAGTTGAAACTTTTCAAGGACAGCTGCAATGATAGTAAAACTATCACTTTCGATCATTTCGAAGGGTATCCGTGGTTGTATTTTTTCCTCTGCATCGGAACGTTATTGTTTCGCATGGAGGGTAGAATAATAATAATAATAATATATAGCAGATGCATGATCTGTGTCGCGTGGCTTTTATATTTAAGGGGTGGGACTCTTCCTCCCCATATGTAGCGTTATGTCGTATTGTTTAATCAGGGATTGAATTCCGGCATATCCGGACAACTGTACCGTGGTTGGTCCGGCAGATGGACTATATCAGATGATAGGGGAGATCTTTTATTAAAACTCGTGTTATATTTTATGTTACGGAATTTGCATTTTTAAGCTGAAATTGCAGCCGTCTCTGCTAACCATGCAAATAATACCCAAACATTTATTCAATTTAGTCTTCAATACATTTTATATATATGTATATATATATATATATATATATATATCTATATATATATATATATATATATATATATTTATATTTTCTACATTTTATATAAAAACAAGATTCCAATCGAATATTTTTACTGTGTATTTCTTATTTTAACATCAATGAACTTGAGATACTGGGCATTGAAATATATTATAAATACTCATAATTGTCTTGGCACACGCGACAACTACAGCCTAAGAAAAGAATTTCAATGCAGCTTAAGTAATATATAATGTTAACAATAGGATGTTATTACAGTTTACATAGGTATAGTTTTTTTGTTTCAATTATCATTAGACCCATTGTTTAGTTAGATGATTATAAAAAGAAACTATTGTGGTAAATATTGTCTCTTGATCTAGCAGCGTAATCCAGCTGTAGAAAATTTCACTTTTTCTACACTTTCTCCAACCCCTTAATATAAAAATTCTCCAAAATAATATTAGCAGATGTAAATACTTTTACAATATATTGATAGGGATGTCACCCTTCTTGCTACCAGGGAAATTGCCTGGACATCTGTCATAAACTTTCACCCTTCGCGTAAATAATAAAATATCAATATTCACTAACTGGTACATACGTACCTACCTGAGATTGCCTTCGGAGGATGCAAAATACACCTCTTTGTAAAGCGGAAATTAGACTCTCACCTGGATTATATCCCCCCTTTTTAATATATGGTCTATAGGTATGCGCTAATGCATGATTTTGTTTGCACATTGTCTACCTTAAGTCTGCTTATATCATCTGTTCTGTCATCAGCTGCAGCGATAGGTCTTTGTGACTAAATATTCATCATCATCAAGGTACCCACTTGGAAAAACATTGTTATCATTTTAACTAATCAAGTTCTATTGCGGCAACTAAGTTTTAGTAACATTAACCATATTCTTCTTACAGTTACAAAAATATTATTACAAGTAGTTGTAACGTAGTAAAAAATGAGTGATAACAATTTTTACTTTCTTATACGAAGTAATAAGTAAATATTATAATCTATCTCGATGAAGCATGCATCGTTTTGCTTCGGTTTAATAAATTTAGTGAACTGAAATTGTTTCAAAGAATTCTTGTTTTCTAATGCAAAGATAAGCACTAGTTCTTTTGATATTAATTAAGATTTTTATTACCCGAGCTAATTTAACTCCTGCCCGGGGCTCCCGCATAAAAATGAGATACTAAATAATATCGAGCCCGTATAACCGAATGAAATTGAGTGATGGCTAATTCGTTATACTACCAATCTCTTCTATCTTTTGCACTGGTGACTACACCTGTCTTGATCGGATCTTCTAATGAGTTACTCCGAAATGCATATTTTCAAGCCGCTATGGCATATTGAAGTAGCTGTCTCTTCTAGTTATTTTGGAATATAACAATTATTTGGATTTTTCAATATTTCTGTATTAAAAATAATTGTATATTTACTGTAATTTGCGAATCAACTTTTAAATATTTTTTGCCATTATTTTTTATGTGAAAATATACCTCCTGGTGTGCATTTCATTGTTTTCTTAAGATCATTTTGTGGTATAGACGAAGACAAGGAGGACGTACCTATGTAAACGGCAGATGTGTTCCGAGGCACGCGTCTTTCAAACCTTTCACTCTCATGTTCTCTGTCTCATGGCATATGTAATCCGACTTGGCCGATATTTTGCCAAGTTCACGGGTAAAGGGTGTATTGTCAGATATTACAGTAGGTACTTGTAATAGGGGTAATTTATGTTCGATAGTTAAATTAGATTGAATCAAAATAAAAATGTCCCACATTCTAAACAAAACAAAAGAATAGGTACATGCAGGTGTGATAATTGAGGGGATCGAAATGAATAACTTTGTTTGAAATATGGTCGGCATGTAGCTTATAAGTTATGAAAATATTATTTCGCAATGTTCTATGATGAACTTGAAAATGATAGATATATTATATTTTACATATGTAAATCATATTGTGTAATTATCATCTGGGAAAAAAATAATATGTATAGAATTGAGTATAGAATATAGAGAATTAGTTCTGAATCCTAAAAACCTTGACGTTAGATATTCATTGAATCAAAATAAAACGTCCGTAAATCGTCTAACGGCAATAATAAAATTGTATCTAAAATAGCTGAATTTTAGGAATGTTTAAAAGGTGTATCCTTATGGGGGCGTTTCGCAACTCTAAATATAATTTTAGGCACGTAGTGCTATTTAAGTCTAACAATTAACAGACCACATGGTTCACTAACATCTGGTTATCAGATGAGGACAAAATGCATTGTACTTGCATTTGAAGTTGGGGAAAAAACTATTAAGATTTGGGTTATTGTAAACGCAGTGTTGTAAACTTTTATAAGCCTATTTTCAAAGTTACCACATCTGGCTATCATATGACATCTCACAAATTATTTGCGTGGGAAAGAAGTTCGATAACAGAAGAGTGAATCTAATCTAATTGAATATAAATTGATCTTTAAAAAAATTGATTTTTCCTTCTTCTGTTTTTTATGCAGCAAAGATTTTCGATATATATTTTTTATTCAAGTATGACTTCATAACAATTACTGTATTTTTGTCTGTTAGGGGAGATGTGGATGAGTATACTTATCTATGTTAAGTTCTGTGTATGTTTTGTTGTTGTAATAAATGTTAAAACAATATATGTTGTATTAGCTATTATGGTCCATGGTTCGAGATGATTTTTTACTTGTAGTACGTGGGCTATAATATGGTAAGTTTTAATTTATCTCTTACACATTTCACAGACTGGATCACCTTTTTTATTAATTTTATTTCTCGCCAAATATATGAGTATGAACGCGACATATGTAATACGATTTGATAAGCTGCATGTTAAATGTGTATCTCACAGTTTAGTTGAATTAAATATAAAAATTCCCGTTATTTAATGTTCCACAATAAAATACTTGATACTATCTTTGCAAAGAGTATCCGTATTGGCCAGAATGATCTGTGATGTTTCCTGCACCTGTTCTACATTCGAGAAAATCGACTTTAAGTTATAATAAAAACAAACACCTGGCTTGTCCTTTCATATACGATATATATATATATAATATAAGTAGACGATCCTTCAGTGGTGTCGTCTCACAGAACGCGAGCATATTTTTATTAAACTTACAATTACAATTTATCAAGCTCAATATTTTGAACCACAAATGACACAAGCTTATTAAAATATTTATTATTAATGCTAAAAAATAATTTACTGTTGAACCGATGTCATTTTAGTTCACTTCTTGTGGCAAATTAACTACCAGAAATCATAGAATGTTTACTTAATCAACAACCCTAAAACAACTTCTATAATAACAGCTAAATAATGAACATCACAGCATCGATTTGTTGAAACAAATAAGTCAGGTGGTTGAAACACTGGATTCTTTGCCTATAATGATAACTTCTGTGGTGTATGAAGGGACTTTGAGGAAATGCATTGTCTTTCCCACATGTCGCGATCACCTGCCGTGGTTCTCGCCGAGAGAGACGGCTCGGCCGCCCGGCGAAGATGCTGGTTGTTAGTTGCGTTGCGCGAGGTGCACTGGGATAAGAAAGCAGGTGGTTACCCACGTTATTACTCCAGCATCAGCTGTTTAGGGTCGTAACTCCTTCAAGTCATTTTACGGATGTTAGCATAAAAATATCCCGCATCGTCTCATTTGATTATTTATATTTTATAATCAACTTTTATGTTTCAATATATTTCATTTCATGGTATTTGCGAATGAATAAGATATTTTTTTTAAAACTTCGATTCAAGTATGCAATCTTTAAAACATTCAAGAGAATTAAATTGTTCTATGGTTGAGTTGTCAATAATGAGATCGTTTTGCCTCAATTATTGATCCGCAAATTATATATTGATTTTATTCGAAAGAAGTTAGAAATTTTAGTTAAAAATGTCACTTAACGATTTTTCAAATGTTTATTAGCTAAGCTAATATGTGAAGATTTTTCGAAAAAGTACAAAGGCGTATCCCATCAAGGAACAGCTGTTCAGCATTGCTGCCCTTTCAATATCATCTGTTGCACAATACCTTAAAGCTATATAGTTCAAGTCACACGATTTAGATACCTATAGAATTACTTTTTGAATATAATAACAACAAAAATAATAATTTAGAAGAACGTATATTAACAGTCTGGTACTTTTTTATAATTGCGTATATATTAAGTTGTTACGTCTATTTTGTAAATTTCTTTACCACATCCAGACAAACATGTGTCTCAACTCTCAATCTTACTAAGTGATATGTACCCAAAATAATTAAATAACGTTTAAGAATTATTTAAATTAAAAACCCATATAGTTATTAACAAAGAAGACGTTGAAACTTCATACAGTTCATTTTAAGTTGTGATTATTATATATGATCACATTCGTCCAATATACCTGAGGTTACGTAAACGAGAAAAACACCTTAAATCATATGATTTGCTGTACCTGAGAACCAAACTGAGATGCTGACAAGGTCAAGGTAGCATTGTGCAAGGTAATTCTTGTGGTTTACGATCAGTGGACATGCATTGTTGATACTTCTAGTCAGCTGTTTTTTGTTATTCTCCCATTGCCCATAGATTTCAGGCGCACTTATTTTATGGGAAAAACTTTCCAAAGTTTGTCAAAAACAAAATTAATTCTAAATATAAAAATGTTCTATTTGGTATTTCTGGTAGAAAATTTCTAACCAAGTAATATAAGCGGTCGAACTTGCGTTATATACATAGTAAATTTAATTATAATCATAACTTAATTCGTATTATTCATAAGGTTTATTAAATAATAAACGGTGTGCTAAGTGTTAAAATCACATAGCGATTATTGAACAACCAGAGATGTTGGTTATTTTCATAATAGTGTGTCGATGGATAAGCAAACACGCTTTATCGAACGCGTATCAAATCAATAATATCGATATTATACGAGGCGAGCGGGACCAGTTTTTGTCTGTTTCCATCCGCCATAAGATATGTTCCCACGCTCCTCGTGGTACACTTGCAAGCCAACACGCATCGCATCCTAGCTGGAAATGATCGAAGTTACTTGGTCGCTCTATCCATAGTAATCTTTAGTTTCCTCCATGATGATTGTCACCATAAAACGGCAATGAATACTCCAATTAAAAATATTTCTCACAGATTTCTAAATATTCAATAAATATGTCTATCCTATATTTGGAATATCTCTTTCAAGATTCTTCGAATTGAATTACATATTTGATGACTTCAGAACTGATTGCAACGAACTGATATTAATACACAGATTGTAACTGAGATAACGTACAATTTTTATTACTATTACTAAATTTGATATAAAACAAAATAAATGTAATGATTTGAAATTTTCTTCCTAGAAATTCAAACCGTAACTATGATTCCCTTGTGTAGTCATTAGCTGATTTAGAAATTATTGACTCGCACCTGGTTACTAGAAGCGACCATCAAGGTTTGGAAATTGTTATGTTTCGTCTTAAAAATGTTGGCCTTAGGTTGGGGACGTCTTTTCTTAAGCTACAGGTACACAAGAAGGTACATTTGTGCCGGTGACTATGACACGTGTATACGTAACTCCTTGCACGTGTCCCTTTAGTATTTCACGTGGAACGTCTTACAAAAAGCTATTGTGTCCAAAAAGTGAAGAAGAATAAGCGAAAGTTTCTTGCGAACTTATACAAAGTTGGATAATCAATTTGGTTCAAATCGATTCTAAGAACACCATTTTTCAAATTCTGGTTTGTTTCATACATATCTGACATCAGTGGATGACAAATATAATATAGTTTTAAACCCAAATAAAAGTGCTTAATATTCTCAAAACAAAGTTCCGTTATGGGAAGAACCACATTAGGTAGATAAAATTCCAGAATTTTACTAGTAACTCCATCGGAATTTCTTACAATTGTTTTAATCAATTCGTAATTTGTCTTCCACAAAAATACTTTAAGTGGTGGTCACACTCATTTCCTGTTGCACATGTCATCACTTACATTTGACGTTTAGCCACATTCCATTTTTAGTTTGTGTACGTATCGATAAGTGTATATGTATGTAGTGTGTGATTGAGTCATGTTATCCAGTCTAAATAAGCATGAGGTTTATGACTGCAAACATTTGTAAACAACACAGAAATAAGTTAACCTGTTCCTTTTGCAAATGTGTTTTTTTTTTATTGCGGTACGTTTGCCGAATTAAGTCAAGGATAATTATTCTAATAAAACTTCATTTCTCTCTCTCTCTCTCAATATTGCGTTAGTTAAATAAATCTAATATTGGGTCAGTAACTATATATTTTCTAATCATTATGAAGAATTGTTTCCGTTGAGTATGGTTCAACATTTATTCATGAATTGCTAATCTGAAATTGAACACCATATTTCATTCGGTTCTCAAATTAAAATGAAAATTGTCGGATGTTATATGTAAAAATCGAACATTGCATGCTTAATTAAACCATCGAAATATTGTTAAAATTATTCCGGTTTACATTGGCTGAATTTATTACAATCTCCCAGCTGTCTTGTGTTTCTAATGGAAATCCACGAAACCTGAATCCCGAATTGATCGACTGTGCTCCATTAGAAGACATTTTTGATGGTGTGGGCATGTGTGCGATGTAATATAAAATATATGTAGAGGAATCGATAGTTATTTCCGAAAGGTAAGGGTAAACATAGGGGCGATCAGGGTCGCTATTATTTCAACAGCTGCCGGTGTTGTTCGCCGGCTGCTGTTCTGCAGAACCGCGGCAGCATCAGGCGTGTGGCTCTTCAGCGATTGGTCCGTGGCTCGTGTCACCATCTGCCACCCCCACTACGCAGAGCTTTTCATGCGGCTACTTCTATCCGCGGATGGGCCCCATTTGTAGTCAGTCTTCATCGTAACGTTGCCCAGTCTACGCTTCCATATCTTCCCCCACTTTCCACAGTCTCATCCCCGGGTTGCAAGCCCTCAGCTAGGGGTTGTCTTTTAGTGCCGGTGCCACCAGTATCTAGGTCGTACATGGATTTTGTGATTGTCGTTCAGTGAAACTTTGCTAAGGACTACCTGCATTACCAAGGGTTGTGTTTTGAGTGATATAGTTTTTTTGATGGGGATTTCTTCAGGAAACAGTTGTCACTGCAAGGCTGAAAAGCCAGAAAAAGCTGACAATCTTTTTGCTCCCATTCGAGGCAAAATGAAGGTTCTCAAGAAAATCAAAAAGCGCATGGGATTAGGTCAGTCTTAAACCGCATATCATTTATTAAATATGTATTCCTCTTCTTGATACAAGTACCAGTTATTACCAAATATTTACTAGAACATGTATATTCAAACTGAAGAACAAATTTATATTTCATATATTTTTCAATTATTACAATTCGTCCACAAATGGCCGGAAGCTTAATATCTATGTTTGCCAATGTTTACATATACATATTCAGACCAATTTAAATAGGAAACGGATACTGTAACTATAGGATAAATCTCCAACATGTATTTACCTATGAAAAACTCTATATCTATATATGGCTGTTATTCACATAAATCGCGGTAGGAAATTGATGTTTATATTCATTTACGTCACAATGTAATAATATATGTCATGTCATGTATGTCACGCTATCATTTTGAAATAATAATTTAAAATTCGAATGTAATTATATGTCCAAACACGTGACACTATTTAAAAGACAACCATTGTCAACACGAAGAAACAATAGTATATCAACTGTAAATTGAACGAATACTATCGGTTCTTCAATTAACAATTAAGTATGCGTGGACATCGACAGGTGATTTTGCATGTCTCCGTCAACTTTATTCCGTACTTATCCATATTTTATCAGTTATTGTTTTGTCGTCGTTCTACGTGTTTTGTGTTTCTCAATATGTTTAGTTTTAATAGATTTCGTTCAACTCGAAAAAGTAACAAAAATCAATGTAAGTGTATTCAATCATTTAGTGGGTACGTGTGAGAATTGAGAAAAATTTTAAATTTTGTGTATATTTAAATATTTGAATAATAAATATTTCGGTTTGGATTCTTGATCATTTTACATCGACACACAGGTAGCATTAGTCCAGGACCGTCTTAAATCAATTTCTTTCGTTGAGTATTCATTTTTAGAATTATCAACCTATGTTGAACTTGAATTGATTATCAATTCTTTCCATTCTTATTAACTTCTAACGTATAAAGATCGATCAGTATACAATTATAAATTCGGCTATTATTCAACTAACAGTGAAACTATAGAAAATCAATGCTGGTAAAGTGTGTTAGTACAGTCCTGCGCGGTTACCTAAATGCTAACATCGGTCGCACGACTCGGCCGTTCCCACGACATCGACCTCCACTTTCTAGACTGAATCACTGTAAGGTAATGCACGTATACCTCTACCTACCTTGCCGTTTCTGTAAACCGTTTCATCTTCTCTGACTGAGTATTCTTTTTGTCTTTGTCTTTTGCAAGAAGTTCTTCAATGATGTCTTCGTCGTCAGAAACGTCATTGTTCGCGCGCGCGTTTTACAAAAGTTATTACATTCTCTAGCAATCTGACTTTATAAAATACAAGTTAAACTATTCTTCTTTATTTAAAAAAAAACATATATTCTTAACTTAAATTAATTCAAATTATATTTCGTGTTAATTGTCAATTAAATAATGATAATTTTAGATATTCAAGGACCATATAGTGATTTTTATCATATTTGAAGATACGAATCACAATACTATATTATTTTGTGTGTATTCCATGTCAAGTTCATAATTTGCATGAGAAGATTCAATGTCATTAGATTCCAACATCGAGATTCTAATTTTTATGATTTTATTTGCTCTTTTGCCTATCGTATTATTCTTTTGGTAATATCATTTACCTGTTTTGGTTTTTTATATTTTTACATTGCTGTACTTGTAACCGTCAGTTGGTACGAATTCACCCCTTGTGTGAAGGACCCTATCCGCATGGCTGAGTCTACACTGTGCATTCAATGCCTCTTGTACCCCCTATTTTTAATTCCAACACATCTGTCTACGTATTTGAAAGTAGGAAACCGGAAGAAGGAGTTTTTCTAATTGAAAATCTCGCTACTGTTTTGCAAAATATTTTAACATTGATTTTCAAAAATGATAAAATGTTCAAATATATATGCGCATTTAGATATTTATATTTTATGTGATGTAGTATATAGATATTTTTTGTGGCTCAATGTCAACTGGCTTTTGTTATTTACTTGCGGGAGCCTGGAGATATAGCGTTCCATTGGGAACGCCAGCTGTCTGGTTATCCCCCGGGCTTGCGTTTTGCGCCAGACATACTGACATCAAAAATATGACGTCAACCAAAAACATTCGTCTTTCTGACAAAACTTGTAATTGTAAACGACAAAACCACAAAATACACCACAGTTCGTTTCGCCTGAAATGTTTCCTCCATTCAAATAGGTCATCGCAATTATTTCTAAGACCTAAATAAGCTAAACTTTGTACCGGGCACGAATCAATAACGAAAGATCAATTTCAAATATTTGGTAATTTTATACACGTATTTTGTTTCGCAAATTGGCATTTTGCATGTGTTTTTGGTAGACGAGATTAAACGTTCTGATGATTTGCGATTGATTGGTTGTGGTTTCGTGTCTGTGTGATCTGTGGTATTTGATTTAACTCGAATGGATATTGGATTATTATGGATGTACTATTTATAGCATCCAGAATTGTATGGCTGACTATATTCAAACGCGTAGCCTAGTTTCTGCATTGCGCAATCCTTTCTGTATTTCCGTTTGACAACTTTCGGACTATTTTAAGTATTTATTTTTATATGTAGGTATATTGAATAATATTTTGTATTTTTTGAATTGAAATTTATTAAATACGTTCACTTTGATTATGGTTTGTTAATTATTGTTGATTATTAAATTTTTATGTGATGATTAAAACTAACAGTATATACTCATATTTCACAAATTGTATAAACAGAGCATGAAGTGAAACTCGTTGTGGATTTTTAGCAAAATAAACTCCAATGAACATATAGAAAACAGCGTGACGTTAGAAAATTTCTTTTGATGTTATTAACGCTGGTTCTGCTTGAAGTAAGCTGCGAAGGCCATATAGTAATGATCATCTTCATTTCTCAAAACTTTTCTCACACTTTTTATCTGTTTATCTTATAAAACGCATCGAAATTTGGATAATTTTCACGTCAATTTACATAAAATGAAACCGTTCCCAACCATTCTCAAATACCCACACGAAACTCCAAAATTATAGACAATTCAGACAAAAATAGTCGATTCTCTTTTGTTTGCAAGTCGTTATCATCAAGTAAGGTTTTATTGCAATGAAATTGCTTGCAATATAGTTTACAAATGGGTTATTTTTACATGAGGTAAATTGAATTGAATATCGATTTCGTTATATTTAAGCGTGTTTCCTTTATAGGTAATTTTTGCAAATTGTTAATCGGAAACTCTAAACTAAACATTTTTGAAAATGTTTGATATAAATATTATTCTATATTTCAGTATTACACTTATGATTCAAACGCATATATATTCTAAAGGAAACGGAAGTTCTGACTTGCAAAACTACAAAAATATTTTCCATACGTCACACTTCTGGACAGGATGTTGAAAATTGCATAATTTCCATTTTTTGTTATAACAACGCGATGCTACAATAAACATAATAATGCAATTATTTAAATTCTATATGTTTTTAATTATTTCATGGCAATAATACAGTTTCATAACAAAAAAATAATAATATGTAAATTTTCTTCAATGATTACCTTTTAATTTTTGATGAACAATTTGATAGTTGCTAGGGTTTTTTTTTGTAATCTTTTATGTTGATGAACGCATGAATGCGGCCCCACGTGCTGAACACTGCACAGTGACCACGCGCCGCCGACTATACTTCCGGTACAAAATATGGGGCTGGTTACGTCAGTTCCGCCGTATCTAGGGTGTTCATTTTATGACTTAGCACGGGTTTCTACTTACTAGAAGAAAACATGAATGAATCATAATTTATGAATAATTATTTTTGTACACTTATTTGTGCAAAAATATTAATATTAATTAAAGAAAATATTTTAAATGAATAAATATATTTTTATTTAAAGTGAATAAAAAGAAATTTAAGATTTACGATTGTAAAATTATGGTTTTATAAAATATATTTGATTAAAATACAATATAAAAACTTGCATATTTATTATGTATATTTACAAAATTACATTATGCTTAAACACCCGAGCACAAAGGATAGCCGCAAAAAGAACCGCACGTGTTACTATAATAATGTTCTGGATGAGGGGGAGCGACCCCCTTAGTACTTAAGCACGCACTACTTCCCATAATGGTCGCTGAACAACGTAGATAACACCACTCAATGTATGTTAAGTGGAAAAACTGCGATAGTACCAAGTGAGTGTATTTAATTTTATCTGCAAGTTATTAAAACCTACAAGTTAATCGTAAGATTAATTATAATATGCAAGCTTGTATCGTAAAATTCAGCCAAACCATAACGTGAAACAGCTGTCGTTTAAGATGCCAGGTGAGCCGAGCCAAATTGCAGCAAGGATGCAATCGTTAAGTTATTTTATATTTCGGAGTCAACTTACATTATATGTAAAGTGTATCACGTGCTCTACAAAGTGTGTAGTTGAACACCCTTGAACTTTTACATGACGGATATGTTGTGGTTTATCTATAGATAATGCAATCGATTCATAGCTTTCCTAATAATATGTGATAGTTTACTGTTTGACACACACACACACACACACAAAAAATTGACAAAAACCCCACAAAGTGTTACTATTCATACTAGAATTCAACGGAAATTGTGTTCGAAGAATGCTTCCCTAGCTAACTTAAAAAAAATTATCGTTACGTTAAATATGTAATAAATATTTATTTTTATATAAACGGCCAAAGTTCATACAATCAACAATTATTGACAAACGTTATTTATCTAATGCCAAACGATGTAATTTATCTTTCTCGTTATTATTTAAGTAATTTAATTACCTTTCATGTATACCATCAATCGATGATTGTTAACTAAAAAGTTATTGGACAAAGTTGCAATGTAGTTACTATAATTTTCCATTAGAGTAACTCAATTTCTGCGATCAAACAAAACTGATATGTAGAGTTCAACAGAATGCTCCATCCGTTCAAAGGGTCAAACTGGAACCCGCAAAAGTGAATGCATTGTCAACAAAATAAAATGAAAATGTTATTCGGCTTCAGCGACACAAAATATCTATTGTTCTATAAATGCGGAACTACGCGATATGCTGACGGCGGATCTAATGTAAGGCTTCCCAGTGCAATCACAACACCACCCAGACGACGATGCGCTCAAACAAGTAAATAACGGAAGACACTTCCGTCCACGGCATGACTACTTCCATTTCTTTTATTTCGAAGCGGATATAGTAAGGTGAAGGTACCGCGGTGGCTGTCATGCTGGTTTGTTCCAGCGGAAACTGATACTTCATAGAGTACGCACCAGAGATTTGATACATTCATTCACAAAGAAATTGTGCATTGCCGTGAAGAGATTACAATTGTGTCTAGCTGGGCAGTACATTCCTTCACCACATCCATTCAAATTCGAACGCCTGAACATTATCTTCGAAATGTAAATAGTATTCAAACAATTAAGAAATATATAGGATCTAATTCAAATAGTTGGTGACATTTCGTCCAAAAGTAATCATGTTTATTCGATGATAAATGAAAGCAGTTTCGGTGTCGAAATTATTTATATTTCGAAACGAATTTTGGTTTGATTAAGCAACGGCCATGAGCATCATTCTCGCTCATCGGCCGTGACTGACGCAGGTTGATAAATCTGCCCGATGCGATGATTGTTGATTGGCCGCGGTAGCCGCGGTTCCCACGGAACCAGCAACGCGACTTTACCGCTTTGCCTCAGGCGATCCGCTCACCTTTACCTATTGAGAGAACTACTACCGTTTATTTCAACTGCGTTCTTAATCCTCAACAAACTAAAGCTATCATTTTTACACGCAACACAGTTGAAAAGTGTGATTGAACATTGATCAAGCGGACACAAAAAATGTTACTTTCAGATTGTGTAAAGCAATATAATTAACAAGATAATTGTTTTAATCATAATTGAATTTGCCAGTACGGTATTTCCAATATATTCATTAATTTTAGATATATATATATATATATATATATATATATATATATATATATATATATATATATATATATATATCAATGTTTATTTTAATTAAATTCTTCCATCGTTTTAAACATTGCAAATGCTACGATTATGGCTTCCCTCACGAAGTAAAATGACTCATTCATGTATAGTTATGCATTTGGTAAACATAATGCCTAGAAGGATTAGTTCATCTGCCGATCTGTATGATGTGCTTTCATGTTCCTAGACAAAGTAACACTACAATCGGTGTATGTGTGTTGATGGATTTTGTAACATGTGGTAACTATTACACATTCGGTTTTAGTTGAGAGTTAATCCACCCACCGCACTGGCAACAACAGCGTAAATAATTCTCCGTTTTTTCCTTGGGGACACCGCATGTGTGGAAATTCATATATACACTTGACATCGCTTATAAAAGCATTTCATTATGCTCTAGTTCCATGTTACGCTATTCGGACAACTGTTCGCGTTTCTATTGTTAACAAACACGTAACGAATCAGTATATATATATAAAATGCAAATCTCCAAGGGATTACAACGTTTTATTATGTATGTGCAGTTATTGAGCAGGGTTCTCATATCAGTCCCTTGCGGTATAATAACATTTTAATGAATTTTGCACGAGTTAATCTAACCAACTATTAATATATATTTCATATTATACGTATACGATACTTATATATATATATATATATATATATATATATATATATATATATATATATTTTTTTTTTTTTTTTTTGTGAAACAACGCAATGCTTAATGGTATTCATATCGACTAAAAATGAGATATCTATTATTCTCTGTTCGGATTTATCGACTCTGAATTATGTATATACATTAATGAATTTACAATTTTTACATTTAAATGAAATTGTCATAGATTACTAATCAACAAAACAAAACCAAAATACAATGAACATCCTTTTGCAAAAGTCCCGATGAAGGCAGGGATGTAAGGGGAAACCTCATCTAAATGGGGCCGGAAATCTGGCCTCCTATATCCGGTTCTGAACCGGATACAAGCGGAGGCAGCCACGCAACTACGTGTACTTGCATTACAATAATACCCAACCATATATTACTAGTAAACTTGCAAATATCATCCTTGTGTACAATTGCCTTTAGAGATTTTCTAAAAAGTTATATTTTTAAGCAAGTATAGCACCAACACGGAAATTGTGAGCGTGAGTCTTGAACTAAATTATACTTATTGCAACTTTAGCAATTTAGAAAGAAAACTACTTTGAGCATTCAATTTATAAAATGAAATTTGTAATTATAGTTTGATAAAAGAACACATCACGCTAACGGAGTGGAATTGGAGTAAAGAAATATTTTCTTAGAGTATGTTTATCGACATTCGTACACTGACTCTAATACCATATGTTCGCGTTCGCAATTTATTTTGCTCCGTGTAATTTTAGCATCTGCGTTACTTTCGTGAGAGAGCATATATATATAATATATATTGAGAGCAGGAAACCTCAAGACTTTTGTTATACCTGGAGGGGATCCACCCTTAGCCTACCAACACACGGGACAGCTGTTACCGGGGTACAATTTTCTCTTAAGCCGAATAACATATTGCAGCTATTACTGCAGCTGGACTTGAATTTATTAGCGTTTTTCTTAGTGTATACCTATATCTGCTAATTTAAGCATCATATACGTATATCTGTTCATTTTAGTATCGTAAATATGTTAATAACACATTAAACTCCATATTTCTTTGATATCTATGTTACATCTAAGAGCTTCTTCATATTACGGTTTTTTTTTATGATGTGAATGACTCATAACTGCCAGGAAATTACCGTTTAAAGCAATGAGTTAATAAGGTCAATTTAAATATTAAGTGACCTTATACGGGGTTTTAAGTTGAATTTAAAAAGAGCATAGTTCAATAGGGTATACACCTACACTTTTCTTTCATTTACGTAGAAAATACATTTTACATTCTTTTAATTCCTCTTCAGCTTTTATTATATATATGTTAGTATTTTTTTATATGCCGATGTTAATGTATTATTTATTTTATTCCATTTATGTAATTTATTATTTCTATTGTTACAGCACCCAGATCCAGTTCAAGCAGTGGTGGTACCAACAATCTACCTCCGTTGTTATTCAATCAAGTACATGGTGACAATATTCGCATATCACGTGATGGAACCGTAGCTCGACGTGTTGAGAGTTTCTGCAAAGGAATCGCTTTCAGTGCCAGACCCGTTAAAGTTAACGAGAAGGTAAACAAAATAACAATTATTTTTCTTATATTTCTCATAATAACTGTATAAGTACGAAAACTAATGTCCAATTGTTCCGTTAGGTCTGCATTAAATTCTCTGAGATTTCCAACAACTGGAGTGGAGTAATTCGTTTCGGCTTCACGTACAATGATCCCAGCACTCTACGATGTGGATTACCGAAATATGCCTGTCCAGATCTGACCAACAAACCCGGTTACTGGGCCAAGGCTCTTGCCGAGCGATTCTGCGAACGAGATACGTTGCTTTTCTACTATGTGAACGCTGCAGGTGATGTCCATTTCGGGATCAATAGGGAAGAAAAAGGAATATTCTTCTCAGGAGTGGAAACTAGAGGTCCACTCTGGGCACTTATAGATGTGTACGGAAATTCTACAGCTATTGAATTCGTCGATATGAGACAACAATTGAACAATTCCAGGCGTAATGTAGCTACGGCAAGTAGCTGTGATAGTACGCCGGATGATGTGGATCGACTAATAGTTCCATCATTGCAAAGCATGAATCTCCAGGATACAGAAGAGATTCCGTCACTACGGTATCAACCAGCTCAGCTGACGTACCAGCCAGTGCCTTTTCATCGCACTCGCGGACGTAATGTCCATTTTACGCATAACAGGTGTTTAGCCTCGCGAACCGACACAGAATTTTGTCAGGGATATGTTTTTACTGCACGTCCTCTAATGCTCAATGAAAGAATTGTTGTACAAATTCTTTCTACGGAATCGATGTATGTAGGCTCTTTAGCTTTGGGTTTAACTTCATGTGATCCAAGCTATCTTCAAGCTGGTGATCTTCCCGATGATTCCGACTTATTACTCGACCGTCCTGAATACTGGGTTGTTAGCAAAGATTTCGCTAGCAATCCACAACGCGGCGATGAAATAAGTTTCTGTGTGACGCACAGTGGTGAAGTACAGATTAGCAAAAATGGCCGACCTTCGACGGTAGTAATGCACGTTGATCAGTCCTTGAAGTTGTGGGCTTTCTTAGATATCTACGGTTCAACGCAGCGCATCCGAGTGTTAAGTTCACCTGCGACCGCATCACCTGCCCGTGTCGTCGATCGAAGATTAATCGTGCCGTCTAGTTCAGAATCAATGAACAGTTTAAATAGCCAGTCTGAAATCAGACGTAATAACTCTGTGATACAACACCCAATCGTACAACCAAATACTCGTGTATGCTGCGTGGCACCTACTGCTGATATGGTTCAAGTGCAACCTAGTGCTAATGGAGGTGCTGTCTTGGTTGTTAATCTTCCACCAGCAGCAACACATCCGAATCTCATCAATCATCAACAACAACAACAACATCAACAGACTTCTTCAGTTGTGCCAACCATTCATCCTCATGCATCGCAGACTTCAGTGCACAGTCAAAGCAGCCAAAATAATGCACATAACACTAGTCATCATGGAAACCACATTAGCCAGAACCAATCCAGTCACCATTCAAATGGGTATCCAGTCGTAGCTATTGCTTCCGTTTCCGCACATCATCAAAGCAATTCGAGTAATGTGACTCCACCAACTGGGACGATGATGTCAGCCACCAGCAATACATATATTGAGGTGTGTATTTTTACTTTTCTCTTTTAATATATTTCAATAACACACATTTTTTTTCATTTCAAAATTGCATGTGTTACTTAATAAATACATTTCATTTAATCACTCAATGTTATTGTTTTACATTTGAAAGTAATGAACTTCTTTTCATTTTTAGCCGGTGTCTGGAACAACATATTCAACGTTCAAGAATTGGACAGACGTTCCGGGCGTAGGAAACGGTTCCGGCGTCGAATGCACAATTTGTTACGAGAATTCTATTGACTGTGTTTTATATATGTGTGGACATATGTGTATGTGTTACAATTGTGCGATCCAGCAATGGAAAGGCAAGGGTGGCGGACACTGTCCATTGTGTCGTGCTGTTATTATAGATGTTATCCGTACATATAAATCGTGATGAACTAAAACATGTGTACCTGTCATCAATTGTCAAAAATATTATACCTAATTAAAACAGTTCTCAATTTCAACCATGAATCTCTCAATAGCATATTATTTTTGTAACAGTAACACAAGAATATTGATTTATCTGTTATCAAACATATTTTTGTACACTCATGATTTCGATGATTGTATGTAAACAGTAGTGGGGCAGAATCCTGAAATTAAATATGAATCTTTGTATCTTTTTACACTATAATAGTAATAATAATGTTTGAAATTTGTGTGCGAATGTTAAGGATTCTGTCAGCTGCTGGGTTTAATGAGAACATGTGCTTCCACTGCCTAAAAAAAAACTCATGTTATACTAGTGATAAACTTGTCGATGCTCTCTTGTGTAACTTACGATGACATGTTAAATTTTTTACCTAAGACTGAGACGCTATTTGTTGTATTTGCAATGTTGTTTGTTGATTGGTTTGTATAGAAGTGTAATGGGGGTACAATGGTCTCGATGGCATAACCAAAGAAACTACTTTCTTTTAGTAATTTGTCTAAAAGAGTTAATATCATGTAGTTAGGGATACTTTTTATAATAATATCATAAAACATGCAGTCACTTAGTCAACCGCTGCTGTTGATATATTTAGATAATTAATAAATTAATTCAAAAAGCGATTTAAATAACACAAAAGTGAAAATTAGTCAGCTGTGTAACGCAGTTAAAATATATAATCTATAATAATAACATTATTTATTTATTTTATGGTTATATTTACGTTATTTTTAATTATTACTGTTAGGTTTTTATTATTATCAACTATTGTGTTTTTAAAGAAATGCACCAATTTGCATAAATAATATATGTTTTTGGGCATCGGTTTAGCCTAGATGAGCAGTTTCAAAAATGTTTCAAATTATAGGTTTGTTTTGTTTTCGCGTACATTCCTCTGTCAAACGAAAACAAAGTCATCTCTCGAGCAAAAAAATAAAATCTTTAGATAATCTTACCGAACATGCACTAAGATATCTTAGGCCTCATAGGGTTTCTAGTCATAAGTACATAAGCGCTAAACATATTCTCATATACACTATGTAAACTGAATTATAAAAGTGTGTGTTCTAAAAAAAATCTTATGTAAATAAAATGTTACCGATATATCATTGAAACAATTCGTTTATTTCTACTACGCGTGTCCTCAGCCTTTTTTTGTTTAACGAAATAAATATTTTATGTTATTACAAATGCGAATGAAATAGAATGTGTTACAGAACATGGTAGGTGGAATAAATTTATATTTGTGCTAATGTTCTTAATGTGATTTTAACAGAATAATCATCTTGCTAGTTTTCACACTTACGAAGAAGTTACAACTATGATAGTGAAAATAGAAATATATTACAAAATAAGTGAAAATCTGATATATTTTATCACTATTGATAAGTAATTGATAAGATTCATTTGAAATCGTTCGTTTACTTCTTGAGTAACTACTTGAAAATATGTACGTGCAAATTTAAAATGCGCTTTTGTGTACACTTGCAAATTTGACGGTTAAAACGACTTAAGGTAATTAATAATTGTTTTCAATCGTTTGTTTGTTTGTTTATTTAAAAAACAAAAGAAAATAGAAATCTCAACTTAATTTTGTATATTAGCAATTGTATGTTAAATAATAAACATTAATTAACTGTGTCATCAATTTATGTAAGAAATTTAAACTAAGAACGCAACAATTGTTAAATAAACTTGTGCCATAATTCTCTGAGGATAACGAAACGTGAAATATGAAGATTGAATTATTTTTATCTGATGTTTTCTTATATCCGACTACCAATCCAATTAAAACTGGATACGGCATCTCATCAAATAATTGCAGTGTTATTTTATGTGTAGCCAAATAACCAATTGCGTACGTAATTTTTATTTAACATTACATTAAACATTGTTAAATTTATAATCATTTTATCAATTAAAACCAATATTTGCTGTTGACAAAATTATAATTACCTTTACTATTATTAATTACGTACACTTAAATGTATTTATTCTTGCCGACACAACCTTGGTCCATTTTACTTACAAATATTTAATAAACAATACAAATAAAATTATTTAATCAGTTCTCATCACTGATTTGGAATAAAACGAATCTTCAGAGTTTATTGACATTCAAAACTTAATTATATTTTGTAGAATATATTGATTTATGGTATAATTACTATAATTATAGAAACATGAAATTTTTTGTATGTATTTTTTCTAAACAAAAATATAAGTTGTATTTAATATATAAATCGTAGTCTACGCTGGCATTAATGTATGCTATACCTGGTTTAGTTTAAGTCACTGATTTGATTTAGTGGGCATAACAAATTGATTTCAAAATATTGTTGTTGTGAAACATTTAAGAATTATTTAGAATTAGCTTTGTCAACTTTTTATTTTTAGTAGGTTCAATATTCTTAAGGCAATTTAATCATAATTTTAAAAAAAACGTATAGTTACACAGTCATTGTAACGCGCGTGTCACAAAAACCAGAATTATTTTTGGTACCAAAACGAAAAAAACAATCGTCTAGGCACGATAACTTAAAATATCCCCTACGTAGCTAACATTAGACTCATGAAAATATTACGACACGATGTGAGACAAACAAAACTGCGGATCGGTGAAAATTCCTGTCGTCGGCTGATGATCATTCAAGAAAACCCAAACGACGGGCAAGGTCGTCTTTACGGATTATCGTATCCAGCTGATTCACTACCAATAGTTACATATATGTGGTCGACATAATCACTCTGCTGACCAATATTCGTTTAATTGTTGTTGTTGTTGGCGTGTCTGTGATTGCGTGTGTGTGTCCGCGTGTGATTCTCATACATCAGGTGAACGTCGTGCTGGCTGATGCCTTGATGTTTATACAGTAGTAGTGTTACTCTCAGGTATCTTCATCATTTGCGCGGATTCAGTTGTGTATCAACCGTGGAACGTATTTAATTCTGTTTCTTCTAATAATTAGAACTTTGTCAAGTGATGTGTGTTTAAATTAAAGGTAGATTATTATAGATTTTATTTATCATTTAACTACTCATTTATGCAATTTTGGAAAATATATGTTGGTGCTTTTTATTTAAATATGCTTTTTATATAAATATACTTTTTATATAAATATGATTTTTATGTTAATATGTTTTATATATATAAATATGTGGTTTCTTGATTATTTGATAAAGTTGTATTACTCTTTCATTTAGTTTCCTTATATTTTTCTCTTATCCATTTATTTACTTCATTATTTTTAGTTTCAAAATTGTTCAGGGAATTAAATTACTGCGCTCTTTAAAAATATTTCCAATATAGTATTACTGAAGAACATTATTATTTCATTAAAAAAATTATATTGCTGTAATTAAAGTTAATATAATTTTATATAAAATATAATGATTATTTTTATCTAAATATATTTCGCGCGCTATATAATTAAATATTTTGCACTAATGTATTCGGGTGCTAATATTAACATGGGATTATAATTATATAATATATTAGTTTATATAATTATTTGTTATTTATAATTCAATTCGTCAACTTTAATTGTTCAGTAATACTACAGTTATTAAAAATGTACACGCACATTTATTTTTTGTTCTCATAAACCAGGATTATGTATTTTTATTATAATAGTTTACTGTCCTTGATTTAATTTTGATGTCAATTTAAATGGCACTGTATATAATTTTAGTTTGAATTTCAAAATTTAATATAAATCAAAAAAATATTTGCGTATTGACTAAGTATATATGAGTATAAATAAATTGGCCTAGATTAAAATAAGTTTTAAATATAGTTTAAATATTTCCCTTTAGAAAATGAATATGTTTATATTTATATATATATATATATATATATATATATATATATATATATATATATATATATATATATATATATATGTATATATATAAATTAAGCATATAAATGTATTAATTTTATAACAATGCATTTCAGCGAAGTCAAATCACGATTTCTCTTGCAACAATAAACAAAAATGTAG
Source organism: Nebria ingens riversi (assembly GCA_018344505.1). Lineage (NCBI taxonomy): Eukaryota > Metazoa > Arthropoda > Insecta > Coleoptera > Carabidae > Nebria > Nebria ingens. The sequence goes on from JADQWA010000234.1 coordinate 482,097, forward strand.
GTTAAACACCTGAATAAAATATAAATAAAAATAATTTTCAATAACAGAAATTGAATTTCTTGCACCAACGATTGTATAATTACGAAATCGATTAACATTGCAATGGAATATTATCGTGAAGACTAGTATTTCATTCTTGGCTGATGATTTTCTTAGTGAAATCTATTTTAAACCATCACTTAAAATTGTCTATATATTGATAAAACTCTTGACACTTCTAGATAATATAAATATTCTCAAAAGTCCATTTAAACTTTATCAATTTTAGTTTAATGTTTGCTTATTTATTTATTTATTTATATTTGCAGTTTAATTATGTATCGGCCAAAAAATCGCAACAAAAAATCAAATGGTATACTATTGAATGATATGCCAATAATCGTGATAGAATCTCCTGATTCTATAGCATCATCCCATCTTCCATACGTAGACGATGTTGATGGCGATGAGAACGACTATACAGACGAACAAAAAAAAAATAGAAGGAATAGCAAATCTATGCCTACAGACCTACAATCGTTAGGTCAAAGAAAATCTGTGGATAAAAATGAAAATGTAAGTCTAGAATAGTAAAGTTAATTAGTTTTATACTGTTAACAATTCCGTGAACATCAGAACGCCATTAGATAAAAAACAAGTTTGTTATTCAGTGATAAATGTGTGGTACCTACTCTGTAAGTAATAATTATTAGTTGGTATGTAAAGATATCAAATAAATTCGATGACGTGTTTATTGCAATATATTTGCTCTTAACAACGCGGAAATATGTTTCAATAGGTATATACTCAACTGAGTAATATTCCTGATGTCATATAAATCAAGCAAAATTGTTTCTTGGAAAACGGTTATTCGATCATTGTTTATGTGCGCGTTTTTAGTATTTTAATACAACTATATTAAACATTAGCGATTTTATATAATGTATATGTACAAAATTAATATTCGCATTTTAGAAACAGCTTTTTTTTTAAATTTATCTATAATGTATGGCCACAGTTGTTTATTTAAATAAATTATAATTTTTTTAAATGCGCTATTGAGTACAGAAACAATATAGTGAATATTAAGTTTAAAAGAACATAAATTACCAAAATTTGTTCTATAGAACTCAAGATGTATTTATAATTTATTCATAATGTATTTGTATTTATTTATTGAAATAAATTATGATAGCAATATAAAAACTGTTATATTTAATTCGTAATTAAATATAAATCAATAAAAATAGTAGTCAATACTTAAATTCCTAAAATCACGAAAAATATCTAGACAGTTGTATTTGGTGTTTTTCATGATTATGTACTTCTCGGCAATTATTTTCAAGCAATTACCTTCTCGTTATATTGTTTTTTATGTATATATATATATATATATATATATATATATATATATATATATAATATATATATATAAATTATATTTTTAAAAGTATTAGGCTTAAAATTGACCTTGTTTCCTTGTACGTTTTTAAACATTCACTCATTAAAAATAACACCCTGGACTTTATTTAGTTTTCGTTGGTAGATCGATATTTGGTCATATACTTATAACTTCTGGGAATAAAGTTTGCAAAACGAGTACAGTGCGAGACAAACGCTCTACACTAGTAGAACATAATGTCCTGTAATCTCTATGACCGAGATGAGGGGACATATTACTCGTAATTTGCAAATTAACCAATTCTACAGTTACAGTTGTTGAAGTAACTTACAGTTTGAGATCAAGAAAGTGTCAAAATATTATGTGAATTTACGTGACTATTTTTGTGTGAAAAATCATTTGTTAAATATGTCGGTACAACAAATACCTGATGGACAAGTTTGTATGTCTAACTATTCCAGCGATTCTCAGGTATAAAAAATAACGATCTTGATACCACAATCTATCTTGATTGCAAATAGTATTAAATTTATATCCAATATGTATATATAATGTTGTACAATGGTTTAACATTCATTGCAGTTATAGTACTAAATGACATAATGTTTTGACTCCAGTTATCTAATTTTACAGATATCAGAAACTGGACTTTCGAACAACGCCAGTGAAGCCGAAGATGATACAGATGTTGAAGCAAACAGAGAACCCATTCGGTGCGTAAAAATTATTTAAAATAACATTGAAACATTACTACATACCTAGTTGATTTTGACGAACTCGTCTTGTAAGTGGTTTAGTATACTTTAATTGTCATTCCGATTCATTTTCCAAATAAGTATGTCATGAATGTTTAAAAAATTACTTTTCGTTGTATCACGCTTCGCGTTTATCGTGCTGTTGCATAAGTATAAGGTATTTTAAAATGACCTTACAAGAAAACACTTAAATTTGTTTGCATTTTATTTAGCATGCAATTCATGTAACTGTATTGTTCCTTTGTGGGACCATATAAAATAACGTCATATCACTTTTAAAGAGAACGGTCTTATCAATGATACTATTTGATTATGTTATTATATATTTTTTGCATATATAAAGTGTGTTCAAATTTTGTTGTGATGTTATGATTATTTTTAAATTATTTATATTAAGAAAAAAAAATCGTATGTGTTGGTATTGAACAATTAAGAAATATGCGAACACTCTTTTGTTGTTAAATTATTTTTCATAAAGACCAGCGGAAACATTAATTAATTTAAACTTCTCGATTGTCCGAGTAATATGATTGCCTATTTAGCAGATACAGTCCAGTCTAACGTAGAGACATTGTTGTAGAACTTAATTATCAATGCAAGAAATAAAATAAATAAAACCAGGTTATCTTAGCCAACCCACTATCATTTTGCTCGTTGATGATTATATATCTGGATACAGCAGTTTATTTTAATCATACTCAAGGTACTTATATGCAACACTTTCCCCTCTTCTTTCACATGTGACATCAGATTAAATCTTGTAGATCGGTCAACAAACTATATAGTTCAATGTATGCAAGCGTATTGTGGGTATAGTTGCAGTCGGTTTTAGTTTCTGATTGAGATATTTGCTTCCAGAACATTTCGAAGCCTTCGCAGAAAGTCAGTTATTAATCCAGAGATGCTTAAACCACACGATGATGATTTTTTGGACACTCCTGGTAGTACGTCTCCTGGAAATTCAATTACATCGATTAATTCCTTAGCTAGTTTACTTAAGGAAAAAATGCAAGTAAGTTTTTCGTTCAATAAAAACTTATTTCATATTAATTATTTATATTAAATAAAATATTGTTATTATTTTTGTGCAGGCATTCCCAGCCGCTTTCAAAAAGAAAAAGCCGGACAAAGACTACAAAATCAAAGCTTTCGTCAGTATATTATTTCTAGTGATAGTATTTTTAGTAGGACTAGCCTACGTTTTGTACCACCAACAAGTATTGCACCGAGCATATTTCGATAAAATAAAATTCAATAAAGGTAAACGTGTTATGAGAATATTTAACGCAAATGGCATAGAGATAATTAAAGGAAGATTAGGCAGAACAATTAATTACGATGCAGCGTTTCCATGTTTGGATCATGATATAAAAGACGACGGTAGCATTTGCTTGGAATGGATGAGGAGAGCTCGATTATATTTAAACTTCAAACAAATGCAGTATGACATAAGATGCTATAACATACATTGGATGTCACTATCACCGGATATTGCACCGACTGATTGCTTTGATTGGTCAACAGCGGATGGGCATTGGTACGGAGGGGGTCAAACTGCAGATGGACAATGGCCGTTAGAAAAAGGGAAGCATTCATTTTCTGCATTCATTACTGGTGAAGTAAACAAATATAATTGGGGAAACGTTTTGAAACGATATTTCATAAACTCAAAAGGAGCAGCAATCATAATAGACAATGCAGTACCACTGTACACAGCTTTAGAAGAAACAGAAAATGGCAAATCATTTTGTTTGCAAGCACGACATGATACTTTTGCTTATGTCAACCACATGACTCCGTTACCTCATCTTAACTACAGCATTTGTACGAGTTCTAATATGACTAGACTACATTCATTCATGTCAGAAAAATCCTTATGGGATGGTTTAAAACAGCGAGACATCGATGTTATAAATAATTTATTAAGTGAACCGCTTTGGGAAATCACAACTGCAAATAAAGACGACTTATCTGGCGGTACAGTATTCAATTACACGGAAGATGTTATAGCACTAGGATTTTTAAAACAAGGCCATGTTCTGTTGAATGAATTTTGGCAAAACCAGATAGGCGATTTTACTTTGGACCTAGAACGATTTCCGACATTAGCTGATATTGTGGGAGTTCTCCATCGAAGAGGATTTCGTATTGTGTTATCAGTACAGCCGTTTATATCCACAGAAAGTATTAATTTTGCAGAATGTGTCCGAGATGGACTATTAGTTTCAGAACGATATAGCGATAGAGGAGTGCCTGCTTTAACGCGATACAAATCTTTATTAAGTGCTGGCATTTTAGACGTAACTAACAACAGAAGTATTCCTTGGTTGCTAAAGCAATTGAAAGAACTGCAAGAAACATATAAAATCGATGAGTTTTACTTAGATTTTGGAGTAGCGTACAATATGCCCCATTATTATCAATGCGAGAAACCGTTAACGAATCCTGACAGTTATAAAACACAAATGATAAATAGTTTGCAAGGTGAACTAAGTGTGATAGGTGTATCAAGTGCGGTGGAAAGACCCAGAGCACCAATATTTGTATCATTGCCAAAATTTGAATCAACTTGGGAGGCATTACAAACCGTAATTCCAACTATTTTAACTTATGGTACAATTGGATATCCTTTCCTTATACCAGGAGCCGTTGGTGGAGATATAGATGTCAGGAACTCAAGTACAGGGTCAGAGATAGTACTGCCAGATAGGGAATTGTATATGAGATGGTTGCAGCTAGCTACATTTTTACCAGTTATTCGATTTACGCATTTGCCGAGTAAATTTGGTGAAGGCAAAGTTTTAGAAATGGCCAAATTATTAACGCAACTCAGACAAAAAACGGTAAGTTATTTCTGGCATACATCTCCGAAGATCAAATAAGAAATAATTTCACACAATAGTCCGCATTTAAAATTATAATTATAAATTAAATAAAACAATACCTTTTTCGTTATAGGTGACTCCAATGTTAAAGAAATATGCTCGTGAGTCCCTGGATTCAGGTCTTCCGTTGATTCGTCCACTTTGGATGCTGGATCCTTCTGATTTATCGTGCCATGTAGTCGTAGATGAGTTCGCTGTTGGAGAAGAATTAATCGCTGCCCCGGTGTTGTATCCCGGACACAAGGAACGTGAAGTATATCTTCCTGCAGGAGTGTGGAAAGATGGAATTGATGGCAGCTTGCGAAAAGGTAGCAGGTGGATTCATGATTATAAAGTTGCAGAAGATCAAGTTGCTTTCTTTGTAAAGATGCCCGATAACACTAGACTATGATTTGTGTAACGTTATTAAAATGGTCAAAATAATTACTGTCAAACAATAATAGATTTTATACGTAATGCTTGCAAGCATTTAAACTAATGTGATAATTATATATAATAAATAAAATTTCAAGTATAATTGTGCCATACACCTCCATAGTTCATTTCTGAAGTAAAATATAATAAAATATTTTCATGAATCATGCGTTATTTATTTCAGCAACGGTTCATTAAATATATTTTATTGCTACTTGTGTCGCTATTGATTTTGTTTCATGATATTGCAAAACGACAGATTCACACTGTGTGTGAAATAATAGACTAATTACTATGTAAATTAAATTTACGTAATTTTTATTTCATTTATATTCTCATACATAACCCATACAGTACATTGCGATTAAATATAACAGTTTATAACATTTTGTAAGCTAAAGGACCAGATGTTTCTTCTTTGACTAGAAGCAATATATACGTATTTTATATATTATTTTTTTTATAATAAGCGGAACTTGCATAGATTTTCCAAAGTAATAAATAAATAAACTATTTTTAAACATTTATAATATCACCTATTGTTACCATGTACAATCAGCAAAACAAATCGTATGAAAATAAACGCTGAAAGCTAGAAGTTATACAATGAACAATTAAATTTTGTTATCAAAATATAATTGTTCTTTAATCAACTAGCTTGATAAATAAATGCATAATATTATTAACTTTGCCACCTTTTCCTTTCTTTGGTACATTTTTCCGGATGTAAACATTTAAATTCCATTCAGTACAAGGCAATCTCTGATTAGCACCATACATACGTTATAAATATAAATTTGTTGTTAGCTAAATTCAAGCTCAGTGTGACCTGGATATATCCAACCTTATCCACTTACTTTAGCATTTTATTAGATTTAGAAAACAGCCCGTGATCAAGTTTGCTATGAGTGTGAAATGCAATCACAAACAATGATCACTATATCGATTGTCCTGTGTAGTAATTTGGTGTTAGTAATGTATATTGATGTATGTATGTACATACATGCATCTCATAAGTAATAAAAGCTATGAGAATAAACTCATTAGATAACATATTCATTAACCAATTCATAAAATATTCAAACTTTACTTGAAGTAATAAAAATTCAAGCACCTAGCGTCTTGATTTTCGAAACCTAAGAGAATGCTAAATTAATGTAGACCCTTCTTCTAATGAAGTATACATATAAAACTTCAAAATAACAATAATATTTGAACATTCATATAACGCTTATAGGCCCGTAAAATATTATAAATTAAAAATATCGCTGACGTTCCCAATTTATTCAGCTATTTAAAAAGTAAAAAATAACAAACTGTTCATATGAGATGGTTCATTTTAATAATGTATTCATTGTGAACATTACGAATACATGTGAAAAGAAAAAAATCTTCTTAGAAAAAAACATTAAATTAGAAACTTTATTTTATTGATTGTTAAGTAATCTATCAAATATTATAGTGTATATTGTTGGCTAAGTACAAAACTTTATCTGGACGCCCAAAATGCAGTTTTTTTCCCTAATCAATCAATCAAAACTCTATTTAAAATATATGTATACTTTTGGTTTAAATGAATGTAAAACGTATATAAGATATCACAATATGAAAGGGTTTCTTTAAAGTACATATAAAGCATGTGAAGTTCCGTGATAAAGATGACCACAATTACTAACTCTCGAATACTGGTGTATTATATTTGGCGTACCTACAGTCAAGGACGATTTTTGAATAAACTAGAAACGATAACACTTGGGCTGGTAACTGGTGTAATCCTTTGCACGAAACTTGCAAATCATTTCAAAATATTCAGCTACTAATTCAGCTAACAAAATATATGTTAAAACTATACTACTTAATAAGGTAGGTAACACATGAATACATTGCATATTTATTAATAATGATTGTAATAACATGATAACGAGCTCAGTTCATATAGGCTTAATAAATAATTTAAACGAAACAATTAACGGCGCAACGATTTAGACAATGTCCAATGTATGGGAAGTTTGAGAACTGAACCCGCCCGACAATAAGGGCTTTTGGGGTAGACTGGCTTTTTTGTTTTGTTTGAAGACGTACATTCACATTTAACATAGTGTATTTTAAATAGTAGGTAACCTCATAAAATACCCTAATGTCTCAAGATAATCTATTTCCGATTTTAGTAAAGTTTTTAAATGTTTTATTCTGCATTGAACCATAATCAAACAATTCGAACGGTCATCGTCGTGACGTTTGATATTGTGAGAAAATGTTCAGCTACGCATAGTTTTACACATAGTAAGTTTTGTTTAAATTAGTTGATATAATTTAATAAATTTAACTCTTTTGGCTGTGGTTTGTAAACATCGCTTCACTTCATTGACAAATGCGAACAATTTGAATGTAATCTCATGAGGACATAAAGAACAGTCTTCTCAGTGAGTAATGAAGTTTATTTTTAATACTTAGACACGAAGCCATAGGAATAAATTATTTTTGAAAATATTGTGCTGATGAAATAAATTATTTTAATTGAAAAAAAAAAAAAAAAACGGCATTTACAAACCGCAGCCAGATAAAATTTGTTTTGCACTTATAGTTATAACATGATTAAATCTAAACCTAATTATATATTTAATTAGTGCTTTGAGGTGTCTGCATTTGGGGAAGTACATTGATATAGGTATTCATAATGTTATAAAGAGTTCATGTTAGTCAAATTCTGGACGTCTCTTTGAAATATGGTCATGGAAACATGCGCTATTGGTAAATGATTTTAGATTACTACTGACTGGATTTAACTTTGTTTGGTAAATGATTTTACGATTGATTCAACCAACAACTTGTTATTTTTTATCCTTAAATAATGGACTGTTACGAATAACATTAGTTTAATCTCACATTTTTTATAACGTTTAAAACACCAATTATTTACTACAATTATTTATAACACGCCTTTTTTTGAATTTATCACATACAGATATTGATTCAGTCGACAACCTGCAGTTTTCAACGTTTTGCATTGATTGACAGGTTCAGCATGATACTACAGTCATGCATCACATAGGATTTTGTTTCTAAGTTAAGTTTAGTTAAGTAAGTGAGTCGTATGATATAATGAATATGTATGTATATTATATGAAGGGTGGCTTGTATTTTATTCAGAATTAGTCTTATTTTGTAGTTAGATATTTATTCTTTGTTTATTTTTGTATGGCTAAGTATGAAACAGGAGGAAAAGATGCCTAATTCGTTGAAAACTCGGTTTTTAGCTTTACCCACTCATCATATTTAGTACTTAAATAATAATACGTGAATAAACGTTTTAAAACTCCAAACGATAGGCAGAGCACGAGGTCTCGTGGTCCTGCAAGTTAATTGTGCATCGGCTGGCAGATGGTGATAAGTCTATTTTATATTTAGCAAGGAGATCTTCGTTCTCAGCTACCCAGTAGCCAAGCACATCGGTATCGTACGTTGGAATGATAGTTACTTCTGCTTACATTCAAACGTTTTTGTTACACACTACTAACGAGACTTAAAATTAATTTCAAACTTACCTAATTCTTTATCTTCCCACGTTTGCTTGGCCTCCAGGAGTGCGTTGTATACATCCCTACTAGGCTCTGTACCAGAGAAAACATAATACCTAGCCCGGACCCTCTTAAAGAATTCTACAAACGAGTAATACGAGTTACCATGATGTGGCACGTATGTCAAGTCCAAATACACGGGACTGTTGTTTTTGTTTTTCTTATATTTCGACGGCGATTCAGATCGCTTCCGCTCATCGTTGATTTTATTTTTAGCTGCTAACATTGCAGATGGTGGCATCTTCTTTGGCGTTGTTTTGTTTGACATGTCACTAGTTGGAGGCAGTGCAGGACTAGGCAAACCTAATGGTTTACCCCAAGTTTCAATTGGATCTTTCTTAATATCTTGCTGTTGGCTATTACTACTGCTAGCTTCAATAAAACTCGAAGTCATTATTTCAGGACTGCTTTTCTTTGGAGAATCTGTTTTAATTTTTTGTTCAGTTTCGCTGTCTTTATCAAATCCATTTTTGGCTATCTCTTTCATTGGAATACCGTCTTTACCATTTTCCATACTTGTTTCTTTAATAACTTTACTATATTTCGCTTGTGTTATTTCATATTTATAATTTGGCGAGTCTGAGGCACTACCTGAAATTAAATCTGTTCCACGAGTTTGTCTATGTTCCAGCATAGCCTTCTCAAAATCTAAATCCGTATCTTCAAGGAATCTTTTCTCAGTTTCCTTTGTAGTAGAATATTCTAAATGAGATGTTGTTGTAATTGGAATTGGCTGTGACTGAACTTTACTTTCAGAACTTGTCACTGAAGATTCTTCTGCAGAATCATCTGGAAGCGCTCCATAAAACGACGAAATCATGGGATCAATCTTAGTTGATTTCTCAGATCCTACTTCAAATTCAGTGTATCGTGCAGAAGGTGAATGTGTCATTTGTGAAGTTACACTAGTTGGAGAACCTGGAACATCATCATCATCATCACTGTATGCCTGCCGTTCTTCACTACTACCATGGCCCCATGCATGAGCTACTCGAGACATTTGACCTGAGCTGATATCGCTATGAGGTGATGATACACCACCAAAGTCACAATCATCACTGCCTGGTGTAGAACAACGGAGGTCGGTTGATTTTTGTGCAATTTCTGATGAACCATCTTTTGTCGTTGGTGCTACTTCTGTCGTATCTTTAATTAGTTGAAGATCATCAACAACTTTTTTCGTTACTGTAGTTGATGTTGAGGTTGTAGTAATACCGCTCTGTTTCACTGTTTCAGTAATTTCTGTAATGCTGGTGGTGTCCGTCTCTTTTTCATCAACCTGTTCCTTTTCTTCGACCGATGATAATTCTTTCTTCTCAGTCAGTTTCTGTTCTTCTGTTTGTAAAGTAAATGTTTCTTTAACAATAGGACTTACAGGTACTGTTGGTGGTGTAGAACTACCAGGAATATGTTTCTCATGTTTTAGAATCTCATGTATTTCTTTCATACGTTCGACATCTGCAATATCTGGTGTAGATTTTCCGCTAAGATGTAATTCTTCTGACGATAAATGAATTATGTCTTTATTAGATGGACTGATTTGGCCACTACTTGAAATAGAATCTTCTCGTAGGAGGTTAGATGGACCCGCCACACTCAATTCTGTTGTGATAACGTTTGGTTGTAATTCCTTAATATCTTTTTCAGTAGGTACGATAATTTTCAAATCGGTTTTAACATTTATTACAACTGTTGTTTCTAATTTTGTTAAATCATTTTTCTGTACATTAGGTGTAGATTTTTCTGAAAGCTCTTTAATATCATTTGAAATGGGCTGTTCGGGAGTAGCGCTCTCTGATTCGTCTTTCAAGTCTGGTGTATAAATATCAGGCTGCTTACTATTTATAGACACAATTGATGGTTGTTCTTCCGTTTCCATATTTGGTGTAGATATGCCTGATTGGTCCAAATCATGAACTTCAGCAGAAGTTGTATTATTTTTCAAGTCAGGTGTAGACTTACCAGATTGATCGCTTGTAATAGATACCATGGTTTTTCTCATTCCACATTTTTCATCTGGCGTAGATTTGCCATAAACATCATATATATCTGGAGTTGAGCGTACCGGTTCTGGCGTTGACTTACCAGACTGGTCACTTGTAACTGAAGCAACAATAGTATTTACTTCGCACTTTAAGTCTGGTGTTGATTTGCCTGATTTGTCTAGAGTTTCATGGGCTGAGACATCATTATCTTTAAAATCTGGAGTTGACTTTCCAGATATGTCACTAGTGATAGAAATAATTGATTTCCTAAGTTCGCATTTAATATCTGGCGTGGATTTTCCAGACGCACCTTTTAAGTCTGGAGTTAATTTACCAGATTCCGCATTAGTCAATGAAGTAATATTTTCGACAATTTCTTGTTTAATATCTGGAGTAGAGTTGCGCGACTCACTTTTGATTTCATGAGAGGTAGGTTCCTTAATATCCGGCGTAGATTTTCCAGATTTAGCATTTGTAACTGAAACAGCGGTTTCCCTAACGTCACATTTTATATCTGGAGTTGCTTTTCCAGAATCATCTATAACATCACAAATTTCTGGTTTTGGTGATTTAATATCTGGAGTCGATTTTCCAGATGTTTCACTAGTTACGAAAGCCGTCTCATTAATATCACATTTAACATCTGGAGTCGATTTTCCAGATTCTAATTTGATATCAAGAGAGGTTGCTTTTATTTCTGGAGTAGATTTTCCAGAGGTTACTATAGCCTCGGATTCAGTAATTTCACGTTTTACATCTGGTGTTGTTTTCCCAGATTCACCTTTTGTGTCAAGAATATCAGGCGTCGTTGCTTTAATTTCTGGAGTAGATTTCCCAGAGGTTACTAAAGCCACGGATTCAGTAATTTCACATTTTGCATCTGGTGTTGTTTTCCCAGATTCACGTTTTGTATCAAGAATATCAGGCGTCGTTGCTTTAATTTCTGGAGTAGATTTTCCAGAAGGTTGACTAATTATGGAAATAACACTTTTATCTACTTCTTCCGTTAAATCTGGTGTACTCTTTCCAGAGTTAATTTTAATATCATTTACATCCAGTGTTGTTGCTTTTATATCTGGAATAGAATTTACAGATTTTTCACTAGTTACTGAAACAACGTTGCTAGTTTCACATTTTATATCTGGGCTGAACTTGCCCGATTCTGATTTGACGTCATGAACTTCTGGTGTTGTACCTTTTATATCAGGAGAAGATTTTCCAGATTTTTCACTAGTTATTGAAGTAACGGTTTCGCTAACAACACATTTTATATCAGAAGATACTTCTTCTGATTCCGATTTAATGTCATGAATATCTGGTGCCGTGTCTTTAATATCTGGAGTAGATTTTCCAGATTTTTCACTAGATACTGAAGCAATGCTCATTCTAGTTTCACTTTTAATATCTGGTGTTGACTTCCCCGATTCTGATTTGGTATCATGGATTTCTGATGTGGTTGCTTTAATATCAGGAGTAGATGTTCCTGACTCTTCACTAGTTACTGAAACTCCAGACTTACTTAGTTCAGTTTTTATATCTGGCGTTGATTTAATAGATTCATCTTTAATGTCACAAACTTCAGGCGTAGTTGCTGTCATATCTGTTCTAGATTTTTCAGCTGTTTCTGAAGTAAGGCTCTTTCTAATTTCATGCTCTATATCTGACGTTGATTTTCCAGATTCATTTTTAATGTCATGAACTTCAGGTGTAGTTGCTGTTATATCTGGAGTAGACTTACCAGATTTTTCAATTTGTTCTGAAGTAATGCTCTTTCTAATTTCATTCTTCATATCTGGCGTTGATATTCCAGATTCATTTATAATATCATGAACTTCAGGTGTAGTAGCTTTAATATCTGGAATAGACTTTCCAGATTTTTCAGTTGTTTCCGAAGTAAGACTCTTTCTAATTTCATCTTTTATATCTGGCGTTGATTTTCCAGATTCGCTTTTAATGTCATGAACTTCATGCGTAGTTGCTGTAATATCTGGAGTAGACTTGCCAGATTTTTCATTTGTTTCTGAAGTAAGACTTTTTCTAATTTCATCCTTTATATCTGGCGTTGATTTTCCAGATTCACTTTTAATGTCATGAACTTCATGCGTAGTTGTTGTAATATCTGGAGTAGACTTGCCAGAGTTTTCATTTGTTTCTGAAGTAAGGCTCTTTCTAATTTCATGCTTTATATCTGGTGTTGATTTTCCAGATTCATTTTAATGTCACGAACTTCAGGAGTAGTTGCTGTACTGTCTGGAGTAGCCTTTCCTGATTTTTCAGTTATCTCTGAAGAAAGACTCTTTCCAATGTCTTGCTTTATATCTGGTGTTGATTTTCCAGATTCATGTTTAATGTCATTAACTTCAGGAGTAGTTGCTATTATATCTGGAGTAGACTTTCCAGATTTTTCAGTTGTTTCTGAAGTAAGGCTCTTTCTAATTTCATGCTTTATATCTGGTGTTGATTTTCCAGATTCGGTTTTAATGTCATGAACTTCAGGAGTAGTTGCTGTACTGTCTGGAGTAGCCTTTCCTGCTTTTTCAGTTGTCTCTGAAGAAAGGCTCTTTCTAATGTCTTGCTTTATATCTGGCGTTGATTTTCCAGATTTATTTTTAATATCATTAACTTCAGGAGTAGTTGCTGTTATATCTGGAGTAGACTTTCCAGATGTTTCAGTTGTTTCTGAATTAAGGCTCTTCTCAATTTCATTTTTTATATCTGGGGTTGATTTTCTTGATTCAGGTTTGGTATCATGTACTTCAGGTGCTGATGCTTTAACTTCAGGTGTTAATGGTCCAGATTTTTCTGTAGTTGCTATATCAGATTCAGCTTTCGTGTCAGAAATATCAGGCGTAGAACGAGGTGATACATGGTCTCGTGGTGTGGACTTGCCAGATTGTTCACTCGTTAAAGAAATAATAGATTTTCTTTCATCTGGTTTGATATCTGGTGTGGACTTGCCAGAGTCAGCTTTTATGTCATGGATATTAGGAGAACTAATGGGTGATGTATGTTCTGCTATTAAGTCAGATGTAGACTTACCAGAATGTTCGCTTGTGATAGAAGCAATAGATTTTCTATCGTCAGGTTTCATATCTGGTGCTACGTCAGCTATGATATCTTGAATATCTGATATATGTTCCTGCAGATCTGGCGAAGACTTTCCCGATTGGTCACAAGACAAATCTATTTTTATCTCAGGTGTTGACCTTCCTGATAAATCTTTATTCTCATGCACATCTAGAGTTAAGCCTGACGGTAAATCATCTGGTTTCAAATCAGGCGTTGATTGCCCAGACTGTTGACTAGTTATAGAAATAATAGATTTACGTTCCGCCAATTTAATATCTGGAGTTGATTTTCCAGATACATCTTTGATGTCATGTATTTCCGGTGTTGCAATTGGCGTTATATGATCTTCGTTTATATTTGGGGTTGATTTGCCAGATTTTTCACTTGTCACAGAAAAGATAGATTTACTACGATCACATTTTAAATCTGGTGATGATTTTCCAGAATCACCGTCACCAATATTGTTTTCATGTGGATCTAATTGTTCTTGTTCTTGCAAAGTAATTTCAGAAATTGATTCTTTAGATTCTGAATCCTTATCTTGTGACTCAAATGCGGGACTTGCTTTACCAGACGACTGCTTTTGTTCTTTTGTACCAGTTGTTTCTTCTATTGAAACGACTTCTGTGACTTCCTCTATGATTTCTTCTGCTCCAGTCTCCAATGACTCGATTTTCAATATTTCTGCTTTACCATCTTTTATTTCTGGAGAAGCTTCAGGCTGATGAATATGTTCTTTTATATCTGATTCTGGTTTAGGTGAAGATTTCCCAGACGATGATTGTGTATCGTCTGTTTTTATTTCACTTAAATGAACAGAAGAAAATATTCCAGTATCTTCCTTTGTAGTTTTTAATTCAGGTGTAGATTTCCCGGATCCGTGCTTTTCCTCAACTTTTAAACCATTGTCTGCTAGAATTTCAGGAGCATCTTTGCCATCTTCATTCAACTTAGGTGTAGACTTTCCTGGCCGTTCTTTGGTTTCCACTGTTAGACTGGATAATTCAGTACTTGTTAAATCTGCTTTGATATCTGGTGTAGATGTTCTAGATATCAATAAATCAGGTGATGATCTTCCTGATTTTGCGATACTTGAAACATCTTCTTTTAATTCGGATTTCAAATCGGGAATAGGTTTATCTAATGTTACAGCTGATTCAGATGTTGAAGCAGGAAATGCTGAAGCACTGAGTGAGTCCTGTTTCAAATCAGGAGTAGCTTTACCTGAAGATTCTTTAGTATCTACTTTAGATTCAGGTGTAGATTTACCCGATTTTTCTTTAAAATCTGGCGTCGATTTACCAGTCTGAACTTCATTTTCATGTGGAGCAGTTGACGTATCTTTTAAACCTTCTGCTACCTCCGTAACGTCTGTCACGTCTTGTGCTTTCATCTCTGATAAGGTTTCGGTGGATTCTTTTTCTTCATATATATCATCTGTTTTTTGCTTAGTTATAGTATCTATTTTAACTTCAGCGTCAGTCTGTTTTTGTTGTTCTTCTAGTTCATTTTGTATTTTCTCACTTATTTCTTTTTCTTCTTTTAAGTCGATATCTACTTGTTTTTCTGAGTCTACAATTTCATCCTTAATTTCTGTTTCTGTCTTTGCTTCGTCAGACTTAATCTCTTTTGCAATGGTATATATTAAATCTTCGACCTGTTCAACATCTTCCTTAACATCAGCTTTAAGTTTAGAGGATTCAATTTCGCCTTGAAGTTCAGGTTCAATTTTTGCTGATTCGTCTTCCTCTTTATCCAACTCTACAGAGATGCTTGAAGGATCCGCTGATGTTTTGGTGATAGTTGCGGTTTCTTTCGATACTATACATTCTTCAATTTCGTCAGGTTCTGTTTTACCACTATCTTTCTTTATAATTTCTTTCTCATCTTGTTTCAATTCAACGTGTTCTGTAGTCATGGGACTCAGTTCTTTTACGGTTTCTACATCTTCTTTAGTAGAAGTATCGGATATTTCGTCTTTAATATCAGGTGATGCTCTATCGGTTATTAACTGTTTCTCTTGTATTACATCTATTTTCATATTAGAGTTTTCCGCATTGCCAGTCTCGTCACTTGCTTTACTTTCATCTATCCCAGCTTTAATATCTTTTTCTATCATATCTTTGTCTGTATTCTCAGTTTCATGATCGTCTCTCGAAATTTTTTCTTCAAATTTAATGTCTTCTTCTTGTTTGGCATCTATTTTGTCTGCAGTTTGCTCTGCAATTTTGATATCAGGTGTACTCTTATCGGAGAACGATGTTTTATGGTCAGGTAATTTTGGACTTGATATTCCTGAAGATACAATATCTTCTGTATCATCTTCTTCTTTAGTTTTGGTCTCAGTTTCTTTAGTATCCTTTTCAATTTTGTCATCTCGCTTTTCAGAAACTTCTTGCTCTTTAGATGTTTCTTCCACAGTGCTATCTTTCCGTACAATAATTTCTTCGTTCTTTGAGTCTTGTATTTGGGCTTCGTCTTTAGAATCCACTATTGATTCTTTTTCTGTTGGCTCAGGTGTAGACCTGGCAGACAAACCTTCACGAGGTGTTGACTTGGTGGAAAGTGTTTTCTCTGGAGATGATTTGCCAGAATCTTCTTTAGTAAATGTGATGGATCCAGTTGGACATATGACCGTTTCTTCTCCACCGTCTTCACTAGATGCGGTAACTAGCATTCGGTGAACAGTGCCCGTAGTTTTCGTAAGTGTATCATCTGTTTCATCTAAAGCTTCAATATCATTAGAATCTTCCTCAGGTTTGTCACTCAATTTTTTAGCTTCTTCGGATGTACCGCTCCATTCTTTAGTTTCTTCATGTGTGTCACTCATTTCTGTAATTTCTTCCGTTTCATGTTCTTCTTCTGTGATAACGCAGTCCACAACAGGAGCAGATTTTATTTCAGAAATGATTTTCGACGTAGATGCTATAAGAGCATTTGAGTCTTTGATTAAATCACTAATTTTCTTTTCTTGAGGCGAAATATCTTTTTCTTGCGTTTCATTAGTAATAGAATCTTCTATCGCAATTTTTTTCTCTTCATCTATGAATTCAACCGATGATTGTTTGGGACAAACAGAAAAACTTTCACGATAAATGTCTTTGCCTGGTAACGCAGCATCCTCTTGAACTGGAGAATCTAATGTAGTAATATGAGTTTCTCTGAGTTCTGTCGTGTACCCTTTCAAACCAAAAGATTTGAAAGGTGAGCCGTATTCCATGGGTAACGTTGCAGCGAGTTCTTCTAACGGAGCGTCAGATTTTAAAACATGAGCAACACTGCTAACAATTTTAACAATCTCGTCTTCTTTGTAAGGATGTGAAAATACTTCTATATTTATTGTTTTAGGTTCAATTATTCTTGGCTCTGTATCAAAGTTGGCGTCAGGTGCCTCTGTATATGGATGCTCTATTACTATAACCTCAACAACAGATGTTTTTCTTTCTGCTTCTTCGATTATATCAATAACTATTTCTTTGGCATCACAGATCACCGCATTTTTGTCGGAATCTTCTTGCTTGTCTTCTGTTTTCAATACATTTTCTTCTAGAGCTTCACTTATAGTTTCATTTATTATTTCTTCTGAATTATCTATTTTTTCAGCTGAATCAAGTTCTTCTGTAGCTGCTACAGTTGCTGCCTCACTTTCTCCTTTCTTTAATTCCCCGAGTACGTACTCAGTTTTAATGCTTGTAGAAGTTATTTCTGCAATAGCATCTTTGATAGTGGTCATAATCTCACCCACTTTTTCTTTTATCTCAGTTGGAATTGAAATATCTATATTTTCTTCTTTTACTTCTTCAATGTCATCTTTTTCGACTTTAGCTCCGTTTTCTTCAGCTTCAACTTGTTGACTTACTTCATCTCTAGTATCTTGTTCAATTTCTTTTAATTTTGTTGATTTATCTTCTGCAACATTTATAGCTTGATCTTTTTCATCGACTTCTCCTTTTATTTCAGTAGATTCTAATTTGATATCTTCCTCAGTCGCTTTAGTTTCTTCCACAGATGTAACTGTTTGAATAGGATCCTGTTTTGTTTCTTGCGGTTCCTTTTCTACTTTTATATCAATTGTCTCTATTTCTTTTATCTCTAATTGCGCTTCTTGTAATACTTCTTCGGCTTTCTCACTTGATTGCTCAATGACAACTGCTACTTTTGTGTCAGTTGTTACATCATTAATTATATCTTCTCTATCTTTTTCGTCTTCTTTATCTTCTTTATGCAGTACTTCTTGAGCCTGTATTTCTGGAATTTCTTCTACAGCTGTTTTAATTTCATCTATTACAATTTCATCAGTTTCTACTTTAACGGCATCTATTTTTACTTCATTTTTATCAACAGGCTTTGCACTTTCATCTTGTTCTTTCTGTGCGGGTGGCTCAATTTTTTTGTTATCTTTCTTAAAAGCACTTGGAAAATCATATGTGTCAATATCGACTTCTTCGTGAACTGGTAAGTCAGCAACTTCATCTGGAGTTTTAACAATATCACGAATATGTGACTGGTGTGCTTGAAATATAATTCCTACGGTAGGACTAATCTTTGTTATAGCTTCAAGAGGCTTTTGAGTGATGACTACTGCAGGTATTTCTTTCTCCTCTTTTGTCTCTTCCTTGACATATTTTTCCTCAATAACTTGGTCTTCTTTAATTTCATCAAGTGTTATTCTTTCATCTTCAGGTAATGTTGGAGCAGTTGTGGCACCAGACTCAATAGTTGCTGAAAACTTTTCATCTGGTTGGGATTCCAAGACATAATTTTGGTCTTTTTCTTCCTTATTTTCTTCTTCCTCGACGTCACCTCGTGTATCAGTTAATTTTTTTTCACTTGATATATCAATTTTATCTTCTGGACTAGTGACAGATATTTCTTTAGACATTTCTTCAGTTTTTTCACGCGAGTCTTCCTTGCTTCTAGTCATTTCTGCAGTTGGTATTATAATTTCCTCCACTTCCTTTACTGGAGGCTGCACAATTTCTAATACTTTACAAGTTTCGGCTTCAATTAATTTAGTTTCTTGAATTTCAGGTTCTATTTTAGCAGGTACTTCTTCTACGATCGGAACCTTTTTCTCGGATTTTTCAGCATCACTTCCCTTTCGTGGCTTCTCCGATTCTTCACTATCCCGTTGATGTTTTTGTATTTCATCCTCTTTGGTAGCACTTTCTTGCTCATTTACGGAATCGGTATTTTGTTCAACTTCTTCTTTCTCAACAATTAAATATTCTTCCTCTTCGTCGTCTGCTTCGGTAGTTTTTTCTTCAATGGAAACATCTTTAATTTTGCGCAAATCTGGCTGGTCCGATTCATTTAATTTTTCATCTTTACGAAACACGGCTTCTATCTCTTTAACTACTTCTTGTTCCTCTTTTAAATCAGCTAATTCTTTGGCTTTTAATTCTTCTAGTTCAGTTTTAGTAAGTTTGCTTTCATCAATTTTCTTTGAAGTGTCTTGATCAGCAGAAGGTGTACTCACCGCGCTGGAGTCTGTCGTACCTTCTTTGTCTAATTTTATTGTGCGACTTACTCCATTTTTGTCGGTTTTTACACCTGGTAATTTTTTTGATGGGCTAGCAGGCGTCTTACTAGCTCGTACCGGGGAAGCTGCTTTTGGACGTCGAGAAATTGGCTTACGTTCGTAGACTTTTGCTGGTTCTTTCTTTGCAATTGGTTCTTTTTTTGGTGCTGGCCTATATTTTGATTCAACTACTTTACGGTTGGTAGCATCTTTGGTGCTCTTTGCTGGTGTAGATGTTGGAGATGATTTAAGGCCAATTCTGTTTAAAAGCTTTGGTTTAGGAACATCCTTTTCTTTAACAACACCATTGACTTTAGCATCTACAGTTTTCTTTGGTGTTGGAGGCGATGGCTTTGATTCTACCTTCCTTTCGACTTTGGGTTTTTTCTCTATAGATCTTCGTGTTGAAGATTCACTTCTTGCTTTAGAAGAGATTCGCTGTCTGGGCTTTGACTCAGTTACTTTGGTTTTTGGCTTCGGGTCAGACTTATCTTCAAGTATTATTTCTACATCTTTTCCGTTCATCAATTCAGTCTTTTTCGTGTCAGATCCCGGTTCACTTTTATCACTCTCTACGGAATTTGACTTTATTACTTTTTCTGTCTTTGATATTTTATTTTCTTCACTAGCAGTGCCATTCATTTCGATTAACTTTTTGTTTTCATTCTTACTCTCTACTTTCTGTTTATTTTCATTTTGCGGTGGCGTCCTTTCTTTTAATGGTTTCATGTCCAGAATTTTTTGCGTCCTTTGTTCGGATGGCAGTATTTTGTCGAGCACTGTAGTTGTTTTAGTTTGTTTCGACTTAGTCAGTCCAAGTATCGATCCACTGGGCGTGAGAGATTTAGCAGAACATACTGGATGTTTCATGAATTCCAAATGCTTCAATCTATCGAGGCCCTCGAATATTTTATGTTGAGGAGTGCTACCAGGAAACAGTAATCTTGTTATAGTATCTGATGGATTAGCCGGTTTCCAGACAAGTAATGCACAAATAGATACCAAATTAGATAAAGGAAATGAAAATTCCTTAGGATCTTTACGTGTAGTGAATAGTCTTTGATCATTCGTGTTCCATTTATGTAAGAATTCTTTAACTTCTTTAGAATCTTTTGCTGGGCTAAGAACATACATGTCAAGTGTTCCATGACCAACTTTGTGATACAAATTGATGGGATCAGTATCACGGTAACATAGTTGTGGTCTAAGATTTAGCTGACGTAAATTCGATATGATATCTTGGCCTTCATCTAGAAGATTAATTAATAATGGATCTCTATCTTTGTCACCGTCGGGACTGATAGCTTTACGCTCCTGTAAAATAATGAATAGTGTGAGTTTCAGGTGACATACATCATAATAAGGGAGTAGTTTACCTGTAAGTTACAGAAGAAATGCCCTATCTGGGGGTAAACCTGGTTGTTCGTTTTTCGTTTCAGCACGGAACTGACGCCACACACGTTACTGTTATTGAGTCTTGTCACGAGAACTGCGTCAAGACGGTCAAGGTGACGCGTAAAGTCCCAGAAACATGCTTTTCTTGCATATCCACCGTCGACAAGCATGTTGAAGCCATTGATGCCGAAGAGGGCTGCGTCTCCTTGACCTCCAGGAAATACGTAAAGTGTTGGATGTGAGAATCTTATATTTCCCACTACGTCTGAGCTTTCCAAAAGGCTCTCGATGTCGGCAGGAAGAAGAAACGGTGATAGATAATTCAAAAACCCGTTGATGGATGAGCTGCCAGATGTAAGCACGTCATTTGGATTCACTTGCACCTTACAGGTTTTTGTGTAAGATTCTTTTGGTAGTCTTGTCCAATCACCTTCGCTAGAGCAATGGATGTCTATGGTTATCGTGTTCTCATAAGCCTTTATTACCCGTTGAACATCGTTTTCTTGAAATGCTTCGGTGAAATCAGCCAACGAGAATGTGCCATCCTGAAAGAGACACATCGTTTAATGACACATTCATAGAATCAACATCGATTTATATCACGTACATTCCAATAAAATTGGCAACGTTACGATCGTTAATATAAATTAGTGAAACTTTAGAAGATAAATGAAATTACCTGCAATGCCCAAGATCCATTTCCCCCGAAAGTATACCCTGAATGTATGATGTGTCTATGTCTTGTGAAACTGCTCAATAAATTCTTCATACATTGTATTAGTGTATTTGCAGCCGGATGGATTAACACCTCCGTTACTAGGTTTTCTGTTGCGAATTGAATCAGTCTCTCACCTAAACATGTAAGATAGATTACTAAATCATTGTTAATTACTCTATTAAGTTAAACACCAATACCCAACTCCCCAAAGCTAAATCTAATGTATGCGAGATGAAAAGTGTATTTTTTTTAATGACATTTACATATACGAACAGCGGGAAGTTGTATTTATTTAATTATATTTATTGTTTCAACACTGAGAGCATGACGATGAAAAATTGCTTTGCAGACGTGTTTGGGACACATGGTTCTACCGTTTTGTTGAAGTAGTATTCAAGATTTATATTTCTGAACAAGACACAATTCTTTTCAGAAGGATTTATTTTATTTTATTTTTTGTTTACATGAAACTTTAAAAAGCTTATATAAAGAAAATCTTCAGATAAATATAAATGTAAATGACGTTCAGTCAAATAAAGGAAAACATCTATTATATACACTGATCGCGTGTTCAGATGCATTCTACAACAGATTCTTTTCGTTACTAACAATTATTTGTTATCTATCATTAGGTTTTGACTTTTAAAGTTAAGAAATAACATCCATTGTACAGGATTTAGTAATGCAATTAGACTTAGTAAACATTCCATCTTTTACAAACTGGCATTCTAAGTGTAAAATTGATATAAATCACATGGATATTTTTAAAACAGAGATAATAATAAATAAATTTGGTTTCATAACAATGTTACGTATTATTATGATTCAATATAATTTCAATGGTTGTTTTGATATTATTCACGGAAAACCCATTGTTTTAAATTTACTACAGCTTCGATTAAAAACAAGCAAAAAAAACATTAATGCTTCAGCGAGCATTTTTTTGTCAGCGTTATGCATTGTTCCGCATCGGCCTATCTTTGTCGAGAGGGTTGGTGCTTGTTAACCCAAGCGTTTGTGGCTATAGTCACACCGGGATGGTCCAAAGCTATGTGCGGTGTTTGGTGGATCTTTGCTGAGTAATCTATGCTCAAATGACGAAGATAAGAGACACTCTATTTCGTTTTACCGCTTGAACTTTGTCGACTCCAAGGTCCAAACGATCTGTTACGGTTTTCAGCAATTTAGGTACGGAGTCACTGAGAAATTACACTTGGCTTTTAAACACTTGATAAATTTGTTTTCTCATCCAACTTTTAGTCTGATTTTTTTCCAGTAAAAACCAACAATGATTATTCTAATTTAAATTAGATTTAGTTGTGTTTTGGTTCAAAAACAAAATAATTCTCATTTCTTGCTGTTAATAATTACTAATCTACGATATTTTTTATTAATTTAAATTAGCATATATTTCTCTTACTGAAATAATTAAATCTGGAAAATCCAATCTAAGATAGCTTATTCAAAAATTTTACGAGCTGTGAAATAATTTACAGGGAAATTAAAATCAGATGTATTTATTTATTATCCAATTCATACATAGAATATATAAGAATTCCGTAGAAGTTGCTGCAGTATAGTTATGTCAAATCAAATATTTAGAGGTATGACTGATATTGTAAATTCCTTGAAAAATACACAAAAGGACCTGCATCGGAAATATAAACATAAAGTTTGACTCATGTTTATTTATGAGAAAAAAAAAGAAGGCTCTGCAGTCATTTTATATCGTCGTTATCATAACAATGTCCCAATTTGAAATGGAAAAATGGTCCGTATCTAGTTTTCACTTAGTGTCTTTCGTGTGGATGTGTTTGTTTGTTTGTTTATGAGTGTGTTCTTACGAATGCTGTCCGTTAAAATATTTAAGTGAGCAACTGGCGCCTGGAATTGATGCCAAGAGTAGAATATACAGCGGCTTGAAAGGATCAATACTACGAATACGAACCTACCAACTGAGAACGTACCAATTTGGACGTATTTCACCTTAATTGAAATGTGCCGCGTACAGAATTGACCTTTAATTATCCAACAATGGAATTGTCAAACTAATACAATCAAACTTCATCCCTCTTGGGATTGGAATTTATATATACAAAAATAAACAACGAATATAACGAAGAAAAAAAAAACAATCTACATATTAAATAGTATTTTTCCTTTTTGAATAAAGCAGCCCGTTAAAAATTAAAGTCACTCTAAGAAATATCTATAATTCCGGTTACACATGTAAAAAAATTATTTTTACAATATATATATATATATATATATATATATATATATATATATATATATATATATATATATATAAATATATATATATATATATATATATATATATATATATATATATATATATATATATAATAGTCATTGGTTATTTAAATTTCGTGTGTAACCTGTATAGATTTGCATAAACAGAAAATAAGATCAGTAATCTACAAAAACAATCTCCTTAATAACAGTGTCATGGAATAATTTAGAATGTATTAACTAAACTTGCATGAAGATATGTATATATTTACGTAAAGTACCTACCAACAAAATCAAAAGTGGACCTACATCCCTCCAAAGCTTAACAAAGCTCCCATAAACCTGTCACTATCAAATATATGTAAAATGGCACGTCAAATTGACTATAACACACAGCAAAAAAGCCGGTTATAGGCTTTATCTTTACTAAAGATAACATTGCAGTGACAGACTACAACGCGGCAATTGTGGCGCATGGCTATTTATAAAATCAGACAGGAATTATTGATGAGTATATTTTTTCCAGTGCTTTCTATTATTATTGCATGTTGATTTTTATAACAGTTTTGTATATAAAAATAAACGCCTATCATTAGACTAATGTTGCTAGTTCAACACGCAAGTTGGTTGATTGCTATATTCTTAACGTATGCATTTGATGCTTTAATAGTTTATAATAACCATTTAATCACACACATTCTATTCTATATTTGTGTTTTGCAAATCTACATTAATAACGTAATTCTGACGCAATGTGTCAATGCCAGATACATTTATAAACTATAGATAGGATTTCAATATTTTATATCGAACAATTGAACATACTGTAATTGAAATACCGGCAGAGCAACTGAAGCATTATTTACTTTTCAAGACGGTTTGTTAACTTGTTAGATAAATTAATCGAAATCGTTCGTAGTAGATTATTTAGAAGATTGCTTTTATGAAAAATGTGTGTTAAATATTTTCGCATTTGTCAACTACAAGCGCTATAAAAAAAACTTTTTTAATCCAACAATATTCTTTTTATTTTTTAATCCCAATTTTCTTTGAAACGCGTCAGTTAAAAAAAAACAATTTTGAATAGGAAATGGAATACTCATTTACGTGTTGCCACAAAATTATGTGAAACTTTTCCAAAATCTAATTTAGTTAATCAAGATAATACAAAAGGTTAATTATGAACCAGTTGTATTTAAAATGTTGTCGGATGTATCCTAAAAGAATGCAGGGATATTTTTATAATATTTAACATGATGGTGGAGTTTTAAAAGACATAGCCTAGCTAAGCTAGGCAAACGATGCTATAAATATTTTACTCGCTTACCATGTCTTGCTTCTTCTCCTTCTGGGGCCACATCCGTAATGGCTTGTAGCTCTTTCTCGAGATCCACATGACAATTTTCCATGTCCCATGACAGTAAGCCTGTAACAGAAAAAGACGCAATTTAAGTACTTTTTTATTTTTCTATAATAACTTAGGATAAGTTTGGAAGAACAATGTTTTAAATTATTTTACAATGCTGTTTCCTAAAAAGTTTTGGTTATCCAACCGTAGAGTAAATACGTGTATTTTAATTATGTTTTAATAAAAAATTACACATTTTAGATTGTATTTCAAGTGAAAAATAAAATAATATGGACCTTGAAAATATATACTTAAGTAATTAACTATAGCATATCGATTGTACACGGACTAAAAAATTCTCAAGCGTCTATCACTACTTTAACTAATACGAAATTAATTTTGCTATATAGTACTATATAAATAGAAATTAAGTTAAAATAAAAATTTTAATACATTTTTTCAATTCTCGAGCATAATTCACAAAAATAGAAAATAATTTACACCAAATGATATAAAATTAAATAATCTATAATTTAGAGTATGAAATGTAAAATAAAAATTCTAGAATTCATTCATAAAAACTCAAATTCAATTCTTTACCTAATTCAAAAATTATTTTACTTTATAATCAAAAAGAAAGGCAATAAAGTTAGCTACACTTTTATGTATGATAAACCTACTTTTTGATTTGTTAAAGTGGATATATTTGTAGTTGAAATTTGAGTGCATATCACCGTTATTGAATATTCAGCCAACAAACGATGCATGATAACCTCGCCTCTTAAAGTAACATAAAAACAGACATCTAGAATACATTAAAAAAAAAAAACAATAAAATGAGCTACGATTGGATGATAAAGTGTATCTTTGATAAAATCAAAATAGAAAAAATTGCAGTAATTTGTGAATACAGTTTGTGAAAAATAAATGTATTAACATGAAAATATATAGTTGTATTCAGAAATTGTACTAATAATATATATATATATATATATATATATATATATATATATATATATATATATATATGTATATATATATATATATATATATATATATATATATATATATATATATATATATATATATATATATATATATATATATATATATATATATATATATATATATATATATATATATATATATAATATATATATATATATATATATATATATATATATATATATATATATATATATATATATATATATATATATATATATATATATATATATATATATGAAAGGCTGAAGTTCAAGTGATGTATTAAAATACTTTTATATTTATTTTATGACCATATGCAAATTATGTTCGCTATGCAATATTGATTGAAATAAAATGTAGATATCCTCATATTTCGACATGCAATTTCAATTTCGTATATTCCAGAATTACATTTCTTCGTTGAACAACGTTGGTCACCAGATGGATGCATCAAATGGACCATACTCAGATTAATTTTGAATCGGTCCATTCGGGTATACACCTGATTTATTGAAGCAATTTTTTTCTTAAAGTAGGTTCTCGAGCATATGACCTTGATTTCGATATATCACAGTCTTGGCAGCATCTAAGGTGTATTACGCTCACTTGTAATAAATATATAAGCACTGTAATTTGTTATTTCTGTTTCTTGAAGACATCTGTTTCAATTTCCAGAACAAAATGAAAAATTTTACTTTAGACTTCTTTCATTTGGATTTAATATTGCGTGTATTTTGTTTCTTTATTTTTCGTTATTTTATAAAACCAGTCTTTGCATATAAGAAGTAAAGAAGTGACGTTGGCTGAGAGATCAAACGAAAATATATATCTCTTCTTCAAACATATTAAATATGATTCAGGAAATGCAAAAGATTTTCAGAAGTGTTATAAATTTTCCGAAGCTCGTCTCCAAAACATGAATATAGTTATATATTTGTATTTAAATATATATATATATATATATATATATATATATATATATATATATATATATATATATTAACACCAATTTAAGGAAACGAAGCATCGATATTTAATTTGATCACTAGAAAAACAATGAGATCTTTGTTTGAAAGAAAAACTAATATTAATAGTTTAACCACAGTGGACGTGTAGAAATAACGAACCAATAGTAAAACTCGAATAAAAACAATCTGCCACACAAAGAACAAAATAAGTTTCTAAAAATTGAACCACCTTATCCAGTGATCGTA
This sequence comes from Nebria ingens riversi, assembly GCA_018344505.1. NCBI lineage: Eukaryota > Metazoa > Arthropoda > Insecta > Coleoptera > Carabidae > Nebria > Nebria ingens. The sequence goes on from JADQWA010000234.1 coordinate 509,600, forward strand.
TATCAAACACTCGCCTGGAAACACATCCATTTGCACTGCTCGACGTCTTTGAAGAAATTTAATAATAAATGCGGTGCTTTTTTCGTCTTTCAATACTTCTATGTGTAAATAATAAAAAAGAAGCGAAAAGATGAGAATCTTCAGCCGTAGACGGATTTATTTCGCTGAATCTTCAAATGAAAAGAATGCATAAAGTGGAGTACTTCTATGAAGATGAAATCTGGTAAAAAAATTACAAGAGAAAAAAGAAAATACATGATTTTCAATCACCAAGAGAACGACGATGCTTGAAATACATTGTTCGGATTTTTTTAACAATGAAACTACAAATAAATTGATGATCATTAAAGAAAGCTCTTCATTAAATATGCAAGTGAAGCGACATGAGACATCTTTAAATATCATGTGTATTTACGTACAAAATTGTTATGGCTACTAATATATAATATATATAGAAACTAATTAAATATCAACTAATGGGCAATTCGCAGTAAAAAAAAAAATTAAATAAAAACAAGAATCGATTGTCTGTACTACCTTATCTGATTTTCAATTCTATTCGATTCAATTCAATCCTGAAAAGCACATCCACATTGGACGTGCGAGAAAACGTCTAAATAGGGTTCTTATAAATTATCAAACAATAGATGGGACAGTTTTGGGACTAGCTGAATAATATATTTCGAACACAGTCCGAAGCCTTTTGTAAATGACGTTAGATAGATGTGTAGAATTTCCCCATTGGGATTGAGTTTAAATTTCGATTTACTGTTGTTTGAGATTTACGAGATTAAATTTATTATAAATACAGAAGTTTATATACATTATTTTTTTATTACAACTGGCACTTGAAGATGCTTTTTGACTGAACACTGGTGTAATTTAAACTTTGACGTGAAGACAATTTGCAAGAATGATAAATGTGAAGTTTTTTTTCTGTAAGTAATTTTTAATCAAGTTTTAAATTGTGAAACAAAAGTTGAGGCGCAGTAAATATGGGTACTAGGAAAATGATGTAAGCCTTAACAGAAAAAGAAGAGAAAAGAAAGAATGGAAGAAACGACAGATTAAATAAAATGTTTGAAAATGCGTCTACGTAATGAAGGCAATGTTATTATAATTTGTTTCATTATATAATTGTAACAGTTAAAATTATACGTATTTGTACTTAAATACACATTTTTCGTGTGAACATTTTTAGTGGTACTATTAATTAAAGACTGATGAGAAAATTAATTCAAATTAAATTTCAGCCGTTTTCATCCAAAAATCTCAAAATATAAATCATTCTAAAGACGATAGTTTTTATTTTTTTGAAATGTATTTCAAAAAATTAAAATATGTTTCGCCAACCACACGAACAAATGATAGATTTTATATTTTATCAAACAGTAGAATTTCAACATTAAAGTTCGTGAAATGAGGAATATCTTTGTTAAATATATATTTCCTATCACTGAAATATGATCATTACTAATCATATTAAAAGCCTTTCAAATTAGAGCAAATACACGCACTAGGAACATTGGTAGCATTAAAATATTTGATAATACCATAAATTGGCTGTAATATCATGATACTTAACCATTAAAACCATTACTAATTTGCGCCAAATTGCATTTAATTATGCTATATAGTTTTCTTAAATACATGGCTCATGTGAAAAGCGGATTTCCAATAATCTCTTAAATTCAATTGTCATGTATAGGCGATAAAAGTGCTCCACATAGCATAAAAAATCAATCAAAGGTATTCTCTGGTTACTTGCCTTCAGTGAACACGCAATAAAACTCCTTTCGTGTTACGGAATCTTGGTTGTGAATTCGCCTCGGGATTCTCGGCTGGTGATAGGATGCTTCTCGATTATTTAAATCAATATAAACAATTTAAAACCTCAAGCACTTTCTCGATTTTGGTTTACCCCAACCGGGATACAAACCACTCTAGGTTTAACAGGATTTAAACTGAATCGAAATTGGAAGATTCGAAACAAAAAGGTAAAGTTTCGAGTGAACCACGTAAATTGCGAATTAGAATTAGTGCGTACAACGGTAATTGAAGAAGTATATTCTTATCAGAAACTATTTAACGAAATATATCAGTAGATATAATCACAATATGTTTTGCAATTGTGTATACCGTTGTCTTGAATTACATAAGCAATGTAATGTAATTCTATCTATGAATACATATTTGATTTTATTCTTTGCGTGACCATTCTTATAATTTTTCTACGTGTCAAGCAGTATCTGCAAAACATTTACACTTTGTATCGTGAATTCCAAATCCATTTGTTAAACTGTGAAAATTACAGAGGACCAGTGAAAATATCGCGTGTATATCGTATTCAAAACATTGGCCTGGATATTTTTTAAGTAATATTATGCACGGACGCACTTATATAGAATTTGGGCATATATTTTCATTGAAAGGGGGATAATTAGTTTTTGAGGCATATTGTTGTAATTATCAAGATTTTATGTGCCTTTTTGGAGAGAATGAAACAATAATGTACTTTGATGTACAATAACTTAAGAATAATGTAATATACATTTTTAGAAGTTTCAATATTGTTTTGAAATTTACTTTTAAATTATTTTTTTTTAAGGAATGTATATTGGAGATTTAAGTAAACTTTTTTAAATATTCAAATTTCAATTGAATAGTTTGAATTACAATATCAATCTTCTTTCCATGGTAATTTCTATTTATTTAATGTTAATTGATATACTTTTATCTTTCTTTTTCTTATTTATAAATCATTTTAACTATGAATACCTTCCATTATTATTTGAACTAATTATGTTTATTTACGAAACGTGAATAGCTATAAGTTAATTGCAAATTAATGTGAGGTAAAAGTAAATATTTGCTACATTCAAGGGACTGTTTAAATGTGAATAAATATTGAATCAGTTTGTGTGAAAGACGGGAAGTGCAATACAGTCCAGAATATACCGGACCTTCAGTATTGTTCCCTTTCTACTAACAAAGGCCTTAACTTGTCTACGGAAATTACTCAAGTTGTACCTATACAACTGAACTACAACTGCTCAGAAACAGATATCATTATATACGGACTTGTGATAATTGCTAAATTACAAATTGTAGCCTAATTGAATTAACAAAACAAAGTTAAACATATACAGAACAGCAGTTGAAGATATTTAGGAGCATATAATTCATATTTTCAAAATGGCCACTAAACTAATATTTTATAAAACAATATATTTTTCCAATTTAGTTTATCTTTACTGCTAACGCACCTAAATAGTGTTATTACTCTTAACAGTCATATTTATTCAAATAAACTGCGGCTAGTTTATTCATTTGCAATAGTTTCGCATGTTTCTCACACCACTTTTGGTCTACATAAAATTCGCATTGCGAATAAATTATCTTCGGGAGTTGTCGGAGGTTAACGATGGTACGCGAACATGTAGTGCTTTTATTCAATTAATGTGTAAAAGGTGCAAATGTAGCAGCTTTTATCGCCACTATAACTTAAAGTGAAATTATTCATGTAATCTCAACTAACTACGGTAGTTGTACATAACGTATGTATTTGCGGATTGAAAATAGCGTTTGTGTCACAAATATTCTGGCAGCAAGAAAATCAATATGAAAACCAGCGGGAGATCTGAATATAGTGACCTTTGACATTTCCAGCGCAAGTGCACCGATTTATATTGCATGCTCTGTAATTAGGCGTTAATTTGAAGCAGAATTGGCACCCCATCGCTAATAGATCACACGTTTATTTAATTCTACCCACTGGGGAAATAATTGTACTCTGTACGGTTTACAGACATTATTTACCAAGTACAATGGTATAATTAATAGTTGTTATTGTTTTAAATTAGGCTAGACTATCTTTTTGGAAGCGTTTTTACTTCGTAAATTTCTCAATTATTAGACAATTATTAATAGTATTGTGTTTATCGTACCAACGAATATCTCAACATTATTTATTATAATAGTATTGTTTGTATATTGAATTAAAATTTCATTATAAAAATGTAATAAATATTTTTCATATATATATATATATATATATATATATATTATTTTTTTTTTTTTTGCATGTTTTCCCAGCTGTAAACTGTAAGACTAATAATACTTTGAAATTAAGTTGAAATATGTTCTGCATTTGCAATAAAAAATATCGAGTTTATGGATTATCTGGAGTATAAATAAGATATTAAAAACCGGTGTATCGTGAGTGTATGAAGTATGTATTTTATACATGGTCATGAATTGGAAAACTTTTCAAATATTTTAGACGCACAAATATTTAATTTCGTAAGAAACGTCTCGTGGAAATATGAATAATATTATTTGGCGACCCATTTCCGAAATACTGTCGACACCAGCGGCTAAAACAACTCGAGATCGATGGCCTTCGCGTCCGTAGTCACCCTTCCATATCATATTTTCACATTTTTATACGGTTTGTTAAACAGAAAATTCGTCATTGCATTTTCTATCTGATTTAACAGCAATATGAAAAGCGTCAAATATTCAAACCTATAAATATGAAGCTACATACAAGGAAATAACATCACGATTACGTATTTGTAAATCCGGTTTTGATCTAGTTTGCGCCTTCTCAACAATTTAATAAGCCCATATGGTCAACGTATTAGGATTATAAATTAGTCGAGTTGACCCTAAGCCCCTAGAACAAGTTGTAAGTTTAATATGGACTTATCGCAGTCTAAAACCACCAGTTCTTGACCAAATAATGTTTGATGCTTTTGCAAACACACCAACTTCAATAAATTTCACTTATCTGGAACTGCGACTGGAGTTTTTTTTAGATTATTTCGTAGTTTGCAGCAGTTGATCCCGGTGAGCCCAAAATTTTTATGGTCAGGCAAAAGAAAATCGGATTACCTGACCTTTAGGCGTAATCCGATTATTATACCAACATCCAGGAAAAGATAATTCGACCTTTCTAACTTGCCATTTCAAACTATAAAATTACAACAAATTTGACTACTATAGATATATTTTTGTAGCATTTACTTTATTATTATATAAGTTTTTATAATAACACGAAATTATCCACCTAAGTAAGATACTCAAATAAACAATTTTTATAAAATCAAAAATAAAAAGTTATAATACTTTCGTTAAAAAAAAACTGCGGAAGTTAAATTCTGAAGTTGACGTCACTCTGAAGGACATTTTGTTTTAATTCGAAATACAAGTTGCTTCGCTCCAAGAGGAAATTGCATTTCATGTGACTCATGTCACTGTGTGTGAATATTGTGAAATTGAAGACTATTTCGAACTCAACACATAATACACGTAGATAAAAATATTTTAAATAAGTTTTGCATTATTGTATATAATTCATTTAGGTATATTATTAATCAAATAAATAGCGCTATAATCCTAAAATATTATATAAAAACTAGCAAAGACAAAAAATGGCAAAAAAAAAATTATTTGACTGCATTTGTTGCTATAAGCAACTCATATTAAATTAAGTACTAAAATTATAAAATAATATTTCTAAATATACCGATTTTCTGATTCCAAGATAACTTATATATAGATATATATATATATATATATATATATATATATATATATATATATATATATATATATATATATATATATATATATATATATATATATATATATATATATATATATATTATATATATATATATATATTTTATAACAAATGACATTTGGGGAACTAGTACACTGATAATTATGTAGTTGTATATAATAATTAAAAACGTAGGCCGTAGGCATCCTCACATGAGAGGAATATTCTGCTATGGGTATGTTGCACTAAATGTGAAATCTCGAAACTTGTTCATTAGTTCCCGCCGGAACACTTGTCCCCTTACATTATCACACTCTAGTTTCCGATTAAGAGTTTTAGCCCGCAGGAGAATTGGCTGGTAAATTGGTCACCAACACCAGCGCAATGTGAACAACATCGGTGTGTCAGTGGTGTTCACCGGGATAACCTATGCCCGCCGGTGTTATAAGTTATAGGTTTCACGGGAAGTGATCGTAGATTTAGAAATATGAGCACATTTATTTTGTTCAACGTAGAAAATGTCAAGCGTAAGAATATATATTGATCTTTGAAATAGAATTTTATATATGTATGTTATAGTACTTGAAACGGTTTTTAAGTTAAAATTCACAGATAAAATTGTTGAATTTATTCTATGTAAAGATATATTTCGATAAATATTCTGGTGCATTGCTAAGATATTGATGGCCTTGAGCTCTGTGCACTATTAACCACTATTACACGAATGAATAAACCATACAATATAGTGAGAAATCTAAATTTTTACTTTGAATACGGTTTTGCAAATAATAATTATTAAATTTATATACTACTTTTATATCGTATATATTTAAAATTGATGGCTCAATATCGTTAATATACATGTATAAAATAGAAATTTAAAAGTATGGTTCAAATATCATAAATGTTCAACTCGAATTAAAATAAATTTAAACTGACGTAACTAATTAAACTTTATTAATCCATTATTTAATATGACAAGAATAACGAGATTACCAATAATCCTCTCTCAAATTACATAAACTTTATCTTCTGTTCCAATAAAAATGAGAACATTTTGAAAATAAGTATTTACAAAAATAATTAAAATTGACTAATTTTATATATATATATATATATATATATATATATATATATATATATATATATATATATATATATATATATATATATATATATAATCATATATATATATATATATATATATATATATATATATATATATATATATATATTATATATATATATATATTATATATATATATATATATATATATTTATAGATATATATATATATATATATATATATATATATATATATATAATAATAATAATAATAAATGAAAATAATAAGCTGTTAAATATTAACATAATGGCGGAGTATAGTCAGAAACCTTATCTTAGGAAAATATGTTTAATTTTAGTCAGTAATTAGTAGAGTAATTAAATAAGACCTTATGTAGGTACTCGATGTTTTCCTTCATAAAATTGATGAATAATTGTACAAAACAAAACTAATAATAGGTATTACGAATATTATTTTACTAAGCAAAAATATTAATGTGAAAACTTTAAAATGTTTTATTTATAAGTTTAATTTTGTTATTTATAATATTTCTAGGTTTTATTTTACGACAAATAATCATGGTTGTTAAAACAATGATTAGCACTGCTTTGTAAAAATATTAGTAAATGAGAATCCTGTGAAAGAGTTTTGTTAGTATGAAACGATTAGATTTGCATATCTAAGTTTATATTTTATCTTGCCGAAGTTAAACATATATCATTGCAAGTAATCGGCATAAATATCTGAAACAGTAAATAGAAGTTGACGTAATAGCATGAGATTTTTCGTGCCTGGGTCAACTTTTTCGAACAATGTAATATTCATGGGAGAACGTAACCTTGAAATAAGGCGTCTCAAGGACATGCTCATGTAATATTATCTGATAGCTAATTGCTGAATATTTGACGATAGATTGACACAGCATACACACGGGATCGATACGCAGTTTTGCGCAATGTGAATACTCTCGGGCGATAGAATCAATACCTGTCGCTAGTGAGTAGTGACATCGTTCTACTCCCACGTCATGATGGACGTCCACTGAGGCATACTACTATGTAGTGTATTTAATGTAACTCTGGTGTAAATAACAACTAGAGAACACTCATTTGCTGGTACAATTACCTGTACACATTGTTTGCAGTTGTCGTAATTGGCGTAGAGTAATTTAGCATCTTATACAGAATGAAGATTAATGTATTCCAGCAGAAAACTGCACGGCTGGTGGTTGGAGCAATCTTTTTTTATTTTTATGCTAGTATATTTAATTATACAAGCTATTCGTCATTTTAAATCAAGTCTACACCTACAGTATTATTCTTATAAAATTGTTTCAACTGACATGTCAAATATGTTTATTATCATTTTGTATGCTACGATGATTTATTGAGTGGTTTTACTAATATTATCTATTGATTTTATTTATTAAACAGATGTAGATAAATATATTATAAAAATTATAATAATTAATTCTAATAAATAAACATATATCATAAAAACACATAAATAATACAAATTTTAACGATCATATTAAATAATATATTGGCAATAATAGTAAAATAAATGTAATGTTGAAACAATGGTATGGAGAAAATGCTTAGTTTTAAATCAACCGAATAATTACTAGCTTACAAATATCTACAATACCGTACAAGAACCAGTAAACGAATGTTGTAATGTGATTGATAATTTCATCAACATTTAAATAATATAATGAAAATGTTTTACACAACAATATAAAACTTAATATAGAATACACACATACGTCTATTGCGGTCTCTAAAAGTAATAGTCCTAGTATAGATTACGTCGTAACAAAAAATGTAGTTATTTCAATAAGCAAAAGAATGCTGAAATGTTGACCCTTATATCTTTTTATAGACGTTTATGTGATGCATATAATAAATACATAAGAGAAAACGTGGTTATTCGTTATTCGATTATCTATTATCAATAAAGTAAAATAATTTGATATTGAAGTCTAAAAATAACTAAGCTTTTGTTCACCTAATATAGTTATGCGATGAATATACATATTGACCACACTCTCAAAATATAAATGCTTCTTGAAGACAAACAATAACAGTCACATGCAATGCATACATAAAAAGGATATTGACTTATTATTGATATTTCCGTTAGTACTGTCAACACGCCCTATAAATAAGAGAATAAATTCATAACACATCTAACTTAAAATACAAAAATATATTTCAAGGTTGCGTTTTAATTTTATATATGAAATTGAAAGTATTGATTTATTGTTACATGTTTCATAAACCGAACTTTATACGAATAAGATCAAAAAGTTTTTTTTACTACGTTGAACGATTCGATACCAGAAAGTTTTCTACTAACATAAAAAGTCACTTGGCCATTCTATGCCATCAACAGACTCAATAATGGTAGCGAGAACACAAAATAATGGTACTGTAAATAGACAATTCGGCATTTTATATGGATTATTCTAGAAAGAGTTGTTGCTATATTTGCGAATGATTTCATTGTTTATAGCAAATGTGGATCATAGCTATTCTAAACTTGTACATCGAAAATATGTTTCATACATTCATGATTCATTTTTGATGATTAATGCTGGAAATAAAGTGGAGTATTCGGTTTTGTGGATTTTTTTATGAAAAAGTATACGGTAAAAATCTGATATGTTTACGTTCTTTCATTTACATTAGCATATTAACAGAAACCGCACGAAAAAAAACGCTAGTATTTTATGTAAATTATATTTTTGCAAATATTATCTTTCCAATTATATTTCCAACACACTTTTTATAAACGTGAGAAGTATATTTCTCTATATATGTTTTTTTTCTTCAAATGTAGTTCTCTTTAGAGTACATTTTTGAGAAAATTATTGCGAAATTTGCTAAAATGTATATCGCGAAATAACTTATGAAAATTTTAGTATTTAACCTATAAAAAGTTAAATTCCTTTAAAGATATAAATTTGTGTAACTGCATGATGATTCTGGAGCACGTTTTCCGAGGCAATTAGTACATTTTAATTTGATGGAAATTTATTATCGAAGCAAATGGCAAAAGGGCTGAAGCTGCGTTGCTTGTAACGTGCTCGTGAATTGCGACAATGAAATTAATTAAAACGAGTTATTTTATCATGTATGTTTTCAGCCAGGTGACGCACTACTTGTTTCACATCAAAAACTATGAATATATCTGTGAAATGAGATTTTATGATGTTGTTCTACCCTGATTTGAGTGAGAACTTCTTCTGGGAAACAGAATTTCTATTTTATTAAAATTATCGTACGATTCTTAATGATGTCTAGAATTGCTCGTTATATTAAACAATGATAATTTATATACAAAGAGACACAATACATTTCACGTTATAAATAGAGCAAAACTGAAGTTTATGTACGCTATTAAAAATATAAATGATTGCCTTTTTATAAGAAATTGAATAAAAAGATAATCATGGAAAATGCGCGTTTAAATCTCTTCATTGCAAGAAATAAATTATACTGTAATGTAAATCTGCGCAAATATACGACAAGGTATATCAATTCAAGAAGGGATCAACGGTAGTCTGTTGAACAAAACGCACTAGAGACATTTCCAATTTAAATTAGATGGATAAATATTTATTCATTTAAATTAATTCGAATGTCATTTCGATTGTATTAACTTACTCAATTAGAAAGAAATATGAAATATTTTCTCATCTAATATGAGGTTTACTTTTAATAAGCATTAATTAAAAACTTTGAAACAAGTTAACCATCTTTAGACACCCAAAGGAAATTTAATTTTGGATCTTAATTCATAATTAAGTTAAATAATTATAGTTATTTTCTAATAAATATAAGTAGTTTAACCAGCAATTAATGCAATGCATGCCAGAGGTCAATTATAATTAATATAACGTAAACTGCATATAATAGAAGGAAGTATATACTTTTTTCATTCATAACTGTTTAAACTTTTATTGTATATGATAATATGTTTGTTTTTTAGATAAAAATAGTAGGAAAACAATCATTTCACTTTTGAATGATTATCACCTACAGGAATATATATCGAGTACGTTCCTGTTAAACACAGCCATCAATTTCCCGGTGTTTGATAGGCGATATTAAAAGCAAAAACAAAAGGAAACCAGTCAGATATGAGCTGACCAACATCCTAACAACGCTATCGATTTCAACATCAATCACATTGGGGCGAATCCAATTTAAACCCGTTTGCGCTTCGCCGTTGTAAAAATCTGGGATCGCTGTAAAAAAAAGCCAAAATCTCTACAATTTACAAACGATTAGGACTGTTTTCCTGTGCCAATAGGTTCCGTAACTAGCGGTGATACGGCGAGATTGTCGCAGAAGATGAGAAAAGTGGAAATTGTTCGTTTTTGCGAGAAATAGCTGGACTACAATATTGATCTCAGAAGGTGGTGTGTGACGTCACGACTAGACGCCGCAGCACTGAACCGCAGCACTATACTCCGGGTTAACTCTCCAGTTCTGAACTATACGTATTGTTTCCAAACATGGAATGCCAAGAAATATTTGGCAATTAAGTTACATACATGCTTTTGCGTACAAGTCATTTCTAGAATGTCATTTCATCGTTTTTACCACTTACATAAATATATTGCTATATTCACATTTCATCAAATTCCAATAAATGGAACATTGGATAAAATATCAAACTGTCAGAGTAATTGAATTTACATCACTTTTTATTCATAGTTTGAAAATAAGTGGTATATACCATTGTATGAATAAAATTTTATTTTCAAAATTACATTATAATCTATTATTCTGCTTTGTATACAAAGCTTTATTGAATTTGCTTTTTTTAACAGTATTAATATTCATCTAAGCCAATGTCTTTGTATAAGAATAATCTTGAAAAGGATTTAAAATTCTTTAATCTCCGTGTACGCTTGAACACAATGTAGATAAAGAAAATGTGTGGTTACGAAAAATTCACTTAGAAAACGGAAGAACGGAATGTCTTCCGGCATACTACGGCCAAATATATTTCAGTACCTTCGCCCTTATTTAATTACATGTGACGAGCGGCAAGGGACATAGCCACTAGAAATTTAATATAATGCATTATTTATCATGTTTCGCAGCGAAGCCGTAGTAACTATTAAATTTCTTATACTGTTTCGGTTAGTCATTTATATACGCCAAATTATTGACTGTCTCCGCTTAAATGACAGCTAACATACTTTATGCGTGTTGCTAAATTACATGTTTTACGTTATCGTTACAGGTGTATACTGCAGTGGTGATTAATAAACATAAATAATTGATTCGTATATTAGGTAGCTCAAGTTTAAATTCGCAAAGTGCGTGCTTCTATTTTTGGAATGTATCACTTATCACTTTTGAGAAATGAATGCTATTGAGTATCTTTACAACTGTTAGTGATGTACAAACACCAGAACAAATAATGAAAATTCCTAAGTTCTTTCATGATTAAAGATGTTATAAATTTTACGTTTAATATTCCACAAAAGATTTTTTTTTTAATTTATGAGAGTATATAAAAAGTTCTCCAAGTAAACTACAAAGTTTAACGCCTTATTCCGTCGTATCACTTACATGTTTTAAGAGATCGCCAAGTTTGCTACATCCAACCCAAAGTTTAATTCTCTACGAAAAGAGTATATTTACGTGATAAATTATGCTTTGATATTTCGTGTCGCAAAATAGAAGTTTATATTTTTATGAAGAAATTCGTTTATTATAAATATGGACGCTATCAATAAAACAAAGTTTTTGGCAGAACAAAGCAAATATAATTTAACAACAAATCGAGTTTTCCACTCGAACTTGGCTCAAAATTCAGTTCCAACTTTGGAATCAGTCGTACAAGTTTTGGAGACTTTTCATGTTTCTTAAATTCAATTGTGAAAAAAGGTAAAAGTCAACGGATTTTATAAATAATATTGAAGAACTGTCCCTCACATTTAAATATAAGTAAATCAGCTTTGACATATTTTAAAACTCAATTGAAACGAAACGTAAAACGTAATGAGTTTTATAAACATTGTGATGTTTATATTTTCAAAGGAATTTTTGTAATTAGATACTTTTTCTGTCAAAAAGCGTATTTATTTTGCTTACATTTACGCTAATTAAATCATATTTAGTAAGCTTTAATAGTAGATTTAGTTCATTTTTGATTTTTTTTTTAGAGGATTACAGAATGGCGTTTTTGCTAATTTCAATTCAAACACGGATATTTATTTTCAAGTCTAGGTTTAATAAACTGCCATGTTGGTTTAAACGGATAAACTTTTCAGAAGCCCTAAGATGTTTTGCTAACTTGCTAATTATAATTACTACATGTAATTCTAATATATACGAGTAGTTTTAACTTAAAATATTCACTCATATTGATTTTCTAGTAAAATTAACAATGTAACAAAATTAATACTTTAGTTATAACTTTTTATTAGTTTGTTTCATAAATATTTCTTAAAGGCTCAATCACTCCAGGAATATTTTTCTTTGAGGTACATTTGATGGTTCAAGATTCTAAGACGTTTTCCACTTCTAAGAGGAATAGGATTACCTTTGAGGTCTCTTTGTGTATACATATGTATCATTTGCGCCAAAAGATATTTGAAGATTTAAGCAAATACTTGAAGTATGTACTGCGCGACAATAGTTACATACTTGTGTGCCTAATATGTTTAAATGTGACTCTACATTACTCGAATTGCTCGAATGCTTTGGTGGTGACACGTTTGCCAACTCAGACGGCATAAATAGAATTTAGCCTTCAGTGCGTACATGCACCTCCAAGATAACGATTTTTAATCATTTGTGGTTTAAGTGTGTGCTTGCAGAAGATGACATATGGTGTGGTATTTGTAAATTTTGTCATACCAACACCAAAAACCCATAAATATACAGACTAGATGTAGCTATTTATATTTAAGTGTGTCGGTAAAAAATTTCACATGAGTTCAAAGAGGTATTTATTTTGTTCCAGAATTATCTCACTGCAGTGTCAAGACCATGACTTTGCCCAGCTTTGAGGAGTGCCAAGTTAAAAAACAAACAAATACATTTTCGTTGAACAATTTCTAGAGCCGGAGATTATTTTGGGAGTTACAAAAAAAACTATATTTTATTGAACGAAAATATACATAGTATATGTATTTTTAATGAAACCTTTATATTATTTAGAACGAATCGCTACTCTGTATATAATGTGAACATCAGTTGTAGTGTAGCATGAAGCATCATAAATTTAATTCGACTAGTAAAAAGAAAAGAAATAAAAATCTATGTTATGTTGACATGGAGACAACTCATAGGTCGTAGAACAATAAAAGATAAATGTGTTTCTGTATAAGATATCTACGATGGTAACGTGACGAGTTGTGCTCTCTGAAGCAAAACAAAACGTAGAAAATATGTTGGCGGTGGTATATGGTGCTGTGGGGTACATACATATTCTATGCGAGACATCAAAAACAAACCAAGGAGTATTCCAGCGCATGTTTTATATTTAGAAGTTATTTCCAGTCACCCCACGGTCGTCTGGCGACGGATGACATACCTATACCTAACCTAACGCTTCCAGCACCATCTTGTGGAAGGTTAATTTTATTTCGAGTTGCTTGCATTCGCTTCTTGCTTCTTCAGTGCTATGCGTTTGTTTGGCAAAATGATTTATTTTTAACTCGCCGTCTATAAATCGTAATCTGTCAATGTTTTTTTTATTTTATTTGATTTATACTAATACCTAGATTATTTTAGTTAGGGATTTATTTCAAATTAAAATTAAATGATAAAATACATTTTAGAGATATGACAACTCACAATATTGTAATTGATTTATCATATTTGTAAATATTTCTACAAACATTGCGTATTTTCATTAAAAATGTATATTAAATAATTATAAATTCATTATTTAAAAAAATAATCATTGTTTTATAGCCACTCAAACAATATTGAAATTCGTTTATTATATTTGTAAATATTTCTATAGAAATTTCGTATTTTCATTTAATTTAAATAAAATAATTATAAATTAATTTTTGTAAGAAACATTCATTTAATTGTTCATAATAATACTATTTTTCCAATACCGGTTAAATTATATTTTTATATTTTAAGAAAATTCATGAATTATTTATTATTTTCAAATACATATTGTTAAAAACATTTTTAATTTAATTCTTTTAGTTAAGATAAAAATATAATATAATTTCAATAATAATAAAAAAATATTTCTTATTTTTATTTATATCATAATTTATTTTTAAACATATTTTGCAATGTTGTGCGTAAAAAAGCAATAGATCAATATCTTAAGGCTTCTGATGCCAATATTCGTAGACTGCAATTTATAAAATTAGTCCCATATATCATGCCTCTTAGGTTCTGACAGGATATCCGCGCGATACATAACTAAACAATGTTTCATCTTGACTAAGGTAGGGTGAACACCGAACAATATAAAGGCTTATCATACGTTACCTCATTTCACATGTAAGAACATCATAGACTTTAGCGCCCTCTTCCTGACACATAGTGCAAAAGTTAATGTAAAGATAGGCGTGAAATAATTCGCTAGAAACTCGTTTGAAGGATTACAGTAAGTAATATAGTTTTAATAAGATTAATAAAGTAAACATAGATATCTAAAGTTCATATTTTATATATAAAATCGCAACGTTATGGATATGGATAATACGAAATCGTTCTCGTTTCCGTTCGCCTATAAATATCTAGTGTCTGATAGGCCAAACCATTAACCAATCAGGAACCGGGTCTGTTATCTCTTCCGTTAGCTACTAAGTATAACTTTCGTTTATATGTTTATAAATTATATAGATGTGTATTCTGTTTTTTATTTAAATTGTAATACCGAAGGTTGAATTGATTCTACACACACTTAATGGGCGTTATCAGAATTTATTTTTGATTATGTAGCAGTAAATCTATGCATATACTATACACCTATTTGAAACCACCCACATATTTCAATATTGTATTGACTTGATTTGAAATTATCATTAAAACTCTTCCATGCGAACGCATCCTGGAGGGTGGCCGTTCGGATAACTATGACGAAAATGTTAAATCAATACGAATGTCGGCTTCGGGTGTTGCTTCCCGAACTCAGACACAAATTATTGACGAGGTCAACGCACGGCTGGAAACATAGTTCCATGGAAAAAACTAAAATATAACAGGGTGTGTGCATTTCTCTGCTTTTTGTTATTAGGGAAAAACATGTTTGTCGAGCACGCATAGACTACTCGTACTACCCGATGTTTAATCATGATTCACATTATTTATACGTAATTACAGACATTTTCATAAAGATTAAAAACATATTTATAAAGGAGCACTGATTTTTAAGCATAAAATACGTAATAAAGATATAATGATACATTTTACTATTTTATAAGAAATAATATATATATATATATATATATATATATATATATATATATATATATATATATATATATATATATATATATATATATATATATATATACATATATATATATATATATATATATATATATATATATATATATATATATATATACTATATATATATATATATATATATATATATATATATATATATATATATATATATATACATATATTATATTGGAGAACTTAATCTTAAGACCGCAAACCTCAGTGGTGCAAAGTTTTGATGGTTGTGGGTTTGTGTGTTATTCTAATATTTTCTTATTTCCGTAACACATGTCGTTGGTATAGAAACTGAGTAAGTATTTCGGTAAAAAGCAAAATTAAATCTACGAATGCTACGTATTTGATACGGAAATGCCAAATTATGTTTTCTGGGAAGAGAAAATGGAATAATTAGGAAATATTAATAAATTGCAAAATCTGTATTTCTTATTATTAATACTAAATATAAATGTTATTGTTTCGAAAACTGATTACGTGTAAACATTTTAAACCAAGCATTTATATGTATGATATAAGGTGCGTAGTTATCACAGTAATAAACCAGATAATTTTGCCATTAGTAATTCATATGGTGTACTTTAATATATACATATACAGCATTTCCCGAAGCAATGTTATATATTTAGTTTCTATTTGTATCACTCCCTAACGCACGTACAATTCCCAGGCCCTTATAGTATATGATGATACTAGAGATAGACTGCAGTGGTAATTTTCTCCCTATTGAGTCGACATAAAGTAAGGCAAGCGAAATAAACTTCCCCGGCTGTTTACACAGTGATTATCTTTGTGTATATGTGGGGTGAACCGGGCCACGCCACGTCACGTCACACGATAGAGAAATAATAATAAATTTCAATGGTACATACGGCGTTTACACAGAATGATGACGTCAAGGATCTATGTTTGTAATTGTCAGTGTGATAAATAGATCATTGCATCTGACGTTTTGTTGTAATTAATTGTTGCGTCAATTCGGTGTACCACACAATAACAGATGAGGCGTTACATTATTTAATTTATTTTTAATTAATACCACTGAATTGTGTTAAGTTGACCTTTTATTGTTTTCATTGTTTGCTTAAATATCTTCACCTAAATATATTTTATCTCAACTTGGTAAAAGTTACAATCCATCAAACCGTTCACACAAAAACAGACATTGAGCATTTCTAGATATTTCATTAAATTAAAAGGAAATAAATGTGATTATTTTATTTTGTATTTCGAGTATTTGTTATTAGTTAGCATTTGCAATCAAATTTACTTATGTATGAATAAGTTATTTACAAATGCAGTTTGAAAACACATACATAAAGTATATGTTTATTAGTAAGGAACGCGTTTATTTGCATGTATGAATACGTAACAAGAAGACCGAATACAGCAAATTGTAGGCTGAGATAAGGTATACGTGAAACACGGACAATGCCCTATTTGCAATATAACAAGTACAATTTACAAATATATCCTTTGTCAAGCGCAGTGGAAACCGATACAACAGTTTTAATTAAAAACTGAAAGTAATAATAATCAAAACCTCGTTCACATAGGAAACAAAAACAATATGTTCGAATAATGTCAGTAATAAACTAATAAAAGTTCAAATTGTAAATTGAACCGGACGTTTTTTAGTTTTCAAATATATTTATATAAAACTTCATTAATATTTAAATAAACCTAATCTTTTTATGACAATTTATTTGCATCTATTTTATGTACCTGTTCGAAAATTGACAGGGCATAGCTAATATGATTTATTAAATATAATTTCCCATACCTACGTAACTATAGCAACATAAAGGCGTAAAGAGTAATTACTTAGAATATATGCTGCTGTAATATATGATTATCAATACCGCAGAATTCATAAACATAAATCCGGCATAGAATTCGCTTTTATCTCAAAGTTATGATTGAGTACCGTAACTATGTCAATTAATAAAGTTTAACGGAATTTCAGAAACAATTTCAAGTGTATTACGTTTGTAAAAAAGTATTTTAATTTAGAAGATTCTTGAGCAATACTCAGTACATTTAACAAGATTTTTGTGGGGAGAAAAGTGAATTGTAAGAATTGCTAAAAGCTTATTCGTATATTCCAATTTTGTTGAAATAATATTTTATGACCGAATCGAAATATTGATTGGAATTCAGGGCTAAATATATGTAGTCATTTATTTTTATAGATTTGATGTAATTGAGGAAATTAAATTAAATTGGTAACAAAAATAATGAATATATGAAATGCTTTTGATCATATTAAAATAGTAAATAAATATTTAAGTGTTTTTTTCATGCATACATTTTAATACATGAAAACAGTTTTTAGATCCTCCACTTATTGATTTTACCAGCAATTAACATTCTTGTGCTTGTGCTTTTGTTATTGATTTATTTACATGTATTTTAATACATGAAGCCATCAACGTAGCTTTGAGATGTCGTATGACTAAGCGTTCCAAACATAGATTATTGCAACGATAATATTTGTTTTATATTTTTAAATTCTTCATAAAATATGCATATCTATCCAACCATATGTTAATCATAAAACTATGTAACCAAATCGAACTTACTATGCTAACAGTATTTTAGTTTTTATGAGCGTGTAAATTCACTAGAATGCTAATTAATAATAATTATTTATTGCATTTTTTTCTAATGAATCTATTTAAATAAGTGCATGAACTGTTCTAGTCTGTTAGCGCTATGGTTTCGTTAACACCTTGACTCCACAATCAAAACGGTACATGAAAATGTTTAATTTTTAAAAATAATTAGGACATTTTAGGCTATAAAATATAAAAAAATATTTTTAGAATTAATGTTGCGTAGAAATTAGTACACGTTAAAAATAAGTTTTATAACAAAATTATAGTTATACGGCAAACAATTAGAACATGTAAACTTTGGTCACTACAAATTAGATTACAAGTTGACCAGTGAAACTTTTGTAATATGAAAGAGCAACGACCCTTAAGAGAAATGTATGAAATTTTATTTAGACTGCAATAAATCGAAACAAGATAAAACATAATTAATTTCCTTCTATTTGAGGTTTCGATTAGAACATGGCTTGACAACGAATGAACCAAATTAACAACTCAAATAACGTCCTGTATAAAATCAAACTACTTCCAATTCTTCGTCTATTGTAGAGTCGCAGTGAGAACTAAAGGGGAAACCGTCCCGGAGACATTTGCTATTTGTCAAGATGGTGTGTTTCAATCTTACGACACTGACAGATGAACTTCCTTACATTTTCGCTGCCGTCGTAGAGGATCAGTTGTTGTAACGTCAAACGAAACCACCAGTGGTTTCTTCTCTCATTTCATTATGCCTCTCCTAAGAGCACCTGTCTACTTTCGTATCGTTAGTCAATGTTATCAACAAAATCAAACCTTAAGTGAATCAAAAATACGAGGCATATTACCATGTTACTAACATTGTTTCATTATTTGGCATACATGCTCAAAATATATATGCTCATATTAAATAACGGGCTTCATACATTACATGCGTAGCATGCTAATTAAATTCATATAGCTATATTATACTGTTATACATGTAAAATCCAAACAGAGGAAAATGTCTGGTTGATTTCTCTTCAAAACTGTTAAATTATAATTCAAAATGATTCTTATATCTTGATATTTGGAATTGTTAAAGAATTTAATTGTGATAGAAAAATTCCAGTTATTCTAGAAATGATGACAAAGACATTTCAATTTTGAAAACAAAAGCTATTATTGTTGGCCATCATTACCAGATGCCGTAATAATTCAAGAAGCAATCTTTTTTTAATGATTCCTCTCTCTCTCAAATGCAAATTGCAATTAAAAATACCGAAAAAGCTAAATAAATATTGGCGACTTTCTTACGTAACTTTAAACCAATTATTTTCTTTTATAGTGACAAGTACTTTTGAAAAATGTTTTCTGTAGACAACATTTTTTTTTCGTTATAAATTATTAGTTTTAGTTCGTAAAAGCTAATATTAATTGCAAATATTTCTAAATCTCGACAATGGTTTGCATTTGTAGTAACCAATATTAAATGAACATAGTTTTAGGGGAGTCGTTAGTGAATAGAGGGAGCACGTGCACTCCCTAAAATATATATTTTTACTGAAGCATAAAATGAACGACTATAATGGCCTTACATCATGTATTTTACCAGAAATATGAATAATTCATGCAACTTTAATAAGTCAAACGAAGGGAGAAAATGCAGAATGTTTTATCTATCCTACTTTTATGAAAGAGAGCTGTAATTAAAACACAAGGAAAACATTTTTTCGAAAAGGAAGTGAAGATATTCATTCTACTTTATGAGAACTCTTGTAGAGCACAATAGTAAAGAGTTCACAAGGTGTTACAATGATTAACTGAGCTCGTTGAGGAATACCATTTATAGTAAGAGCAACCAAAAAAAAAACAATTTTCAGCCAAATTGCTTGAGTGATTAATCTTTATCTAAGTTACACATAAAACTTCATTTCTTCTAGACGTCTTACCGATAAATCAATCACTATTTGATGTCCTAATAAATCGATATCCTTAATAAATTTGCTTCCGTCCTACGAGCATTATCAGTATGAATCATAAACAACGGAAGTTGAGTCAAAATACATTAAAGTAATTCAATAACATTTCGAGACAATGCATTACGTTTTTATGTTTCTAACCATATTAAAAGCAAAATCGATATCTGGAATGCATAATATCTATTACAATCGAATTGTAAATATGATGCAATATTCCATACTTTGTGTCTGGCTCTACTAAGTACCAAATTGAGTTAAAGTGAGTTCATTTTAGTTATTCTTTGATGTAAAAAGAAGTTAGCTACTCTTCTACTAATTGTGTATTGTGATTTAATTGAAAATCCAAAAGTTAGAAAGAAAAGATTTGAAAATAATCAAATATAAAATGCATAAATGATGGTACTACGAAAAAAAGAATTTCTTTGCCAAAATAAACTATGATATATAGCTTGCAGTGTAGTATTGGATTATAGGGGATATGTTTCAATATTTTCCAAACCATTAAAACCTGAAGAGATGCGTTTTAAAGTATGCCGTAATAATACACAATATTTCAGACAATAATGTAAATATATGTTTTCCACTTCCGGCTCGTTTGTAAAATTTACATAAATTTAGTATGCTTGACGCATTTCTCCGAAGTATTTTTTGCAAACCAAATGCATTCGTTTTACTGTCGTCCAGAGGACTTTATATTTTTATTTGCCGTGCGAGATCTGTCTCATATAAATCATACACGTTTTTCGTTCGCGCACATAGCAGAGGAAGAGCATAAAAGCCTTTCACAAGAAGTTCTGGGTCTTGATTTCGAACGCACGGGGCGAGAGAAAATAGAAAATATAGAGGAACGTGAAACCTGAAAGGGTAGGTCTTACGTTTAATGGGTCGCTCCACCCGTTTCTACCATGCGTCCCGCAAAACCCCCCGTCATTTGGTAGCGACTAGGCCACACCGCCGGCGCAAGACTCCGCCGATCAATACGGCCACGTCTGCCACATTTCCTCTCCTCGACGTCGTCCAACCGCTAGTAGTGGAGCAAACGAAAGCAGTTTTGTTATTCTTTTCTTTTTGTGTTCTTCCTTTTGCACTACCGAACTATGCTTCTGCAAAATTGACCTTCCTTAGAAATATGTTCGTGCATCATTCCCGACAATGATTTCACTTCACAGCTTCCCTAACTAGACTTTTATTCTCGCGTCCATTGGAATCATTACCAGCGATGAATTCTTGGTTGTTGATTCAGTCTTAACGGTTCTCTATAACTGTTTTGTTTTAATCACACCCTATGGAGCTGTCTGCTAAAGTTCAAACCCTTCTATTTCCAGCGTTTTCAAAGCACTCAAAGTGTTTACGTTAGATAAATATAAACGCCCTATTGTATGTACTCCCCTGCCGTGATTTTCGATCTGATTTAAACCAAGTATGCACTTTTTTGTTCACCAAATGTTTTTATTTTTTTTCTATCCTCCAGAATCATATTTTTATACATCAGGCAAGATTTATCTATAAATTACGACAAAACCTCCATTAATAAAATTAAGTTTATCACTTTCCTCCGATGTATGAAATTCAACTTTCTTGTTCTTTCCATAAATATATACTTCTTCAAAGAACTTTTTTTCTATTGGCTATGTATCATTTGCCACAAATATGATACCCGTATTTACAAAGTTGCTTTGGTATTGACTCTCGTTCTCTTGATCCCTTCGATCATTTGTAGAAGTAATTCGACTTTAGAACGCCATTTCGGCGTATATAGGGTTGATAAACTCAGAGTAATTTTTTTTTCACCGCGCCTCGGTGTTGAAGTGATCATTTGCTCGTTACATATCACATGTGAAAAGCTGGAATAGTAACGTGGGTCTTTTAATGTTTAATGCATGCCGTAATGACGTGCTCATACGATCGGTATATGTATAGTCTGTCTTTCTCGTTCTCACTGCCGAGGTGTACTCGTCATAGTGCTAGCTTCGCAATTAGAACGGACGTTCAATGTGGCACTTTTATATATGCGAGGGGAGAGAGATTTCGTAATTTCTATCCCGCAAGCATTTTGTCCTCCTAACACCCCAGCGTTATTTTTTTTTTCATATGTAGGCTCCACACAGCACGTGCGCATTTTGATACTGGCAAAATGGATTATTTTATCGCTTTATTATGCTACGTTTACCGGCTGAAAATTAATGGGGGTTTTTTTTTTGCATATTGCATAGAAAATATTATATTCTTGTTTTCAAGTAATAAATTCTTCTTATATTTCAACTACATGATCATTTATTAAAAGTAAGAAATGTAGTAGATTTGTACGAAAATAATATTGTATCACTTTAATATAAGCAACGGAAGTTTTACTGAAATGGTATTTATAAGGTTTTCGAATAACGGAAAATGTATTAAAGTTCTATATGAAATTATAAGTAATCGATTATTAATCAATTTCTAGACACCGGTAAATATATTTATTAAAATATTTAATATTCTGCTTATAATAATTTAGTGATTTCCGTAGTTTTAATAATGTAAAATGTATAGTCCCAATACCTAATGAAAATCCAATATTAGAAAAATGAGAAGCAATACAGAATTGTTCATGTTCGAGTTGACCTGCGCAAACTTAATTGCATTAGCAACATAGTTAAAAACAAGTAACGGCACAATTCTATGAAATATGTAAACTTTAATTATAGTTTAAGTGAATCATCGCCCCACCAGCCATTGTATGTACAACTAGTGTTTAATTAGTTTTCGCCGGTTTACAAACTTACATTAGATATGCGACAGATCGTCACCGTCCATGTCATCATACATAGAGAGGAATGTATTATCATTGTTATTTCAAACTGTCGGTCACTAACCTTTCGCGATCCTCTGGAGGATTATGTCTTTGTGCTCTTCGGAATACGGTTCGCCCACGACGATGAGAAGATAGCAGCCGGTCAGTGGACTCGGTGGTGGCAGCGGGCCACCTCTGATAGATGTGTCTCCGTTGCTGACCACATTGTCGCCCTCCGAGACTGGCACGTCCATGTTCGCGACACTCGTTACCCTGTCACCGGCCTCACCCTGTAACTTGCGATCAGCTTCAACAACCCCGCCGGCAAAATTGTCCTTTTTTGGCGTGTTGCACACCGGCTAAATGCACCAGCACACCCCCGAGGTGTCTGTGAGCAACCGACTGCCCCGTGCACTGAGCGTTCTGCGGACCGTGACGAATTATTACGGAATTGTCTTTATTTCTTTATTTTGATTGTACCGAATAAATTATTTTGGCCCGAGCTTTAATATGTTTGTGTATGTTGTCGTCCGGTTACCGACGGTAGATCTGACGTCTCGCGAATGACAGGTCGCGCCCGCTATGCAGTATCGCCTAGTTACCCCTTGTACGGCACACATATCCCCACTACCGCGACAGGAGACAGCACCTTTCTCCTTCCGCTCCACGGAACGCTAGTACGTCGATGGTGCTCTTGCTTGCTCTAATGCGGCGCAATTGTCAGCTGACTATCGCGGTTCTGCTCTTCGGGCTTCGGTTGCTGCTGATGCATTCACAACATTCTGGTAGCCGCACATACACTCTATGTCTCTGTCTAGCACACTAGCGCATAGAAGACACTCACACCTCCTGCTAAGAATGCAGGTTTGTGGCAGTTACACGTCTGGACGATGTCTGCACCTAATGAGTGCACTTCTACATGAATTTATGTTTTTTATACGTATACATAATTTCACATAACGGTGACCTCCTTTACTTTTACTCCTTTCTGCGTTAGAGAGGGTGTAACGAACATGTTGGTGGGATAACATTCCAATATCTATACTATTTACATACTTTTCCAAGGTCATTTTATTTTCGAACTAATTTTTAGATATCATCCACTCTAGCGATGCAAAAGCATCAATTATTTTAACAAATTAAATTTATAGGTACCCTATCTATCTTTTGAGATTATATTTCGTATTTCGAAGACACAAACACTCATGACCGTGAAGCTACAAGGGCTTAAAATAAAATAAAACAAGAATGTCTCTGTGAATATGATTTTATCGCTAACATCTATATTAATTAGACTATCAATATTCCATCTATACCTCTTATGCTATTTATAGATGCACTCTAGATATTATGAGGCTTCTACACTTAATAATTTTAATTAATTATTATTATTATTGCAGATGCCATTTCTAATATCACTTACAAATAACTACCAATCACGCAAATATACTATTAATTACTCGCGTTTAAATTAAATTAACATTTTAAGTAGAGTCCCATTCCCAATTCATTAAATATTAGAAAATAGTGTAAACGAATGGCAACGAAAAAAATTAAATTACGCAAATTGAATCATTTATGTTACAATTGATATATCTAATAAATATTAATCAACGATTTTATCAATCCCTTCAGCATTTCGTTTTCAATTAGTGTTAAGGGTCATATCGCCTCCAATTGAGCGGGATTTTTTAATGAAGTACTCTTTTTTACATAAAATCCTATCGCCAGTGGCACATAACACGTATTTTATTGTTAATGCATTTTGACATACTGAAAAGGTTAAAGAACTCAAGAGTTCCGTAGTTTGCAAATGTGCATGTCACTGTAACACATGTTATTTTACATACATACACACACACACACACACATGCATATATATATATATATATATATATATATATATATATATATATATATATATATATATATATATATATATGTTTTTCGTACAATGATTGCAAATATTTCTTAGAGTTGTTCAGTTTTAGAAAAAAATAGACAGTTAGATATTTCTTTTCAACTATTGTGTGTATTTGGAACAAGTGTATTCAGTGATGAAAAACAAAAATGCCAAACACCATTAATAATATGAAAATGTCCATGTTTTAATATCTGAAATTAATGTTCTTAGATGTAGTCTCATTGTACTCGCTTTAAAATGTATTTATAAAGCAACTTCCACTCTATTGAGCATTGAATGTAATGGTGTTCACCAGAACTTGATACTGATCGCTTCCATCTCTATTGCAATTCAGAGCACAAATCATCTACGTCTTTTGTGTTCATTTACCAAGAAGTAATTGGTTTCGCGTTATTCAAATATACAGTCATATTTTAACCACTTCTTTGACGGCTTCAAGACGTGATAACTAGAGCAATTAATGAATTACGAATGCTTTGTATTAATAAGTAAAACAAATAAAAACACAATTCTGTATTTGTATAACTACACAACTATGATCAAAGTATATCTATTAACGTTTGAGCAGGGTCTTAAATAAACATCATAGACATGACTTTACGATAAAATCATAAGACATAAATATTGTCTCTTAATATAAATAAAGAAATTGTCTTTCTTGATTATCTTGAACAATTGCAATCGCTGCAGGAGTTTCAAATAGATTTGCCTCTCTAGATCCTTTGCCTTTAGTAATATTGATTACATGTCGTGCTCAATGCACCAAGTATAAAGTTACCAAACAATATACAGTTTCACTTCTTGTTTTTATTTTGTCTCGTTCCGTATTTTAAATCTGCGAGTCTGCATGGTGAAGCGATGCGTCGACAACACACACAATACCTACGCAAAGAAAAGTCAATGCGTCTCGAACGAAATTGATTTGTATTTGACTTGGTATATACATTGGTATCAAGCACTGAATGCAATATGTAAAATTGAACTTTTCTTTACTTAAGGTTGTGTAAAGTAGTCGTTTTTCCCAATATGCTTAATTTTAAAATTAGAGTTATAAGGAATGATTAAAAATAAGAATTACATCTCTATTTAACATTTATTTTTATACATTAGCAAAGCTGTCAGTTGGCTGTAAATTGCTTAATATTTATATGTTAAATCTAATTTGATTGGTAAGGCTCAGGTGAGGTTAGTAAGTTTCTTAAGGCTCCCGGAGGGCAAGATTTATGTAATTTAATAATAGTTAGTTAAGAAAAAAGTTGCTAGGTCAGGCTCAAGCGAAGTTAGTAAATAGTAAGTCTTGTAAGGTCTCCGGAGGACAACATTACTATAGTTTAATAATAGATGAAGATGCTTATGTGTAGTTTCAATGTCATTCTACCAAGAGGACAACAATACACAAGCGCATAAAACATTCAATATTTTTATCATTTCTGATGATGTGCTCCTAATGTTAAATGTTTACGAATGTTTATTTGTGCAACTGGCCTTAAACTATCAATGATTTTAAATTAAAATATATAAATTATATTAATTTTAAAATTAAACTGTTAAAAAAATCCCACCACATGGATTTGTATCTTTTAAAAACATCATGTGTGATTTATAATTGATTACTTCAATTCATCTAGACACTTATTAAATATTTTTTTATTTATTTGAGCTCTTATTTAAGAAATAAATATAGGTACTAGTATTTATTTTAAAATGTAAACGTATTTTTGTTGAATTTAATTTTAAAATCAATTCACCAGAACTGTAGTTTACAGAAATAATTGTACGATTTCTCTATTTCGGTGAGTAATAGTGTGTGACGATGAATGTAATTATAGCTTTTTAACTTTAAAAGAAATATTATAACAGCATGTAATTTAAAACAAATAAAAAACACATAAATATGAAATTGAACATTTTCAATTAATCAAATATAATTACGCTTTTGTTTCTGCAATTGTACACTATTCAATATTACGTCTCTAGCACAGAAGATATATGTATATATCTTCTGGCAACCAACTAGTCTCTAAGTTGAACCAATTCAGTTCTTGTGACTGTTCTTGCTGACTTGTAGACACAATGGAATACATTGATTTGGGTTGTGTTGATATGTTCAGAGATGCGCGTATTTGGTATGAAATTAATTAGATTGTTATTGAAATAATTGAATAGTAAAAACAAAAAATCAATTGTTATTGTTGCAAAGTGGTCAATTTCTAACGAAATATAACACGAATTAGTTGAGTTGTAATTTATATATTATAGTTTAGGTAATAAATATTAAATTATAAAATTTGTTTTGTTAGTGATGTGTACCTAATATATAAATTTATTTTCGTTCTACAACAATTTGATCTTCATTAAAAATGGAATATTTAAAGCCAATGAAAAATGTTTTGAACTGAAGTTAATTGGCAATCAAATGAAATTATTATGCATAACGCGTAAGTAACGCCGATAAAATAACTTTCAAATGATGGTACACTAACGTTGTTCTATGTATGTACATACATACATACATACATACATATATATATAAAAATAGTGTTCTCGTTATTAAACGCCACATAGGTACTTGTTATCGAGAAATATTCAAATTATCCTAATAGTGGATACATTTATAAGAAATGCCGCATGGCAAATTTTAATTAGGTTATAATATAAAACTTGTTTACGTGTGTGCTCAGAGCCATATCGTTTACACGTTGAAAAATAAAATAATTATGTACTTATATACCGATTCATGATTAACATTAACGGTTATTGCACAAATTATGTGCGGTCCGTTTAAAATTGAACATCAGATACTGATAGGTGTACACCTAGATAGCAAATCAGCCGTTAATCGCATTTTAATTAAATTTACATTAATATTGTAAATGAGTAAAACAAAAGAATCACTACATGTAAATATATTCAACAATTGAAAAAGACATCAAGTTTGTTTTTTTCAAATCAATATTAATTTTTTACATCTGCAACCAACTGAGCTCAGTTCAAACCCCGGTCAGAGAATTGAACATGTTTTTATTCCAATTATAAGTTTATACAACATAATTTTTTCCTTTTTGAAAAGCTCTCACTTGTAAGCAAAATCATTAATTTCTAAAGAAAAATATTATAAAACCAAATTGCATTTAACAAATATTTAAAATATCTGTGGGGTATAATACAATGTATTTTCTCGCTAAAAGAGGAGAGTACAGGACCAGTAGTGGTGGGAATGGACGCCTCCCCCTCTACTAGAGCGAGTATTGAGCTATCAGGCGTTACGCATGCGCAGTACATACTACCACCATTGCGCTGGCCGGGCATGGGCTTGTTCACAACAAGTTATGTTTCTCTTTTTTTTGTGGGGTAGTTGGTTTATGTAATATGTCAAATATTTGGGTAATTATCCCAGTTGTCCCATTGCGTATCCAAAGTAATCAAATTGCTATTAGTTGCTAATAGTTGCACATTTTCCCACGGATATAACAATGTTAAATTTTATGAGGAATCAAAATTTTCAATATTCAGTGTAGTTTTTTTCCATTGTGAAATAAATTGTTAACATAAATAAAAATTGCGATAAATTTCGTCATATGCCTGATTAACAGCGTAGATATTTTTTCTTTTGAAATATCGAAGACAAATATCGAATTTCAAATAATAGACCACTTATAAATATATAGGAATCCTATCCGCACCATAACAATAATGATAACAATATATATATACGTATATATATATATATATATATATTATATATATATATATATATATATATATATATATATATTTATATTTATATTTATATATATATATATATATATATATATATATATATATATATATATATATATTTATATATATTTATATGTATGTATGTATGTATGTATATATATATATATATATATATATATATATATATATATATATATATATATATATATATATATATATATGTATATATATAACTCCTAGGCAACCATATACTTTTATCCTGCTAAAAACAAAATGTACTTTCTTTATAAATTATATAATGAAGCAGTTTTGTATTTTTTTGTAAAATTATCCTTTGGGAAAAGCATTTCAGCACTGGAATTACAGAATAAATTGTAAATTAGTTTACGTGAAAATAGTTAACACTCGTCAGGCAGACGTTAATTAGCAAAATTAAACTCCGTTCTATTTTATGTCAACGTTTTTAGTTGAAACTCCAAAAGGCAGTCAGATAAACAACTGAATTATTTAAATAATATACCTAAAGGGACGGTAGTATAAGTATCTCGCAGAGCAAAAACATTGTTTAAAGTGCTTAATTAATAAATTCAAGCGACCGAAGTTGAGAATAATTTTTTTCTGTCAATCTTAATAATATCTAATTTGAATACATTCGAAGACGTTTTTTAAATATAATCGAGTTTTTACAGTATACCTAACCGTGGAATTTTTATTATTGATAGAGCTATCACAGAAGTGCATTCTTTGTCATTTTATTTGTTCATGTAGTATTTTAATAAATATTGCCATAAAAATGCGTTTGCGACGATAAATGTTCAGTTCAGTTCAGTTTCGATTACGTGACAAGATCGAGAAGTTACTTGAACATGAAAAGACTTGAACATGAAAAGACGAAACGAGGATGATAAAAAACATTATTTATTATGCCATTTGCACTGTGCAAAAACATATTTTCATTTATTTCTTACAATTATCTAATTAATTTATAAACACAAAAAAGAAAATTAATTTTGTGTTCGAAATGGAATGTTAGTACTAACTAAATAAATAGAATAAAAAACAACTCAAAATCACTTAGAAAAATAAATTATTTTCTTCGTGATTCCTCGAAGAGGTACTTGAAAAAGAATCCGCCGTTGCATACTTTTGTGAGTAAAGCAACACCGTAAAATATACCGCAATAAATATTAAACACACATGAAGAATTCACTCGTTTTATATGATGTTTACCAACCGTGTTCGTTACTGTTCCAAGCAGCAATATTGTTTTCGTAGGCTTTGTGAGATTTGCGAATGTTTTGTTGTGTTCGTACAACAGTTATCCAAAACACATTCATATGCAAATTTTGCTTTAAGTACACAACATAGGGCAAAGGATTTTGTATGATTAAAAGAAAATATATTTGTTTCAAAATTAAATAGTAGAAGTCGCAATAATGGGGTCAAAATAAAAATATTATATAATAAATTATAAGTTTAGGGCCTAAGTACAAATATTTTGCATTAACTTTTAATTAAATCAAAATATACTTATGTAAATTCTATATATGTATGGAATGTACTATGCAATTTTGGGATTTTTTGTATCATCACTTGCCGCCAATTTAATGCAATAACTTAAAATTATTAAAATATATAACACTCACCAATAAATCGTGATTTTCTGGCTTCTAATCCATCTTATGTTTGAACACAGTGCACACACAAACACACACGTACAACTACCTAACGAAACCAACAATTGTCATTTAAAGAACTACGTGTGTTAAGTTATCGCACGAGCGTGATCAAACTTGTGTATCTACGGTCAGACCAAATAAATCTACAGTTCATGTATAGTTGTATAAGTGTAGATAAAATATATTTAATGAATAATAGAAGACTGGTGTAACCAGTGTACTAATTGCTGACTGAAATCGAAATATATTTATTGTAGTGTGGTAGTGCTTAGTGTGAACATTCGTGACAGACAATTTTAAGGTTAAACGTGAAAAATCTACAAAATACAGCCGAAACAGAGTTTGAACTTGGGACAATTACTTTAACGGTAAGCAAACATTCTTATTTAGTCTTAAACATTATTTTTTTTTATAATATTTAAACAGTTATAAACCATATGTCCATTACAGAACATGTTAAATTTGCATGCATTTCTAACTTTAATCTTAAATTTACATAAAATCTGACATTCAACATATGTTGTATGAATTGAATTAGCTTTTCCCCACACATTCGCGCATGCTTCCATATTTTTATGCTTCGATAAAAAAATTCTATAGATTTTTGTTACGTTTTCTTCAATTCCCGGAAGATGTAACAAAACCATGTTAAATAAACACCAAATATAAACGTTCATATATATATTTTTTTGTGTTTGCTTGCTGGTTAAAACGTAAAAAAACAATTGGAATATATACTCTTTTATTGATATTGGATAGCAAAAATGTGTATGCCAAACAATATGTACGATCAAAAATTTAATATCAATTTACTTTATTGCGACTCGTTGGTACAGCTTTTAAAAACATTTTAGTTATTTTTGATTAAATGCACCATAGGTTGGATTTTTTTTCTCTATTGTGTTTGAAAATGTTTGAAAAATATAAATAATTAATAACGAAATCAATTAACATGTTTTTTTAGCTTAAGTACACTTATTAGTAGTTGTCAAAGTTCTAAACTTAATCAATAGTGATTAATCATACAAATATGGAATTTATTTCGTTTTAGAATTGAATGTAAAATAAAATTAACTGTAATTCAAGTGTTGAAATTTAAACTTCAATGTAAACATTAGCTTAAAAGATTTCAAACCACGCAACCCTTATCAAAATTAAAGCCGGATGTGTCCTCATTGCATGTGGATTTGTATATCTATTTTGTTTAAATGCATATTCAAAAGAATAATGTATATTGTGCGAAGCTTGAAAATAACAAGCAAAATTGTCGCGTTGTAAAATATAAAGGCAATACATTTTCCATTCTTATTTTGACGCTGAAAAGCGAACCGCTTTTCTTATCTCTTCGTGCACAAATTTCGTTATACAAATTAAACACGAACTAGGCAATCTGACAAGGGACTGTGTCCCAGTCATTAATTTCCAAATGAAGAAACAAATGCTATAATATCCGGAAATATTTTGTGCAAACTTAGATATTCCCGTTGAAATCTTCAGATATTTCAACCAAAAAACCATACAAATACTTTTAAAATCGTTTATATTCTAATGCATTTATAAGATTTTATTCAACGAAAACAAAAATCTAATATGCGCAAACGGAAATTGAATTCCTAAAAAAACCTGACGAATTTTCTCGTTTTGAATAGCTATACCACATTGAAAATGTTAGATTATTGCAGAGTTGATAATTTAGTCCAAAACAAACGGTTAAATAATTAATGACTCGATTCACACATGTTCATTAAAACCATTCGTGAACGTACGTCAATACTAAATTGTATGTTATACATATTGAATACACTGGACATTGGCGTACTTCGAGCTTCTTCAGGCCTTGGTATCGTCCAAAAGTTTTTAGTTACAATGGTCGTGTTCTTTCCGCTACCAATTATGAAATCTAAAACAAATTGTAGCAATTTTATTCAGTTTTTTCTGATCGCAACACTCGTTTAAAATTATCGATTCAGAGTGGTAAACCGATTATATATTGCGGAATGAGAGCTTTAAAGAATATTTTTATAATTGATTAATTTAAAAAAATTATCATGTTCATTATTTTTTTACGGCTTTCAGTTATAATCTAAAATATGTTTAAATACATCAAATAATTTGGAAAATTACGTAAATTTTTTTGGTATAACTATTATTTTTCTAAGTGCTTTTTAAGGTGTAATTTTTTTTTGCGGGTCCAATATTGCCTGAAGTACGGCTCTGATCAAATTTAATTTACGACCGGATGGAATTGGGCTTCTACACAATATGTGTGCCAAATTTGGTTGAGATCGGTTTAGTATCTTCAGAGGAGAAGAGGTGAGGATGGTTGATCTTACGACTAGCGAGCGAGCGAGCGAGCGACCAACATGTTACCAAGTATTTGAGATATTTACATTTTCGTCATCAGGGCGATAATATATTTGTTAAGGAAATTTTTCCATCCGAGAATGTTACAGACTAATTATGTTGACAACTACTTAAGCTCTTCGCTACTACGTACGGCGAGCTAAAAAACACGAATTAAAATCATTTAGATCTATGATCGGTGGTTGGCTGCGTAATATCTATTGTTTTTTCCAGTTTTCTAAATCGTGTCTAATATTTCAACAATAATAAAATGTCAAATTTGAAAGTCAATCTAGTCAAAAGGAAACAAACAATTTTTTTATCAGTTTGATGTCATTCTGAATGATTGAACATATCAGATTCTTTTTATAATGTTTGCGTCTGAAGTATTTCACTTATTGACTTCTTGGAGCTTATATTTTGATGAATATATGAAATACGTTTCATATATTCTGCAGTTTTCAATATATAAATGAAATTGCCAGAGAATCTTAAATATTGTGGCTTATAACTTTATCCAGATCAAGCTAGAGAGTAGTGAGTAGTTAAACCATTCTTATAACATCTTGTGAAAATGTTGATGCGTTATTTATTACGATATTTCAACTCTACATTAAAGCAATACTTGAGACACCTAATAGAATTAGTTTCCGTTGGTAAATGTGAGACTTTTTTACAAAATAAAGAATGTCTAAAATTGCAAACATCTATAGCCAAAATAACCTCCATTCTTAAACTATGTATACCAAAAACATTATTAGTTTAACATTACTCTCACTGCCAACCACTATGAAAAATGACTATAATAAATCATGTTGCCAATGGATGAGTAATGATGATTGAATATTTAGTTTTTTGTCATTGTTATATTCGCGACGCCTATGATAAACAGCTGCAACCAGCAGTCAGAGTCCGGATATAATTTAGCGTGAAGAGCAGTCCAATGTTGTGGTCCGACAACTTTTCCATGCTTTGTAAAATGAGCAACCACAAAAGCCGTTAGCGAAAACCTTTACACAACTTGAGACACATTATTTGCAGAGTGTTCTTGTGCAGGCACATAATCGATCGGTGAATTTCCTATATAAAACTCGCTCGCCTGGCGTCGACGAGTACACAATAATTTCCAGAAAAGAATTTTAAAACGGTTCGCGTTTCAATCATTTCTTCCGCGCGATCAATGGCCGGGAACAGGTGATAAAAAGGTTGAGTTATCGGGACTACTGAAACCCTACTTCCCTTAAACTAAGCACGTTTGATATAACAACTTTGATAAGAAGTTTCTTACATGAATAAATTTCCCATCAAAATGAGTCAATGTTTCTTTAAAGAGATAATATTTCCGTTATCTTATTATCAAAAATATTATTTTCCTATCAAGTGAAACATTGAAGTAACAATGATAAGACAGGCTGAATTAAAGGTTTATTATACTCAAATGTACAATACAAATCTTTAGAGCCGACGGAAAGCATAAGAAAACTTGCAGTCGCTAATATGCAAATATCAATTTGTTAAATCCCAAGTCACTAAATAAAAACTACATAAAACAGAGAATCATCAACGGATATCGTCAATTTCAATATCTCTTGTAAGTGAAGTTCGAATGTTTCTCTACATATAGTCGAACAGCCTTTTTCGAAATATGTTCCCCTGATACTCAAGTAGTGTATGTGAGCGTGTGTATCTCATATGTGGACATTGAACACACGTGTATTCGTAGATGTTGATGTGATTACGCATAACATCGCGCTGAACCGGTTTTTCACTCATGTGGTTCAACATACTCAAATATAAATCGGATACACCACGCTTATCTGAATATACGCGTATAATAATGATTGATTGATTTAAATAAATTTAGATTCATTTGCAGCTATTGTCCATCACATAATTGTTATAACAATAGTTTAGTTGTTTATATTATTAATTAATTAAGATAATATTCTTTCAATGCTAGTAATTAAATATACTAGCCACTAGCATGTCTGGTTTTACTAATATCACGCGTGATGAAACAATTATTTTCTAATAGCTAGATGTATTCTGAATCTCGAATTATAATTCAAATACGAAAACATCTTTAATGTAGCACGCGGAGATTTTAATAAGTAATCATCATCTTAATATATTTCGTACATTAAATGCTTATGTGTTCTGTAGATATTTACATTTTGACACGTTCTGCAAAATCTATTAAATATTTTAACAACATTGCTGAGGAGATAGCTGTTTGAAAAGAGTTCGAATTAGTGCAGAAGGGCGAGGATTCATGTAGCTGTCAGTCACTGATGTCGCAACGACATCACATGCAAGCGTTTTCGACTAAGAGTACAGCATTTACAGGAGAACAAATATTGTTTGGTGTAGCAATGATAATTCAGGCCTGCTAAAGTTTCTGTTGTCTTGGTTAGAAATTTATTTAGTTTCAAAGGCGTGTCGGAAGATGTCACATTCATTGCGTTTTTATTTAGATTTATATATTGAAATAAATAAGGTTTGATACTATTCTATACTATACTATTTTATTTTGATATTTTAAAAAGTAACCGTGAAGAGACGATAATATTTAACGCTGTTGCTGTAACAGATATTCAATGCAATATATATATATATATATATATATATATATATATATATATATATATATATATATATATATATATGTATATATATATATATATATATATATATATATATATATATATATATATATATATATATATATATATATATATATATATGTGTATATATATATATATATATATATATATATATATATATATATATATATATATATCTATATATATATATATATATATATATATATATATATATATATATATGTATATATATATATATATATATATATATATACTATATATATATATATATATATGTGTATATATATATATATCTATATATATATATATATATATATATATTATAGTGTATATTATATATATATTATATATATATATATATATATATATATATAAATAAATTAAAAATAATAGGTAGCTATCTACAGTAATTAGTTCTTTAAAAATTATCTTTTTAATTGAAGAGTAAAGTAAAATAGGATATGTAAAGTATGACAAATACATACATCTTCTGGAACCTTTTAAAAGGTCTACTATTAAATTATATTTTAGACGGTAGACGTTGAAATATAGCCGAAGAGTGTACTTTCTAATGGGCATTAGAACACTTTACTATAAACAAAAGTATCATAGAAACAGGCAGACTTTTTGGAATCTTTCAAAAGTTTATCTATTATTAACGTAAATTAGGGGGTTGAAATAAAGGTCCATAACCTAGGAGGGTATGATAGGGTATAAACAGGCTCTTAGAATGTCTAAAACATTTTACTTATATATAAATATCTGCGTAAATGGCATGTGTTATCAACGCTGGCGTGTTTATTAGTTGTTTTAAGTAATATCTTCAATTAATTAGTAAATTATGTATTTTTTGTATATTTATTCACCATATTCTGAGCTCAGCTATAAATCAGAATCTAGTTGAAATTCATTAACTTGAAGACTACATAGAAAAATCCTTGTCAATCGGACGCTTCTTGAAATTCAAAGTAGTTTTTATTTTAAATAATCAAAAATACTTTCTGGTAGCATCATTTTGATACATCCACACATGGGCGTGGTTATCATATATGACATATATAATAAATATCACATTTATGGTTACACATGGTTGCTGAAATGCGAGCACGGGCAATAGGAGAACATAAACGTGGACAATTGCAATTTTAATCTCACATTGAAAATATGCTGGCATGTGTATATATATATATGTATATATATATACCTACAGCAAAGACTATTTTTTCCCATCGCGTTTTATGTTATTGGACATAACATAAACATATTTATATTGTTAAATATAAATAAACCTAATGTTTTCATAACATGTATTAAACAAGTAAATCAAATCATTCTAAACCGTCCTACCAGTTTATCTTTCTCTAACACTAGTGTGTGTATATATGTGTGTCTCTGTCGCACTTATATAATACACTGTACTCATATGAAATACGTCGATTAAAATGTGTGCAGCCAAAAAAACTATTAGTTATTTTATTTAAATCATCAGCGCGCTGTTTCCCTAAAATTTGGATTCTGTTTTCTGGCTTTTTCCAGAAAATTATTATATAAGGTATCGGGACAACAGAATATTGAACAACATTAGATATAAATGGCGAGAATTTGTTGGGAACTAGGTAAAATACCCTCATTTGCGGAGATCTTACCTTTTAAAATTTCATAGAATGTGTAAATGTTTACATATAATTTTATCAAAGCAATTTTTAGAACTACCATATGATTTATGAATTATGACATTAATAGTAAATTTCGAATTTTAATATAAAGTTGAACTAATTTTAATTAAAATTAAATGCACTTTTTCAATATTTTAAAAAAGTTTCGTATGACTTCTCAATTCATATACAATACATAGTAAATAACTAAAAAATAAAATATATGAACACTAAATAAATATATTTATTATACGCTCTCAATATATCAGTCCTATATTTGTAAATAAAATAACCAAATTCTTTTAAGAATAAAATAATCAAACAATTGCTTATGAATATATGTATACTATCATAAAATATTTTTTTGGTTCATATACATATAGGATTTTAAATATGCAAACCTGAGGGTAGCAGCGCTATTTTTCTGGGTAGCCTAAGAACTATGTATTCCTGATACAATATGGTATTCATTTGCATATTCTTTACAAGCATAACACACAACCATACGAGAAGTGTTCGTGGAACTTGTATTTGTATGTTTCAATATGCAAACTCCAAATTGTAATAAACAATTCAACAAATATATTCGCTACAACTATTTTTAATATAAATGCCATTGTTTTTAATAATATGATTCTCACATATAATTGCATCACTTTCCCCTTATTCACATTTTTTATTCAACTTTTATTCAATATCGTTGCATCTTTATAGTCTGTATATTGATTGATATCACCCACGTAGTTATATTACCTCTGCAATAATCTGACCTCCGCGCTCTAAAAATAGAGGTAAGGCGGTCTTGAGGGTTGTCTCAAATTTAAGGCGTGCCCTAGTTAAATTTATTCAGTTATCCACCCTATTTGATATACACCACGATTAAGAAATATCCGCCTCTCACAAAGATGTCTTCCTCATGTACGCATATGAATAGCTCTATTCTGAACTAGTATAGCAGTCTTTAATATGACCCTAAAATGTTATGATTAATCACACAAAAATAATCTATTTTTTTAAAATAATATTAACGTTTACTTTATGTAAAAATTCAGATATCAAAATACAAATGTGAATAAATAATTAATATTAGGCCGAATTGCAGTAAATTCATTTCATTTTGGGTTTTCGAGAGCATCAATACGTAAACATACATAAAATGGTAATTTTTACAAGGATATTTATTTATCATACTTATTACACATATTTTACAAATCATCAGTACATTTTAGAGCAATTTACAAAATTTACCATTGTGAAAACAATATATATATATATAGCAATACAAATCAATAACACAAGAAATTTAAAACGAAAAACTTATTATGTATTGAACAATATTATAAACTATTACTAAAATAGTCAACTTATAACATTTCATATTTTAAAAAATATCATGCAACTTAAAATAGATAAAAACTGAATCATGTGGTGTTCTAATTATTTAGAAATAGTATACATTTTTCAGCTAGGATGTACATAGTTCTGGGTACATAGACAGGAACCAGATATTATCTTTAAACTTTGTTTTATATAAATTATCCAAATAGTTTAATAAATTCCAGGTTAGTTTAGTGGAGAAAGGTATTCAGTATATTTTGTTTACGTTTACTATATCATTATAATGTTATATGTTCACGGAGTTGGATAGATAAATCTTGTTCTAACATCTGAATCAACTGCTCATACTGTACTTGTCCCACTTGATTTTTCAATTCATTAATCTGAAAACAAACAATTTTAGTTATAAAACAAATTATCTAGATTTTTGTTAGTATTACAAATATCGGAAAACTTACTTGTGATTGAAGATATTCTCGTAAAACAATATTGTGGATAGGATCTGATAAAATCAATTGTCGTTTTCGCAAATCATGTTCAGTTTCGAAATCAACTTCATCATGGAACGCACTTGGACTTTGCCCGCCTGATATCACTAAACTATCAACTATTACGCCAGTTTCATCCGTTTTTGAAATATCATTAAGGGCTTCCACGATGTTGACCATGATTCCGTTGAATCTTTCCAATACAGCTCGAGATTGAACTGTTAGTAGGCTAGCTAGCGCTAAACCTATAAATAATATAAATTCATAAGTTGAAATAAATATATAGTTCCTTAACGCAAATTAATATAAAAACCTAATAGTTTTCGCTTATCTTGTTGAGAAACGCATGGCATCTTTGCTATCCACACATCCAGCATTTTATTAAAAATATCTTGTTGAGTTTCACCGTGTACTTGTGCCAAACGGGCCAAAATTTCGCTAAATGTTGGAAACGATGCAAGCAATACTCGCGCGATTACAGATAAATACATTGACATCACCATCGGATAGTCTTCTCCTCTATAAACCGACCTAAACAATAATATAACATGAATAAAATTCGATAGATGTAATATGAAAGAACTTACTCGAATATGCGTGGTAGAATCGGTTTGATTGTATCAACAGCAATGTTTGGAGCAGCACGAATACAAGTTTCTACGATTCGCATCAAAAGAACCACTGCCTCGGATCGTAGATCTGCTAATAATGTATCACAAGTCATGATTACGGACATGCCTTGCGTTTTTAGAGTTTGCTCCGGTGCAAGTAAGATATGTGCTTGGACAATGCAGAGACAACAACGAAGATTCTCAGTTGAATGTTCTATAGCAAAAAATATATTGAAGTGATTGACGAATGAATGAATGAATGAAATAATTGTAGTATTTACCTAATAATGTCGGCATATTGTTGAACAGCTGCATAAGTTCATTCGTCATACGGGTAGAGTTTTCTAACACCGCCAGCCATAACTCTAAAGAGTCTTCTAATAAATAAACTATTGCTCCTTGATTAATATCAGTACCTAATTGGATAACAGGTAATAGGAATGGATAGAGAGACGCACTGACACTACTTAACGCTTTTACAAGCTGCACTAAAGTGGATACGATTGCACAACGTAGCATATTGTGTTCTTCAGAGTCTTGCCACAGTAATGGAAGATATTGGATAAGAGCTTCAGAATGGGGTCGAATTTCAAGACCTACTCGTTCGATTATTAATGACATAATATTCAAGACGTGCATCTAAAATTCAAAATGATTTTTAACTACACCCATTGCCATGTATTTGCTATTTACCTTTGTATCACATTCGTGCGTTTCCTTTAGCAAGTTAAACAACAAATTGCACGCTGGTTCTAAATACGGTCGAAATTGTTCGCAGTTAAATTCGAAATCATCTACGGCATGGCGTAGCGTCGTAGACGCTGTAAGTCGGACCGCCATATCTTCGTCGGAGTGAAGTAAACTCAATGTCGTCATATAAAGTGCTGGTCGTAATTCAGGACTTAGTTTTATCCCAGTCCAATTGCCAATCAACCAAGCGACTCTTCGTCGTATGATTCTGTAATTGTTGTCTTTTACTTTTAATTCTTGTGTTAGTGTGTTAGTAAACCATTGATCGAAATCCACCTATTTCAACAAAATATATAACATGAATACCAACATCTTCATTATTCATGTGCAGAAAACTATTTACCTCATCATATAAATCAAATGCAGCCAAACCAACCGCATTATATATGGCATCTTTACGTAATATAGCATTCAAATCATCAGGAGATACTAGGCAATTGATCGAATGTATCATCTCCAATAGGACGGGAGCTAAAGATTCTCTAAACTCATGGAATAGAGAAACAAATACTGTTTCCATACAAGGCTGCAGAAACATTAGTTAAGTAGATTAGTGGATAGTGTACATAGAGTATAGAACGAAAAATTTACCCTCAAACTATATTTCCAACTTTCACCTCCTTCGTCAGTAGCAAACGTTTCTGGATCAGCATCCCACATAGCCAAATCATCTTGTGTTAATAGAAAATAATGTGTAACCAATTTTCTGCACATTTCTGTTAGCGTATTCGGCTGGAAGAACGCCATTTTAATCTGATGTGCTCGTAACGTTTCCGGATCTTTTGTCATTTCAATTAATTTCGCTGGTTTATACTCAACACTCAGCAAAATTCCTTTGATTAAATTGAAACATTGTATAATAAACCGTTCGTAGATCAAATTCGCGCCTTCCGGGGTAAAAATATAAAAAACTGTAAACTCTAAAGTTGGTTGGATAAAATCCACATAGGATAGTGGATGTGTATCCAAGACTGCCAATAAAATTTTTGTTAGATGGATTATGAATTTCTCGCATAGTTCTAAAAGGTATATTCCTTTTCCTCGTAGGTGTTTCCGAGCTTCCAAAGTAGACTTGGCTCGCTGGAATATAATTTTAAGAAAACACATTGCATCTTGACTTTCGGATGGTTTACGAAATCCTTGGACAGTCAGTTTGCGAAGTACTCGTAGTGATAGTAAAGCTTTTTCTAAGTTTTCTGTTATGACTTCGGCTGGTTGGTTATTATTGATGTCGCGTAGAAACGCCTCAGTGAAATTATTCCATAAATTTAAGATGTATGAATAGATTGAGGCAGAAAAATCTTGAAATATCTTCCGATCGCCAGCGAGTCGTTTTGAAGATATTGATTTGACAACGTGATGTAACATCAACAAAGCACGGTGTTGAATTAACCGATCGCTGCTTTCTACTGCTTGTAGTAAATTTGGAAATAGTTCAGGCCATTCTTTTGGACAATCAATTCGGGCGACTTTAGATACTAAGACAGCCAGTTGAGTTGCAATTTGATTGATTGGTTCGCGTAAATTGGACACTAGACCTTGTCGAAGACTATTCTTCTCTTGTTCTGATATTGCACTAATTAAATTAAATTATTATAAATAGTTAATACTAAATTTATTTTTGTTAGAAATCTTACTTCGGCGCATTTTTTCTCCAATACTTGTCGACTCCATTTTTAAAATATAATACAGCTATCCATCGAACGTTTAAATCAATGGAATGATTCGAGATAACATTCTTAATTATTAAAAAAAAACATTTTTAATATATTGATGTTGCCAATACATTAACACGCAAAGTTCCATAGTCATTATTATCGAAATAACCGATTAACATATTTGTTATTAGTTCCTGCATACATAGTTACTCTAAGTGTAATAGTAAGACTCCACATTAATAAGATGTGGTACCTCAAGTGTTAATAAACTAATATAAATAAAATTTAAATTGGTATATATATATATATATATATATATATATATATATAGCTATATTATATATATATATATATATATATATACATATATATATATATATCTATATATATACTATATTATATATATATATATATATATATATATATATATATATATATATATATATATATCAATTAAGTGTTAGCCTATATTGAGATCTGGTTCTGTACGTGTTAAGATATAAGAATATTTATATACATATGGAGGTGAATCGGAATAGTAATTTAGAATAATTATTGGCCTCTATATTGATTTATTTAAGAATTTTTATTTTGTAATTATTTAATATAAATTCAAAAATAAATCAAATATGTAATAGTAATTCTGATTAGTCCCATGTAAGAAGACTTACAAACAACACAGTGTAAAACCCAGGTTGTGTCTCCCATTCTTTCAATTTAGTCTCAGCTGGTTTTAAAATGTCCGGATTTTGACTAGAAGCTCGTTGGAGTACATCTAATACCAGAGTATGTGTAGTTTGCTGATCCATGTTGACTGCCGTTCATGACAGTGTTAAATTGTTTCCAAAATCTATATTATTAAAATATTCTCAAATCAGATAGAAAGAAAGAACATAACCTTAAAATACTAACACTGATAAATCAGTAGTAACAAGCAGTACATAAGATTCCTATACTATACAATACAACGGAAAATATAAGATAAACATTGTTTATTAAACAGTAAGTTGCCTCTTA
This sequence comes from Nebria ingens riversi, assembly GCA_018344505.1. Lineage (NCBI taxonomy): Eukaryota > Metazoa > Arthropoda > Insecta > Coleoptera > Carabidae > Nebria > Nebria ingens. The sequence continues at coordinate 552,831 of JADQWA010000234.1, forward strand.
TAGGTTTAAAGCAGAAAGAAATTGTATAAACTATTTGTAAATGTTTAAAAATGTGCCATGTTTAAAATGTTGACAATATTATGATTTAATAACACAAACTTTTGCAATAACCTAAATAATTATATAATCAATAATAAAAAGCAATAAGAACAGTAAAGTTCTATAAACCAGAAATTGTCACTGTACGTCCATGTGGGGTGACCTGTCATCAGTATTGAATCCATAACATTTTCTCTGCAATATACGCATTGCATGAACCACAATTGCATTAATGGTGCAACGCTGAAGCCGGCAATGCTACTACAATAAGGTGATAATTATATATTTGTTACCTACCTTAAATGATAATTATCACAGTACGAAATAAGGAACCGAATCTGCCATGTTTTGTATTTTGTATTTGTCGGTGTTACCAAAACGGTAAGTTCAAGAATTTATTGTCCGGTAACTCCCAGAAATTATTGAATCTTTTCCAACTTGCCGGTTGTGCATGTGTATTGAAAGTAGAGTTTTAGCTATCAGACCAAAGATGGTACAGCATACACAAACCACGCTACAGTATTAGAAATATTCCGATATCTCCAAAACTATCGAAAATATCTAAAAACTATTTTCGGAAATCGATTCACCGATATTTGTTTATTATAATTTACTAATGTTCATTATAATCGCATAACTAACATTCTTCCATATTTATACAAACATAAAAATCTACTACAAATTGCTTTGGTAATAAATATATTTATTATAATTATATATATATATATATATATATATATATATATATATATATATATATATATATATATATATATGTATATATATATATATATATATATATATATATATATATATATATATATATATATATATATATATATATATATATATATATATATATGTATATATATGTACACGAATATATTAACAGTATTTTTAATCAAATGTATAATATAACTATACGAACGAATATTTGAGTAACTTTTAATAATTAAGAATAATTTTCATAACTATCTTCATAACTAGAACCTTCATAATCTAAATAATCAGCGATAAATATTGCATCGTCTTCCTCATGTATAGGTTTGGGACTACTGGTGGTCCTACTTTTCAAACTTTGTTCCTCTGTTGTTCGTTCATTTCCCGTGGTTATAAAACTTAGTTCACCGCTCTTCGAATCCCTATCGAGCAAAGTTTGTTCACCACTGACAGTTTCCGGACTATTTTCTACTCTGATACCCTCCGAAGGTGCTGCAGAAGCCATCATTTCGATGGCAGGTGCCGCATAACCTTGTAATAATTGGTTCTTTCGCCTTTGTTGTTGTTTCTCTTTGACGCGGTGCTTCTTTAGCGCTTGGTTCAGATCGAAGTGAGGCGGCCTAAAAGCAAAAATACAGATCACGTTTGGGTTGCTCAGCTTTTTTTATTCATTGCTTAACAAAGCACAAACAAATTGAAAGACACCCAGAAACGCCACTCTATTCAGTTGAGCTTTAATCAATTATTAACAGAAACGCGTAGCGTCTGTGTCCTTTTGTGAATAAAGTTATAGATTGTTTGGAAATTCATTAGGATAAATTTGAAAGTGAACTTTTTCATTATTAAAATTGCTGTTTATCTACTAAACCATTAACGAAAGATTTTAATATTATTTTTGTGCTTTAAACGAATAGTGAAAGCATCCATGATTAAATTTTTTTTTTTAAGTAAAAAACCCTAATAAAGTTTAAACTCCAAAACAAACACTTGTATAATATAAGGTGGCACTTACGTTTCGTCCGCCTTGTAGACTTTGTTCTGTAAATGTACTACATCGTGCCGCAGGTCGGCGAGCAATAAAAGAACAAAATCCAAAGATCCTTTATCGCCTTTGGGTCCACGTTGACCTCGCTCTCCTGGCTCGCCCTTGCGCCCTTCCGCACCCGTACTTCCCGACGGACCCTTTTATGTTCATTACAGTTATTAACTCACATCATTTCCTTTTGTTTTCAATGAAAATGTACTTCGTTTATTTTACAACAAAAGAGATTGTGCGCTCGTGCACTAAGAAATGTTTTACACAAAAGTTGTAAGCAGTTTTAGTTTGACAATGTTTCACTGGATTAGAACGTGCTTACAAAAATTTGTTATATATCCTGATGGTTAATTCGTCTGATCAAAAATAAAAACAGAATTCAGCTTGACAGCATTCCGACTTTTCTAATTGTAAAACAGTGTAATTGTCTGCGTGTGTACGGCATATGTATAAAAATGGTTCTTTTTGCTATGAAAAACACAGCTTGTCACTTACAATTGCGCCGCGCTTGCATCTGCAGAAGCTCGCTTGATGGTGTCCATCGCCCGGAAGTGGAACAAACGTGTCCAACATGGAGTAGGTGTAGTCTTCCGGTAATGTCACATCTCTTCCAGCTGTTCGACCTACTGTTGTCTCATCTATTCCTGCGTGCAGAACATATAAACACACATATGCACATAACGCTGTTTGATACCAACTTTCCTAACTCCGTAGGGTATATTATATTTGTTAACCTTTACATAGATGACGACATGTTTGCCTTGCTTATTCAGCCTCTAGTCATTTATATATGCATTCATTTCCTTTGTATTGCGTGACGTACAGATATTTGGTTTAAAAATATCAAAATAATTAAAATATTTAACTTCACATCTATCTTTTCTTTAAATTAATAGACCAGTAGATATGTATGAGTTTGACAAATAATTCTAATTGGTTAATATATCCATAAGTACATCTTGATAAATTTACACAATTATTAGTTGCAAGTCAAATAGAATTATAAATATTTCCCCATGTATATTTTAAAATTAGTGTGATTATCATGTCATGTGTCAAACTTTGAAAATTCGATTCCCAATGGCAATAAGTATTCGTAAATTATGAAACAAAAATACAGAATATAATTGATTTTATGTTAATGATCAAATTTACGTTAAATTGACGCAATTTGCCCGCAGATTAACAGCCTAATCGATGTGCAGGATTATAAAATGTAGCATCAACCATATTTTATTGAATTTCCAATGCTTGTTTTAACTGTAGGTTTTGGTTTCAATTAAATGTATTATTTTAAATTTTATTCCATTTGTTGAACCATGTGCTGACTGTACAATGTAGAATAAAATAGTAACTATCAAATAAAAGTATTCCTTTTATGAAACAATGAATTGAACATATTTTTGTTTCGTACTTTTTCGAAATAAAATAAAAGGGGATTAATAAATATTTTCGCTATTACTCCTTTATGATAAATATATCCTTTATTTGGTAGCATACGGTTAGTCTCGCATGGAAATCGCTAATTTTACATGGAAATATATGTAGAATCAAAATTATTTATTCTCTTTATGAATTTATGATTAAAAGAAGATACGAGTTTCGAGTGGATTTGTTATCTTTATAAAATATTTGTGTGAATTATATGAACTGACACGCAAATTATCTGAATTTAAAAGATTAATTTATATCAAACTTAATGGTGTATTTTAAAAAGTTAGAATCAAACTTTAAATTGGATATTTCCAATTTTTTAATATGACAGGAATTCATAAACTTTGAGACACAAATTATATATATATATATATATATATATATATATATATATATATATATATATATATATATATATATATATATATATATATAAATTAAATCATGTCATAACCACGCCATCAATATTAAAAACACACACAATTATTTGTGCTATAAAATGTGTCAATATTTGTTTCAAAATAATTTGGTACCGCAAATATGTAAGTTAATTAAAAATAGACTGAAAAATTTATAATTCAATTTCGACTTATGCCGCGAGGCCATACATCGTTCATGGTCAATATGTGACAGTCAAAGTGATAGATTATTTACCGGGAAATCCTCTGGGTCCCACGGGTCCTGGAGGACCAGGCGGACCTGGTGGACCAGAAGCAAAACTTGACATGTGCACTGCTGTGCTCAGGGCCAAAATCTGTAACATAAATTAATCGACTCATTTTGACAATATACGAATCGTTTACAACTCCAAGAATCTACATTTATATATATATATATATATATATATATATATATATATATATATATATGTATATATATATATATATATATATATATATATATATATATATATATATATATATATATATATATATATATATATATATATATATAACTTTGTTTTTATTCACTATTAATTTTGCTGGTGAAAATAGTAGAATAGCCGAGTGCATATCTTATTGACATATATCCATAAATATTCTATTCTAGTTGAAAACTTTTCTATTAAAGCCGCTCACATCACATATTACTCATTTTTGGATGCATGTAGTTTTCGACAGTAAGGCGACACAGCTGCCACCATGCACGTTGCATCCGTAAACTTTTACCGGATACATTAGTAAGTGATGGCATAGTTCCGTACTATAATTTGGTTATTATTTATAGAAAATGCAAAATTGTTTATTCAAAATATTATTTGGTATTGAGCGGAACATCTAGTTCTTTCGTATTTAAGTATTTACAGTAAATCAAAACGAACCTTCGTCTACATTTTTTTTATACAAAAAGCAATTTTAATTTAATTTTATAAAATATCAAATTACACTTTTTATTTTTCAATAAAAAATACGTCGTTTGATATTTTAAATAATATAACATGATAATATTTAATGCCAATGTGTTTTACTCAGTAAAAAGTTCTTTAAAGACAGACAAACCATTTGAGAAATGAAAACTGTCACTTAAATATTTTATTCGTATTCGTACAAGACATAAAGACACTTTGATCCGCGTGTGTTTCAAGTTATTTCGACGTGTAAACCTTGTACAATGATATACAGTAAATATCTCTACAACAACCATGTTTGCTTAACTGTACCTACATACAGACATACATACATTCTGAAAGTTCATTCTTGGTTTTGGCGAACGTCACAGCAGCTTGTGGAATAGTAACGTTGGGTACACACATTTTCTTGCTGACAAGAGTGGTTTATATAGAGTTAACACATTCTCACGAATGTTTGACATTTGAACTGATACAACAATGGCAATTCCATTTGCTAACACATGTATCACAGTTTTTGATGAATACGGATGAATGTTGAAATGTCTTGGTATTATTCTGGTAGCCAAGGCTGCGCATATGTGCATAGAGTAGGAGAAACGGTATATTCAATGGACTTAGGAAAAGCAGCAAACCGAAAGTAAATTCTGACCAAATTAATTTATAGTTTGTTGGCATTTTTTGTTGTTGTGTTTTCTCGGAAATACGATATTGTTCATCTAAATAAGTGACAGTTCATTTGCGTAAATAAATTGGTAAATTTCGATGGATATATAGAAAATAAAATAGCAAACTAATAGTTTTATTGTTAACATTCAAACTGTAGCAATTGCAATGTGACTTCGTAATTTTTGACGAGTATATGTGTTAGTGTTAAAACTAATTTAGTTTTTCCTGCGGAACATAGAATAATTTTTGCTTCAGAATAACATTTTTACAATTCAGCGTCGTCTTGCGATTCTTTTTGCGGAAATATGAAGTTGTCGTTATTAATTTTTTTTTTCGTTGGATGTAATGCAAACAAAACAAAACAAACCAAAAAGCCGGAAGAAAGAAGGAAATACAAAAGTTGATAGAAAGCAGTGGAAATGAAAACCGACTTGGCGTTGTTTAGTCTTTTATATATTATATATACGGAATAAATTTAATTCACACGATAAATCTTTGAATTCCAAATGGCATGAAATTGATTCATGCATATTTCATATTGTTCGTACCTTTTCTTGTAAGACTTTAACTTTTTCGTGCAATCTCTGCACCGTATCGCAGTTGGCGAAACAGTGGTCCCTGGTCGCGGCTTGTACATCACCGGGGATTGCCGCCTCCGTATCGGTATCACAAGTCCTGTTGTCCGCCCGTAGTACAAACCCCGCTGAACACTCACACCTGTACGATCCGATTTCGTTGATGCATTCGTGTTGGCAGTCACCATTTTTATCCTCACACTCGTTCACATCTGTTAATAAAAATCTCCAGTAAATAATTCAACACATGATTATAGTTAAGAAGGAATCTAAACCAGCAAAATGTTTAATTGCTATAGAGATAATTGGCGTCCTCAATTAAATGATATATTTTAAAATAATTTTAACTCTTCGAGTAGTGCAAACATACATTTATAAGAATACTCTAAAATTTGCTCTACATTTATTATTTTAGGCGTTTATAATTTTATATACAAGCTTGGACAATAAAGGTGCGTAATCAAACTAATAAATAAGCTGTCGATGGTTCTGTGATATTACTAAAGAAAACCTTCTAAAATCATTGATTTTAACCGATCCAGTATCTGTTTTAAAGCTTTTTTTTGCGATTAAAGTAGAGTTTTATAATTCAAAATTAGTGTTTTTAACCCTAACATCAGTATCTACCTATAAAAAACTTCACATATGTGCAGTTTGTTTAACGATAGATTATGTTTGTACGTTGTAAATCGCTCAAAAATAGTTTCTTTTGAATTGAATCAAACATCGAGGAGTGCGAGACAATTTGTTTCTCGTTCGTGTTGAAAATTGGCTCTTTCTATTCTTCCTATTAAAGAGTTCAGTCTTCTTTTTTAGTATTATGTAAATTGTTACTCATAAGGTTAGAAAGTCAAACTTGGCTTCTGTAGTCTTTTTTGTTATATTTCTCCTTTAAACATGAGAAAGCTAAATCTATTTGCCAGTGATTTTAACTTGTTGCATTAATTACAATTTAATTTTAATTATTTTCTTTATTCATGCATCTTGACAAAAAAGCAAGTTTGTTTAATGGTTTATATGATGAGCTGTGTAGATACGCAAGATATATTGCTTTTACATTGAATGGTTTTACCTCTTGACTATAATACCTGTGCTATATAAATGACTATATTAAATCGATACAGCCGATTTTGCAATTGATGGACATAGAATAACATGCTTCTGCAATAGTTATGAATTACTTACCAACACAAACGGGCGTAATAGCCTTCCTTTGATGATCTGGGTTGAATTTATAGCCATCAAAGCAAGTGCAAATTACTCTCTGCAGGTAAACAGTGCATCTTTGTTCGCAAAGGTTCATCAAGCATGGATCTTGATCTTTCGGAATGCACCTTACAATATTATCAATTACCAATATGACAACCACAGAATAATAAGCAAATGTATCTGTTTTTAATAGTTAATTATAAAATTTGTTAATATAATAGTAGCTTCATGGAAAATTTATTTAAAATATAATATAAAAGTACACCAAATTAATCAATTGCAAATTTATTAAATGAAGTTCCTGTTTTAATTTATAATTAATTGTACAAAAATGTTTATTATAAAATGTTGAGCGAAACAGATTTGTGCAAATAGATTTTATTATTAATTACTAGTTTAATATATATAAAACAATAATACACAGTTTGTTTTTGTTCGCAAATACGGTAGTGCTTACTTGTTTGCAATAAATATATAGTCCGGGCAGCAATGTTTCCTTGTGCAGTCCACCCATTCGCTATTTACATTACATTTGTATCGTGTCGTTATAACGTTATCTGACGGACATTGTAAAGTTTCAGGTCTGGAAAAGATATGTACATAAAGCATGTGGTAATTAGAGCATACATTGCAAAATATTAGATTATATAACATACATACATAACTTAATGCTTATTCCCAACATGTGGGGTGGCAGAAAACCCTTTACATTCACAATCTTTCGCCATTCAATTCTATCCTTACACACTACTTTTGCTTCATTCAGATTAATCAAATTCTTCATATAACATACTTCCAATATAAAAACAATAAGATATTTGGACAATTTTCCTAACTTAAATTATATAAATTTTAAATATTTACATTTTTTTTTCCGTGTCCATGATTAACATTTCACTTCCTGTTTGTGAAGATGAAGAAAATACTTCCTTTTCTCAATTTCACATGGAAAATTACTTTTCTCAGTATGCAAATTACATTAAAACTAAAAATTCAATTTCAAACAAGTCTATCTTAGCTTTCTTTTCATATTTTTACATGCATTACGATACATCGTTATCTTACGACTGCGCTACATATTTATGAAGTGATTCTTTATAGTTTTGAAAGCCTGAAGCCCTGACATAATTTAAAGACGTTACTATATTAGTGAACCAAGAAATCTATAATACATTGCCGTCAAATCATTCGACTTAAAACCTAGCTAAAACGTATTGAATTCCTATTTTAATTCTCTTTTTTGAATGTTTGAAAACATTAACTTGTTTTAAAAAATGAACTATAATACTGAAAGCAATGTCGCGCTTGTCTCTAGTAATTTCGAAGTAAGCGTTTATTTTATGAAAAACACTATCGTAAATTCGGTTCTTTTCTTACCCGGCCGCCGGTGCGACGTCGTTCAGTGAATCCAAGTAATAACCATCATGTTGGGCTGCATCAGCCAGCGTGAGCACGCTAGATGAGAAATCCGACGCTGTGGTAATGGCGACAAGGAACGCAAACGCGATGACTAACCAAATCGTGAGTGGCATTGCACGTGTGCTGTGGTCGGATGATTGGGCATTACACCGCTGCAAAATTGCATGCGACATTGTTGCACGACCTTTAGTCTTTAACATACCATGTACCAATAGAGTTTAACCCCTTTGCAAAACGTCTTCAAGAATTTCTTATTATTACTTTTTATTGAAAACAACTTTAATACAGCTTTTAAATGTCAATTAGGTACAACATTTCTGAGTAGATTTCTAACTAAATTGAATTTTAAAAGAAATCACTTTTAACTTTCATAAAAACAATATATGAAGAGAATTTTTTACGTATTAATCATTTCAAATTGAAATGTAAGTTCGATTAAAATCCGGATATTAGTTTTAAAACGAATTTTTGTATTTTAAGTGAACTAGCATTGCAATGATCAATTTTCCTCAATTGCTTTCTGGGCTTGTCATTTGATAGATTTTCATTATAGACTATTAATTTTGCAAAAATAAAATATTACATATTAGAACATTTTTTTTGTGGTAGAGATACAGTAAAAAATAGATTAATAATACATACTTCTGTCGGCAGAAACCATCGAAATAATCTGTTTTATTCACATTGCCCGTAAATAAATCTTCAAACAAACACAACAGGGTCACATTAGCGGTGGCATTGTTTTGTAACAATAATGAGTCCGCGATCACAATACAAATTACACAAACCGTCACGATAATTTGCACGGAAATAACGGCGAGTTTCCTACGCAATTCGTTCACTCTCTGGACGTTTTCTAGTTTGTCAACGAACTACTATACTACCCAGTCACGGAACGATAATACATACATAGATACTGACTGAACTCTATATATGGTTTACATTATTTGACGCACTTGAAACATACTAAACAAACTACGTAACATTACTAAACTAAAGATGCTTTATAGTAGCAGATGTTCAAGAAGGAATTTTGTTTTTGTCATCTTTCAACACGCAACCAGACTTTTTCAATTATAAACTTTGTACACTGTTTTTGAGAAACATTTCGTTTTTTATATTACTACAATACATTTGATAATTATTCCACTAGGGTAGATATTTGCTTATTAATATATAAACATCATTTGATGTTGAAATATAAATCCAAATCCATGAATTATGTACATAACCATGGATACATCTCTACTACTGGTATAATTGCTATAATTTTGGCTCCTAATGTCAACGAATGTGAACTACGTCTAAGAAATTTCAATAAGCTTAAAATATCAAACATATAAAGCTTAACTAAACATGCTCATATAAAATTTGGGAAAACAATGTTGTTACTGATGTTCATACTATTTGAATATGGACTTTGCCAACAATATTCTACGTTGATGATGCTATATAGCATCCACTTTATTTTATTATCCTGTACGTAGTAGTATTGCTTTCATTTTAAGCAAGTTGTATATATTAAAGTTCTCACTTTGATAAATGCTAATGCAGTCAAAAGCTTTAGAAAATTAATAGTAGGATAGAAGTGGAGTTCAATGGTTGAATATCAAAACAGAGTACAGTTTGGCATAAAATAGTTAATTAATATATATTGTGTGGTATTACAAATTGTTTGAAACCAATGCAAACATTGTTCTACTTAAAAATAATTATTTCCACATATAATTTCATTATTTCACTAGAAACAGACGCGAATGTTGGTGTAGTAGATTCTTCCTTCAAGGATTATCTTTCCTGCGGAAATTAACTTGATAAGTCTGGGAATTTCTCGAGCATCTGCTCTAGCGACAGACTTCTTGTGTTCTTAACCCACTTCTGTGTGCACACATATTATGTACAACACATGGTCATGCTAACGTCTGATTTGAAACAGGAAGATTTTAAATTGCAATGTATGAAGCACTATAATAAACACTACAGCTTTTTTTACTACTTTATTAAAAACTTTAGCGTCTACAAAGATACAAAGGATAATAGTTACTCATTAGTAGATTGTTCTTTGTAAGTTTATATCCTCAAGTAACTGGATTAATCTTTATAAATTACGGTAGTAAATATACTCTCAAAATAGAAGAACAAAAGTGGATAAAAATGATGCATTTCAAAGAATTTTAAATTTTAATCCTAACTAGATTTACATATATATTTTTTTCAGAGATAGTTTGCCATACACTTTTCGTTAATATTGTTTGAGTTCACGCTTGCTGTTTAAGTTTCACATGCTGTAATCGATTCTGAACTAAACCAAAACAGCAAGCGTGAAGTATCTTTTTAACTCAAATAACATTAAAGTGAAAGTCGAAAGGAAACTATTTTTTGAAAAATATACGTGAATGTAATAATTAAAATTAAAAATTCTTTGAAATACGTACATCATTTTTATATATTTTGATTCTTCTATTTTAAGAGCATACTTACTACCGTAATTTAAATACCTCTGACGAGAATGTTAATACCTATATTACTGCTAAAACAAAATCATTATTTCATAGAGCTTTCCTTTTTTGTTGTAAGGGCATAAGTATTTAATTGTGAAACAGAATAAATCATTTTCTTTTTAATATTTTATTCACTCACGTTACAGGCTACATTTCTATTTATATCCTAGTATACTGCCGTCAACATTTATGTATTTGAAAAGCAAAAGTTGTCATTATGATGAAGATTATTGAGCAAATTCAACTTCGCCATGTTATAAAATACCAGAGAGGCAATATAACCATTTTCTTCTTTACATGAGTCACGTTGGCGCAGTCCCAACTTTTCCATCAATACCGTATATGTGTGCATCTTTTCAATTTCAGCATTGAATGCGAAGAACTTTACGAAATGGTTATTATAAATTCAAACCAACGCTATAGATTGTGCAATTATATATATATATATATATATACATAGCTTAGTTCACATTTTCTACGGGCGATTCATACGTGAATGTAGAGTATACGTATATAAATGAAATAGGAAATTTTATTTATTGTTCGTAATTCAATTACATGCACGTTTTAAGAGTTGTGGTGCATGAAAAGTATGAATGTATACACACGACTTTCATTCCCATTCTCTCGTATACGGCATTCATTACGTTGATAGCGTCGCCGTCGTCTGTACGAAGGCTTAGAAATTTTCTCACAGTAACATTCTATAATGTATTCCTATATATTTTTGCTTCATGGTTTTCAAAAAAGTAACTAACCGTTATGTATTATTGTTTATATGTATAAATATATAAATGTATGTACTATCCGATTCGTAAGCAAGTGATTTATTTTTTTCGCGGTGATCGTGCGCGCTATTTAAATCGCCCGCCCGGGGTCTATGTTCATGTACATACAAATGCATGGAAATATAAATATATTAGAAAAGAATTCACATAAATGGACACCTGCACTCTGAAATATATCTATCCTTGTTTATCCTATGTATCCGAAATTTATTTTGATATTGCTTATTACGTATAAACTTGTCCAAATCGGTTCGAAACCAACTAGTTTTTCGATAGACGCCGACCAGAAAAGTTCATTTTATCTGTGTTTGATGCAAGTAAATCTATAGAAATTGTCGTTAAAATAGCGTTAAAATGGTTTAAATTGTGTTAAATTGCGCAAAATATTGGTTTTCGTACTATAGTTAACGTAGAAATAATTTCCGGGAGTTTGCCAGTGTTGTTCGCATACTTATTATAAGTTTCACGAACCTTCCATAGGTAATAAAGATTTTCCGTTTTTTTATTAATATAAATACTATTATTTTAAGATGTTTACAGACATATATGTAATTATTTTTTATATAACGTTATACCATTTCTGATATTTTAAATGCCTATATTAGAACTTTTAAACATTGTGAAACAACGTTATTAACCACAAACATTTATAGAATATTTGCATGTTTTTTTGTTGCAGGATCAACCGGGTCAATCGTAAAGCAGTCCCTCAAATTCGAGGTAGCAGAGACTTAAGGTAATTTTTATTATTATGCCATGTACCTATTTATATTTCTGTCACCATCTTATAAAATATATATTTATATATTTTGGATGTTTGTTTAAATTGTTTTTATTTTTAAATAGCAATAAATTTCCTTTTGAAATTTATTAGAAATTAAATATTATTTAAATGATTGTTACTTTTTTTAAATAAGTAACTTGATATATTCAGTAAAGGGTTCAAAAAATGTAATTCAATAAATAGGATATACCGGTTGCGGCCCCCGTGCGCATGTGGGCGTTTTTGGAAAAAGGTTTTTCCCCACAATTAAAAATGCGTTTCTATTAATTATTATATGTTTAATTATTGCATTGGTTTTAAAAAGTGTCGCGACTTTAGTACCAAGTGTTTACTATGTGTATACCTACTTTAAACTTAAAATAAATATTTATTCTTTCCGTTTAAAACTGGGAAAAAAGTCTGTCACTGATGTAGTGATTAAATAATATAATTTAAACGCGGGTTTAAACAATGTGTAATATTTGTGAAATTGAAATAATGTTTTAAATCATATAGAAATTCGGGTTTAATAAATCATATTTCTTCGTAAATGTTGCGGTAAAACCACCAAGCAGAGGTGGGGTGGTTGTTTGCTGAGCTTAATATCTATCTATCTATATATATATATATATATATATATATATATATATATATATATATATTTTTTTTTTTTTTGTGTACTTTTGGCTCTTCTATTAGCAGTGGTTTTATTGCGATTTTTAGATGTTTTTTTGCAGTTTAAACCAGTAATTGAATAATAATGTTAATAATAATAGAACAAGGTAGGCCAGCTATACTTCACAGTGCACACGCAGCTACGGGTGACAGGTGCAATTTTGTTAAAACAAACCTTATAAAAAAGGGTATAATAACGCGGTTTTATATGTTTTTTGGTGTTAAAAGTTAGCAAATATATGATAATAATATTCAGTAAAGTTTATAGTGCAATCTGATAGAATGAATTAGATTTTTGCGAAAATATTTCATTTCTAACCTTAAACGTTGAATGACGCAGGCATGGCTATCTCAGATCGTCTTTATTAATTTAATGTTTTTATTTATTTTCGTTAAATTTGAGTTCAGAATTTAATAAATTAATACTAAAAACGGTCGCGTGGGGTGTTTTAAGCATTGTTTAATTACTAGACATGATTACTAATGTATTGCCAATGTTTTAGGGTCGATGATTCACAACCAAAGAGCTTTAAGAATGACAAATGTAAGTAATTTTTTTATTATCCGGCATGTGCTATCTTTATATTTCCCAGTTTCTTTCTTTCTTTATTATTGTTAATATGCCTATAAATATATGTATGTACCATCCGATTCGTAAACAAGTGATTTATTAATTAATTTGAATATTTCCGCGAGTGCTTATCAATTAGTGAAATGACTACGTAAAATATCAGCCATTCCCTATAAAGTATTATGGAAAGTTTCTTAAAAATAAATTAGCATTTCCGTTTAAAACTCTGTGATAGTAAAAGTGAGTGTTTAAATAATTGTAGTAAATTCATGAATAAAAATTGTGCTTCTGAGTGTTTAAAAATAAATGATTTCGCGAAATAAAATCCAGTGCAATCATCAATGAATCGCTGCTAACAGGAACAACTAGAACTTCAGCTGTGGTTGGAGAGGAACAAGTATTGGATTTGGATTTGGATTGGGTGAGTACCATTTGTACTTCTAATACATATACTTCGTGCGTTATCAGGCAGTGATTTTCTATAGGATGCAAAATGTAAAGATAATCCACTGACTTCGGGTGTTTCTATTATAATGTTTTTTCTTCTATCTTCTTTTAACAATTTCTGAATACAGCGCGTATTCAGAAATGGATAAACAACTGGGAAATATAAATTAATTCACTCATATTAATCAATAACTTTTTTAATTAAATGATATTAATTAGAATTAGCTAAAATAATATAAAATAGCACATGCCCCAAAAACTATGTTACACTTTAGGGAATAACTTGTTCCAAATCACCCCTGATAATTGCAGAACCTGATGAAGTGGTGGTTGAAGCAATTCAACCTTACCATGGTTCATTTAAATTCTTTAAACAAATATCTGCATATGTCTGAAACACGCGCTTTGGTTTCAAATATATGCGGTAGCACCTGTCCTTACGGTTAGAGCAAGTATTTTCTTTAGTTCCTTCTCGTTTCGTTTCGTTCCATTTGTAAATACACATTCCTCCCTGACACCGTTGGAGCAACCACCGTTGGACTTCTAGATAACAACTGTAACATGAAGACCTTTTTTTATCGATTTCGCGTACTATCCACACATACACTGGCAGTTCTGTTCCGGGAGCAGATCGTTGTTGTTGTTGTTGATCGCGTGCTATAGATTCTCGGGTATTTGCATTTATTCTGGTTAGGTTTTTAATTCGGGTTTCGGGTGTATTGGGGTGGGCGGGTCGCGATTCAAGTCATATATCTAACGCTGATATCATTAGGTGTGACTTCATCAATATGTTAGCCGATTGTAGTACTTATGACTACGACACATCTCGTCGTCCAGCATCGATACGAATGTTGGATGTACTAAGTATATGCTCTCGTCTTGGGGGTCTGTTGTTTGCTGGCATGCCTCCTATCGTAGCTTCCTTCTGTGTCCTGCTTCATGTCAGTCAACGCGGTCGTATTGCGTATAACTGGCGGTTGCGGATGTGCCTTTAGGTTGGATATACCGATAGGATGGTCATTGCCAGTGACACGGATGGCCTGGGGTGCGGTGTAGAAAGGTACCTTACTTCGTGCATGTGAAGGGTGAATAAGTACGCTGTCGGTTAAATGAGATAGGTGGCACTTGTTAATATTGGCGCGTTGCAAACAGCCGACTGACGAATCGGCCAAGAAAGCCCATCCGTACATTGTACGATGTACGGTGGGTGCCTGGTGTCTCTGGAACGGTACGAGTTTTCTCTACTGTACGACCAGGGTGCAGTAGGGTTGTGCCAGTGCCGAACTGGGTTCACTAGGAACCGGATTGATTTGTTGGTTGGTTTGACCATTTCGTTTGGTCATAATAATAAAATCTCGAAACACTGGGCCTGCCGCAGGAGCGAGGTAGGCCCCCAATAACTAACTGTACTTTCACACTTTCAGATTTAACGTTTTTCGGACGTCCCAGTCCTGGTTAGCTGGTTGTCCACCTTTTAAAGTATTCGCAGTGTGTGAGCAGACTTGCACACTGCACCCTATCTATGGCAGTTCGCCTTCTAATCCAAATTTCTTTCAGATATGTACTTATAGG
Source organism: Nebria ingens riversi (assembly GCA_018344505.1). Taxonomy (NCBI): domain Eukaryota; kingdom Metazoa; phylum Arthropoda; class Insecta; order Coleoptera; family Carabidae; genus Nebria; species Nebria ingens. The sequence continues at coordinate 568,597 of JADQWA010000234.1, forward strand.
TGTAACATTGTGTCGTACCCAATGTTACAATACATCATGCATGCACTGCACAAAATTGTGTGTGCCCCGTGCTCACAAGCACAAATTAGAATAAGTATCTCAAATATAGGTATGAGGTAGGAATATCTTCAGATATGTAGGGAGTGGGACTATTTCAGTTAGGTAGGGTCCCCGCCGGAGTACGTTTCAAAATGATCTCTTATAGGTAGTTAATTAAATAAATATAAATGTATTAAATATATAAGTTTGTATCTCAATATGGAATCTTTCATTTATCGTATATGTTTTAATATTAATCCAAGTCTAACTATGGGGTTGGTTTTTGAACGGAACCTAATAGGAGTTTACCTTGACGTAGTGGCGGGGCTTAAGCTTTTCTCGCTAATGTTTAAATTTGACTTTATTTCAAAAGGTTTTTTATTTGCTATGATTAGAGCGAGATGCAACAAAAAACTCCAAACGTGGTTAGATTTAAGAAACATCACTACTTTTGCACGGAAATAAAAATATATAAAAGCATCATTACTTACTTTAATGACAAACCGGTACATTATTTATTAGTAACAGTTAATTTCATGTCATCAAATAGACATCAGCGTAAACTATAAATGTTTTAATACTAGGAATGATTAAATTGATTGCTAGTGTTATAGGGCCAAAAAAGCGTTTCAAAAGTTAGTAAAATATATATAAATACTTTCTCAAGTTTTAAGTTACTTTGAAAACTAAAACACGTCCGGCTATAATTTATTTCTATCTAAACAAAATATACCTAATACGTATAAGAAAATCCAGTGCAATACACTGCAGATGTTTATTTTTGTTATTTAAATAAAATTCTTGGTTGGCAATTTTGATTTTTTTTTAAAAAAGGTTCTTTTTTCCCCTTTAAGTTTAAGGTATTGTGGAATAAATTCTAGTGTCGAAGTCAGTGCTGTTGGAAATTGTTTACGATCACCGTCGTTGAACGTAGCATCATTATTGTGGTCGCTTCACGCCCACCAGTCCTCGTGATTCTTTCCTTCCTTTTTCCTCCTGTGCTTTTTCTATTTTTTTCATCGTCCTTCGTCGTTCTTTTATCGCTGAATTTAAAACGTGAATCCTGTGCGCCAACTGATTAGGGATTACTAACAACACTGGTCGCTGGGATCAGACTTACTTTATACTGGTTTAAATCTACTTAGAATGTAAAATACCATTGCATTATTTCATTTACAAGAGCTAAGACATTACATGGAGAGTTTGGTTAAATTTAATTCTTCAGTTGGTTTAAATTCATTTGCATTTTCCTCGAGTATTTTAATATTTTCTTTACTTTCATTTGAAGTTGCGTAGTTTTGTTTTTGCTTTTTCATTATTTTAGAAAGCAATTTTTGATGAACTAAAATGCTACCATGCATTATTGCTGCATCAATTAATTACATTACTTAACAATTTTTTAGACTATTTCAAACTGTATCATACCTTTTATGTAAATTATATTATTTTGAATAACTCTCATTTCCACTTTGTAATTTCTAATTTGGAGTATCAATTAGTGAAATTGTAACTCTAGAAAAGTGGGAACAAAAACGAATGCAATTTTGGTGTGTTAATTGGGATAGGGTATTCATTCAATGTCACAGGATAAGGTATTATACACACGAAGAGTGTGAAACTCGCATATGTTTTCAAAACCAAAAGAATGCTTTAGAAACTGTACACTTATAAAATTTTCATACTCATATGAATAGTTTCAACATCATACTTAAAGTATATTTGAAACGTGCGAATCCATCATTAAAATTCCTGGAAAAGATAATAAATACACTGTAAATTAAATAGAAAATAGAATTTATTTATGTTAGTTTAGATTTTTAATAAATATGCTATTTCTTACATATGTTTCATGTGATTAAAATGGTATTGTGTACCAGATGTAAATGTGCAGTGTGCAATGCATGTGTTATTATGCAAAAGAATTGTGTAACAAGGACACGACCATTTTGAGTCAACTCGATCTGGCGCCAGTTCTTAGACAGTAAAAAATATTTAATTGAAACATAATTTGCTTAGAGAATTTAAGTACTAGAAATAAAAATGTTATAGAACACTATTTTTTAAGAATGTTCCAACGTAAATAACAGCCGAGATGATACATGACATAAAATCAATCAAGTGCATGACCACTAACGCAATTTGGGAGTTGTGCGGTGTAGTTCCGAACGCAGTTCTATGTTGATTGATGATCACCATCGATTGTAGTATAGATTTTTTATTCTGTTTAGTGTTTTATTTGTTCTTATAAAGGTTTACTCTGACAGCGTAACGGTGATTAGAAAAATGTATCAATATGCGACAATTTGAGACCATAACAAATGATTGGAGTAAACCTGTGTTATCCAGATAACCATGGATACTAGTAATCGGATACGATTCATGTATTTTGAACTAGAGCATACACACTTAAATTCTATTATTTTTCAATGTCTTCTTTTGTATTTTGAGCAAAAAAATAATAATGCAAATTCAGGAGCTATTAAATGTGAATACTTTAGATTTGTGGAAGCAATATATTTTGCATAAAGTTATATATGAGATACATGTACATTTTAACCTATTTTCGTGCACTAATAGGACACCCCATTTGAGACGAGAGACATAATGTTAATTTAGCTTGTACTAAGCGCAAATTAAGTTAGTTCTAAGACATAATAGCATTACACAATGAAATTTTGATGTTGACGCGCTAAATCGCACACTGCAATCAGAACAACAAACGAATTATTGCACATATGCGACAGGCATTGTAACTTAATAAAGCTTGAGAAATTATATCTAGTTCAAATTTGTACTAGCTCTAGTTACGCTTCTACAAAACATAATCAAAGAATCATTCTATGAAATATTCTAACTTTAAGTATATATAATTAAAAACCTACATTTAGAAAGACAATTAGTCAATATTCGACTACATCTTTTTACTCCTAACACGCATAATTTTTATTTATCTAAATATTCATTGTTCGTTTTTATTTTTCAATAAATAAATTTTAACTATATTATGTAAAAAAATTCTATAGATATAATAAACATGTCGAGCTTTATTAACAAGAATAATAATACAATATACTATTTTATTATGACAAAGCAATTGTTCAAAAGTTAAAATGTAAACGATTTCATTGTGCTTGAGCCAATTAAAAAAGTTCCGACGAGTAGGTATCTGCTATATACTTATGCGCTTCACAAACATCACAGAATAAAAATGCTCATCTCAAAAATGTTAAATTCATTATTTGAACACGTGAATATCGTATTAAAACAGACGCAGTAATAATGGAAATAGACCTGGTTCATTAAACAAACAGTAAATTCAATATAAAACTTTGTTCGTTAGTGACAGACTGACACACACACACATGGGTCTGTGCATTTACATCATTTAATTATTGTTCAGCTTTATATGTTAGTGACATTTTTCAGTTAGGTATATAATTAAGTATAGATGTTCTGAATAGCTTTTATGTTTCGAATTGTTATCTCCACACAAATTAAAGTGGTGTGTACTAGAGGCATGAATGCGAATCGATATCACTCGATTTGATAATAGAAATAGTTGCAAATAATTCGTCGATTGCCAGCTGCTTTAATGGCGGTACAGTTCATCTAAAGAGAATGCAACAGTACTTGTAGTTAATAAAGTACATTTGTTTGCATTAGTTTTATATCTATACTTTTGACTTCAATTATTCTTTCTTTACAAGTATTTGTTTACATGCCACAAATACTAGTAAGCGATAGTTAAAATAATATAATTTGTTTTAACTCATTGATTAGTTAATAGATTGCACTTTAAAAAATGTCAAATACTTAACTATAACAACCAAGTCAACTAACAAGCATCGTGTCTTGTATATACGAGTATATTATATTATTAATATAAGGAATAAAGTAGAAAACGAAATAGTGAACGGTAAAAACTGACAAGAATATAAACAATATATATATTGTGCAATGGTAGTAGCAACAGTCTACTGCGCACACCAAGGGCGCAGTACAAGCAATTCCGAGCGGCCTGTATATATTTCTCGGTATTATTCCAACCATGATATATTTTAAATTTACTTGTTGACGTAGACACAAATTATATATCAGAAAATTACTCATATTTGTTAATGGAAAACACATTTTCAATCTTGATTGTGATCTTTGTTACTTATAAACAAGTTAATTATAGTTATCATCTGCAGTATAATTGTGACCTATATACTTGTTGGTTGCTTTGTGAAAAATATGATTACTGAGACGCTTGGATTTGTGAAGGAGATTATTGATAATATAAAAAAAAATCTTTTTTCCCACTTGAAGAGATGAGATTTTTTTTAGAGTGACTCTTGAACATATTGAAATAAACAAGCAAACGAAACTTGAAGTGCCTTTCTGATTAGATTTTTTCTCTCGAAATTATTTCATCTTCAAATATTGGATATATATTTTTTTAATTAGAAATTTGTTTCTACTTATAAAAAGAGCCACGTTATTTTATTTTTGTTGTATATATATATATATATATATATATATATATATATATATATATATATATATATATATATATATATATATATATATATATATATATATATATATATATATATATATATATATATATATATATATATATATATATATATATATAAGTATTAAAAAAATAACTTTAATCATGTAGTCATTTGGCAAAAATAATTACTGATTTTATAGACACTTTAAACAATAAATTCCTGCAATTCCATTTTAAATTTGTTAGTTAAATATGTAGCCGTGTATTATTATCGTATCGAGAGTATCTGTTCATTTTCTTATCTTTCATGTTCATTCTTTCTATTCGTTGTTGTGTTCTCTAAGGAGTTAACGTGTCCTCTTCTTTCAGTCATGTTTTTTGTTTGAGTATTGCTGTGCATATCTCTGGCTCGTTGAAAATTCGTGAAATATGATTACATGATTTTTCGATTTCTTGCTGAATCATTCCTGTGGGTTTCCTCGCTACTGTTCAAAGATAGAACGTATTGCTATTTGATAACTTGCTTTTTATATTTCACCCAACAAGAATCTAAAATGGTAATGGATACCTACGTTATTTATTTTTATAGTTTTACCAAAATATATCACTTTAAAATTGGTTTGTAAAATTATTTTCGTTAAAATTGGACTAGTTAAGTATCCCGTTAACCTTAATCTAAATTCGGAAGTTTATGTCGTCAATGTAATTTATGTTTATTGGGGAAATAGGTATCGTTGTTTTCATCGGGAGGCGAAATCCGTGGCCCATTCAGTTGCCAAAAACTTTATTTCTGCATTAGAACATTCAAAGGAACAATGGATATTTGTAGCCTGAATAGATACATATCTAGATTAGAGTATTAGCACCATGGTTTGTGTGTGTGGACAGTTTAGTAACCGCAATTTCGCTTACAACCACTAACCAAGGTACGTCATCTCCATGATTAAATATCGTGTTCAATATATGTATACATACAAGCAAACAAATCAATCACTTATGCCTGATTGCAGTAAAGTTCGTCAAACACTAACAATCTATTAACTTTCTACTAGTTATTTAAGAATCAACAGTGTATGCAACTTTTTATACAATTTATTCGACAAAAATATTATCTTTATATTGCTTATCTTTTATATACCTATATATATATATATATATATATATATATATATATATATATATATATATATATATATATATATAAATAAAAATAAAAGTCGATATTGAATTCTTTGAAATGTACTGTATAAAACGCCATTGCAGACTCTATACGATACCAAGTTGCAAACGTATTGATTGTTCGTTCGAAACGAAAGCAGTTTCATATTTCACCAACACTTTATTGTAACTTCTTCGTTTCACAATTCACGTAACGTTAGTTTATAAGTTCAAAACAGAGATTTTGTTTTTCTTTGGTACCACAATTGTCTATTTTAGCCACTGTTCGTAAAACTAAAACGAATTCCATAACAAAATATTTCAGTATTGTAAAGAATACGAAACAAAACATCTTACTGAAATTGCCGTTTTATTAACTGTTATTTATTTCACTATGTTGTACGGTTAGAATGGTTTGAAAGCGTATCTATACACTAAAAGAACTATTGGCTCTTATGATAGATATATATATATATATATATATATATATATATATATATATATATATATATATATATATATATACAATAGTTCTCGGTTTAACTCCAACCCGTACACAGTGTGTTGTTCTAAATTACTTTTAGCGTATACTATATCAGCTGCTAGTTCGTGCTCTTAGGTCCTCTCTGGTCATTTCAACCTTTTTAAATTCTTTTTACAAGTAGTTTTCTATATTAACGTTTGGGGAAGCATCTAAACGTTGGGGAGAAACGTGCGATTGCTCCACAAAGAAATTGTAACCATGCGAAACGCTTCAGTAAATCCTCCAAAAGGTGTAGAAAGTTTCTAGTTAGCAAAGTTTTCAGTTAAAATAAAAATAAAAAAGAATACTACGCCGAGCCGCGCGCAAGCAAAGAACTTATTGAGAAGTTGTGCGTACTATTCGTTAAAATCCCCTCGAAATCTAAAAACAAATAGCACAAAAGGCGTTAAGTCAGACTAATATTATCGCACTTTTCGGGCAAAGTGAAACTTTCAATATTTTATTATAAACTAATGCTTGGCAAACGCGAATTCTTTCCAATGATTCTAGAAGTTTTTATAACACAAAAGTTTCGTAGGAAATAAAAACTGTTTTCATAGCTAATATTTTCGAAATCGCATTATAACTCAGGGGAAATATTGTGGAATACTCAAAAACCAAGTATACTTTAAGAAATATTTCTATAAAAGATACTACTAGGGTGAGGCCCTAATCGCCTTAGTTTACTAATGTGTCGCTTGGAGAAAACATGATTTATTAACTCTCCGGAAACTACATGCGCTTGGATTGAACTTTGTGTCGCTTGGAACAAGTCAAGTACTACGTATATAGTGTACCGGTTACCCTGGTGAGCTCAAATGCGCCCTAGATAACTGCGCAAATTACTCACATATATAGAAATGTTGCAGCTTCACTGACATATTTAAAACTGTATACAACAATCACCAACTGGCACTAATATAGTTAGATAAATTTTAAATGTATATACCCAATTTATTGGAAGTTTATTTAAAAGAAATTTGAAGCAATTTTCTTATAATATATTTTCTTTCTAACGATTTATTAATTTCTTTTGTTTCTTAACTGAATCTAAAACATATCGTAATCTATCTAAATATATTCAAATTGTTAAAAAATATTTTCTTGAATATTTTAAGTATAATCGTTTGCCGCTTTGTAATATAACAAAAAAACTTTTTGTCTTATTCAAATGTTGATGTAATGCTATTTATCTTGAAAATGTTGATAACCCTTGGGATGGTTACGGTAGGATAGACGCTGTTTGTACAGAGTAAATGAACAAAAATATCCAATTAAAAATTTAGGACGACATTAAAATATAACGAGGTTATTTCTCAGTTTCTCAGTAACACTCAAAAGAAAGTCCAGAAACAAAAGGTTCATTAAAATGTTTTATTTAAAATTTAACAAAACACACAATTATATGTGTGTATATCTGATGAAAATGTGTTTCAAATGAGGTATTTTAAAAATATACACTAATTTGTAAACGATTAAATTTTTTTTAAATTATTTTGTGCAATTGAATTTTAAAAAAAGATTACCCATAAAATAGTAATTTAATTTTTAATTTTTTTAAAAATTATTTTGTACAATTGAATTTTGAGAAAAAGTTACCCATAAAATAGTAATTTAATTTCTATATTATATTATTTTAACTTGTTTTCCACTTAATTAAAACAAAAAACGTAAAACCAAACAAAGATTTGTTTTTTAATTTACCTACATATTATATATATATATATATATATATATATATATATATATATATATATATATATATATATATATATATATATATTTGTTTGAAAGTAACTTTATTCTATTGAAACTACTTCAAAAGTTTGGATGGAAAATTGATTTTATATAGAAAACATGCTTTCACGATGGGAATTACATATTTGTGGAACGTATATAATATAGATTAAGGGTTTTAGTGTGCTCCATAGATAACTCATTTATTATTTGCGTGATACTCTGAGTAAGTTGGTAGATAGATATACACCGACATTTCATATGTTTAAGCTATGTTAATACGAACTGAAGTTTGTTTCTACAGACTGACAACGATCGAGTAGGTTGTCAGATAACTTTTATCTCAGTTTTATATCATAGTGTTTATCAATGTTTGAAAATATACACAACATTTTCTCGTGTTTATTTTGTTATGATGAAACAAAAAGCATGAATAGATACTGTAAAGATTTGGTTATGAATGGATCAATTATTTATTTCTATGCATATTTTTATATATACGAGTATAGCGATGAATTGACTTTAGAAAACATATGAAAGGCGTTACCATAATTTATGATGTGCCGTCGAGGCGTTATAGTAGAATTTTTTTAAAAAGAGTGCTACCTCGTTAGCACATTTTAGCTGGATTACATTTCAAATGTATCCAGGCGTGTGGATGCATTAGCGAAAGCGTGGAATATTAAGTTCTTTTTGCTTAAAACTTTTGAATTTTTAATAATTTCTGACTTCGTTTTTGGTCTGCATTTCTAATTTATTCAATTCTCTTTAAGTGCTATACTAGTTCTTATGTTACACATATACAAATATAATTGATCGATATTTGTTTAATATATACCTACTGAAAATCATTTCTCAAAAAGATTGATTGCTCAAAGAAATTGTTACCTACAACATTTTAACATGCTAGTTGTTAAATTCATCCGACGGTGGAAAAACAGTCGCTGTAACACCACAGTTATGAATAGAATTTTCAAAGTGTTTTCGATACAGAAAACCGTTGAATTATTAATAAAACTTTGAAATGTTTATCGAATCAATACCGTGCTTTTGGAATATTTTTAGAAAATGTTAAAAGTGCACAATGCCAAACACTTAACTGGCGTGATAAATGTGCTATTGTTCAATCTTGGCGGCAAACAAGATTGAATAGCGGGATCATTACGGAAGTGTCCAGTTGAATTGCATTGGAAATTAATTGCCGACTAAGACAAATCTTTTCAATGCATTTCCGGTTTCAACGAACACGGTTTCCTGTATATAACAAGCGCCTTCATTAATGTTACCGAACAATAAGTATAGTTTGTTACACATCAAATAATTAACGATATCGGTAAAAACTTATAATGTTATTAAAGGTGCAAAATTGATTGTAGGACTTGGTTGTATGAATAATGTATTTGAAATATTATTTTATCTACATTCTATTAGTTATTATAGCCTTTAAAATATGAAGTATACAAATTAAATTGTATTTATTAGAGTATCCATTGTTTTAGTAACTGCGTCATGTTCACAATGCAAATCATACTCTTTAAAAATCGTTTTCTCTGGTAAATTATTCATTATTGCTAACGCTGAATTCATTGCCCAAACTTTTATATGCATATTGTTTAAATTACTTTGAACAACTAACTTAAATTGACTTACACAAAGTTTCTGTCAATTTAGGTATCTATAGTTATAGCTGTTACCTGAATATCAAACAGATCAATTCTAAATTGGAATATAATTAAACTGCTATAACACATATACAGTCAAACAGATTTGCAACACGGTGTGTGATGCCATATTTTTATGGCTACAAAATTACGGGTTGATTTGATTTGAATATCAAATTCTTTACATTTTTTTTCTGTTTTCGGCGGTTAAAATTGGTATAAGCTATCAATCAAATAGTACACGACGTACGAATTTCATAATTTAACGTATCAGTAGCGCGCTAACGACTCGACCACGTAAAAATATATTCAAAATTCGCCATCAATCAAATGGCGCTTTAACAAGAGCACCCAGGCAGGAACAAAAAAATACATATGCATGGGATACCCGATAGGTGTGCATCAAATACAGGGACAAATTCACTTGCCATCAATCAATGTTTGGAGCATTGAAGGAAGAAGCAAGTTATGAACAGAAACGAAACTGGATGGAGGAGGGAGGGAGTTAAATATACGAAGGAAACATCATTTTCTGCGGAACTAAACGTTCGGTGTGATAAATGGACCCGGCACACTTACAAACTTTAGTCTGGAATATAAATCATATACACTTTGAATAGCTACGAAATTGTGTGTGTAGAAGTGTAGAAACTGTTGCACGATTGCAATTAGACTTATTGCCACTCTGAAAACACCACAATAAACAAAACAACCTCATTTTTACATAAGAAACGACTTGAAATATATTCTTACTTTTCATATTTCTCAAATGATATATTTACATGTAAAATGTTGTAGTCAACCACTCGTCATATCATTCTCAATGTAAAATCAGGAAATATCGAATTTTGATGTTGAAATCAAAGAGCGCAAGCAAAATTCATAAAAGAGTGTTTGTGCCTTGCGTAACGTGACTTATTTTTTTAACGCGATGGCGTTAAGAGGTAAGGAGGTGGAAGCGGAAAAGGACGCATTGTAGACGTCGTATTGTGACTGTTATATAATCCAGGCCGATGATTAATGTTTGCCATAAATCATGAAGAAAATGAATACACAGTGTGTACGGGGCGCCGTCCGCCCTGCCGCCCATCTTCCCCGTCTTGTGTCACTTTGTAAAAGAGAGCACAAAAATGAAACGAACGAACCACTGGAACACGAACCATTGTGCCGTGATACTAAATCATGTGTATGCGAATCGCATCGCGCGCCATACCATGTATGAAATTTATTTGTTTGTGATCCTTCTAGCATAATTGATAAGGTGAATTGTGATCGTCGTTGGCTGATGTGATTTTTTGTTGTTTCTTCTTTACAAACGAGGACGATCGTTTTCTATATTTACCTATGTATACGACATTTGGAGCTTTGTTATCAATACACCCTCAACCAAATCGACTTATTTATTGCATTTGTATTTTGGTCACTCCACTAATCTGGTGTACATTTATATTTCTTTGAAATAAATTATATAAAACAATTCTTAATATGTATTCGAATAGTATGTGCGGTATCACCAAATCCCATCTATTTTTACTTTCTTTTACGAAGTATAAGTAAGTATTGTAATCACGAAAAAAAAATTCTCGACATTTTAACGGAAATACATCTTTTGACCTTCCCTGAATCGAGTCTGACTATTTTTGGAATGACGTCTGTGTGTGTGTGTGTGTGTATGTGTGTGTGTGTTTGTGTGTGGCTGTGTGCGCTCTACAGGCTACACTGTTGAAGAAAACCCTTTCGATGAACTATCTGGAACTATCCTTCAGCGGTTATGCTTTTTTTTTTGACATACGTCAGTGGCCCTCCTAAGACTCACTTTTACCTAATTTTTAATAATGTGTAATGAATAATTATATTTTCTTTATATTACTATAGAATCGAACATTTTAAATCTAAAATACATGTTTTTTTAGAAATCTGACAATAATCTAACTTTACCACAATTTTACTGGACATAATGAATGAAAATATTTTCTTTTAAATTTAAACATTTTATATTTTAATTTATATACTATCAAATCAAAATATACTGACTACGTAAAAGAAAGTTTAGGGCCAATACATGGCCGATGTTTTAATTAATAATTGGTTTTATAAAATATTTAATGCAGATAAAAATCGATTAAATATTGTATTGATGGATGGTATAGATTTTTCTGTATTACTGTTCGTTTTTAGTTGAATTTGGATGCAATCTTTTTAAATGTTTGTAAAACGTGCTATACCTATGCTTCGCAGAATAGTCTGAGCTCTGTGGCATAAAAAGCTCCTTAGAGTTGTACTCTTTTATCTTTGATGCCGGTAAGTGTATGCGCACTACGTTGGCAATAATGAATGCTTTATGTCCATTATATTGGGTACTTGAAACGTTTTATGAAAACGTAAGTATCAGCTTCTGATTCGGCGTTGTACAAAACACACACTGACAGAAAAGGATAGCGCCAATCTGTTTTTCGCTTCCCTTTTAATACAAAACAAAAAAGCATCCACCTGTTTTTCTATCCTTCTCGCGTTTTTTTGTTTTTCAATGCACATTGCAAAAGTTGAACTGGAAACTGATCCCTTTATTCCCTATTGTTCCCGATATAATATATTCGCAATATTCAACATTTCAATTTTTTTTATATATATATATATATATATATTATATATATATATATATATATATATATATATATATATATATATATATATATATATATATATATATATATATATATATATACTCGTATATATATATACATATATTGGTTTTGAAATAGTGTTTTATGCGCCATTGCAGTGAATGTTTTCTACTTATATACAATTAATCAATAAATATTTTCTATAATACAATTCAATTTATAAGTATGAATGGACCACGACTTTAAAATTCAATATAATATAAAAGTGCAGTGAGAAAATTAAATTTAGATTTAATTGAATTACTACTAGCGTAATAGAATGTACTATGATTTTTATTGCATTATGTAAACCTGTATGTATTTTCATGAATGAACTTCATAAACGAGTATTGGATCAAACTTCTAAAATTCTTCGGAATGAAGTAAAAACTTTCCAAAGAAAATGTCCATTTGGCATAAAGAACTTAAACTTTGAAGTGATTTATGTTAACACGTCAACTTGGGTGGTTATGGTTCTGTGGCGTATATCTTTATTTAAAAAAAAAAGAATTTGTTTATAAAAATTGCACTGGTCTTTCTTATACGTAATAGATATATCTGTTTAATACATATAAACAATGAATTACTTTGGTAACGTAAATAAATTACTGTCGATCAAATACATCACTGAGCGTTGACGAATAATTAGAATATGTATTAATAAGTTTAAAAAAAAAGTTATGCTATTTTTTTAAAACAAAAATTTATAATCAATGTTATCTTAAGGTTAAAAAATACTAAAAAGTAATTTTATGACTACGTATAGATACATCGCTACAAAATAACTTCTTATAACCAGATTCGTTTTTTTTTATAATCAATGTTTCTCTGACGTATAAAGGGAAATAGAGTATAATAGCATAAAGATTGAAGGCGCACGGCCTGATACGCACAGCCTTTGTAAATCGCTAATGTCTCAGGTGATTAGTACGCAGCCATCGTCAAAATGCGACGTCACAGTCAAGTTGAAATCCATCTCGAGATACACGTGATATTCATCAACCAGATTAATCGCATAAGATGCTCAGATGATATAATAATCAATGTGAAATTAAAAAATCTTTCGAATCAGCGCTTCGCGGTAATTGTGCCAAGAAGACACACCAAACTTAATTATAATCCATGAAACGAAACAAAGACGCATTCAAACTTAAATTAATGATTGTGCAGCACTTTTGTTGCTGAAGGAAGATTGATATAATGATGAATATCTGTTTTATAAATGCAATACCTAAATATATTCGATATACTAATGCATGTTTGAATAATCAAGTTTATATAGACAATGGAGTGCGCCCTGAGCTAGTTTATAATATGCGGGTAACGCACAAAAACAGTACCTTAGAGCGATGTGGCGGCGATTGACCAAGGGTAAAACCGCGCCCGCTACCACAGAATTTCGCCCGTGTGCCCTCGGCAGTGGCCCGGATAAAGAGCAATCTAGTTAGCCAGCGTACGCCACTTGTTGACAGATCTCGGGCGCTTACTTACGCGCTGTTATCTTGCTAGATTATAATATAATATTGTACAGCAAGCACCGCCCCTAACGACAACCCGGAGAACAAGAGATACCTAATTAAATAGCGAAAATTCTGTTGAAGTTTACTTGAGGGTGAACCAACTAAACAAAACTTGTCTAACGCTTATATTTTCGTTCAAGATTATATGATTTTACATAGAATTAAACAACTTCAATCAATCTTTTTAAAACGCACATATTTGGTTGTTTACCTAAATTTGATGAGTTCGAATCAAGAAGAGATTCGGCCTATATCTGCTAAATCTACTAAAATTTTATAACGCAATCTATTGATCTCATTTCGGCTTCAGCTCTGCGAAAATTTTAATATCTTCTTTTTAAAATGTTTCTTGCAAGCCTTACCTATATAATTTATGAAAATGAATTCAGAATTTGAAAATGACAAGGGCCCTCAACTACTGAGTGTTCTTGATATCGATATCAATATCGGTTTTACTACTTTTGGTCACATGTTATACGATAAGAATATGCACGAATCCTAAAAATGACGTTTATATATAACACTGGCATTCGCTTCCTTTTTTAAACATCTCCAGGGTCTTGCACTGAACTTTCTTTTATGTAGTAGGTGTATTTGCTTTAGATAGGAACAATATTAAAATACAAATTTTTGAACATTCAAGAAAATATAATTAATATATTACGTCGGACGTTTTTTAGTTTTCAAATCAAATTAAAAGCTAACAAAATATTTATACGTAATATAATTAGTATTTTTCTAACCTTTGAAAACATTATTTGAGTCTATTTTGTAATATAAATTCCTATATCTAAGTAACTATGGCAACATATAAAAGATATGGAAGAATTTCAATAGACATTTTCTTGTAGCTGATACCGGTTTAAATATTCTTTTCAAAAATAAAAAGTTTTCTTGCCAACCTTAAACTTTCATAATTTTACCTACAACAGTATAGGCAATAGGAGCGCTCACACATAGGCGTCATTCCAAAAATAGTCAAACTCGATTCGGGGAAGGTCAAAAGGTGCATTTTCGTTACAATCCCGCGATAGAATTTTTCATGGTTACAATACGAGTACTTATTACTTCGTATAAAAAAGTTAAATGAAGTATATTTTGCAAATTAAAACTCGCAATGGTTTTTTGTTGTTTTAGTGTTTATATTTTAACAAACGAAGCGTTTATTTGAATTAGAAATCTGGACAAACAATTATAGGTTGTTCCTTCCACTTTAGTAAAATCAATATATTGTTATTGTTTCAAATAGTACAGCTTTCACAGTAAAATAGCAAATATCAACCAGAAATTTTAATTTCTCTAGTTGCCTCACTCTCATATCTGCACTACTACCTTTGACTAAGCACTGCAGCAATATGCCTGAGAGAGACTATCGATTACAGCAAGTCCTAAAGTAAACCAGAACAGCTTCGGTAAAAATGTTATATTTAAATATTCATCGATATTTATTGCTATAGCTTTTAAGGCTTCCTAGTAAAATTATATTTGATTTAAAAAGACATAAGTTAGATTTTAGAGAAGAACGCAATAATACCAAACGTGCACGAACACAGGCTATTTTAGTATTGTTTTTTATTATTATTAAGAGTGATTTCACGTCCAACAAGCATGAAAAGCATTTCAACTTTTACGAGTTTGTTTCATAACAACTCAAACAACATGAAATGGATTTTATACCATTTCGTTATATAGTTATAATGCAAAGAAAATACTTTGTTTTCATTCTTTTGTATTAGATTACATAAATAATTGAAAGCTGCGCGACCAAAACGGCGAATTCAGTGCGTAAAAAAAATATTCTGAGCAATTACATATAAATATCAATATTATAGTTATATTGACAATGATATGTTTATGATTTGATATCCCACTCACATTTCCTATCTAAAATAGAATATTTGTCAATCATATATTGCTTATTGTCGATATTACACGAAGGTACTATTAACCTGGTATGAATTGTTAAATTGTAATTATTATCCGAACCTCATGACTAAATTAATACACACCACTTAGTTAATTTGGTTTAAAAGTGAAAAATCTCACACATATAATAAATTACGCGAAATTAACAACAGTTATATTTAAAACCGTAAAACAAACTTGCGAAAATGCATTTTCACGCAGCAAAGAAACCAAAACATTAAACCCGGTGGACAAAGATAAAACGACGGCCGCAAAGTATTTTATATTACGTTAAGTGCTTGGTTCATTTAAATAATAAATACGTATGATTAAATCAAACCAGAGCTACTTTATCCTCTTACCGTTGAGACGAATCCTAAATGGTGGTATTATAATGAATGCATATCCTTTTTGTACGCGGGGCGCATTTTAAAACGAAGTGATCAGAAGTAGTCTTAGATGTTTGAAATGTGCCACGCCTACAGCCGCTATTCAAACGTGAGCTCCTCTACAAATTATATGATCGATAAGAACCAGGAGATACCACATCGGGCGCCACATAATGTATTCATATATGCGTATTTAACGTTCTGTTATTAAATGAACCTGCGTTTTCTTCGATGAGGTTAATAGAATTCTTATGATAAAATTATGAAAATATAGGTAACTTCAGGTTATTTTTGGAGTCATTTACTCAGTTAATGTATTTTGTTGTTTTAACGATACCATATGGCAATTAGGATCAATTCTATCAGGGCATCTTTAAGTAACAATATTCTATAAATAGAAATCTTTTATTATTAAGTAAAAATTCATCTATAAATATAAATCTTCTATAATCAAAAATCTTCTAAACGTACAAATCCTCTAGAAATCGTTTAATGAACAAAAATCGCTTACACGGTTTTCATTGCAACAAAAGTTCCTCTTTAAGTAATAATCTTCTATGAATAAACATCTCTCATTACGGAGAAACATAATCTAAATGTAAAAATCTTTTATAAATAAATATATTTTATAAGTAAAAATGTTCTACCACATATAAATGAAAATCTTTATTTACAAGTAAAAATCTTTGATTTAATAAAAATAGGTACTATAAAGAAAAAATCTTCTATAAGAAAAATATTCGGTGACTTTGAGGCTTTGTATAATCCAGTGTTTCTACAGGCGTTCTTGAGACATAGCCCTTCGCAGGCAGCCGTTGGTTGCGGTAAAGGAGCGCAAGGCAAAGACGCACGTTCCACGCAAAGGATAGGGAAAGGCACAATCGTGTGTTTGCGGCCATGTACGTTCGTTGGTGATTAATGATGATTCCTTTCTGCTTTCCGCTTCTTCTGAAAGATCCATCACCGAGAGCGCGCGCATAAAACTGGCAAATAATTATGCCGCGGG
Source organism: Nebria ingens riversi (assembly GCA_018344505.1). Lineage (NCBI taxonomy): Eukaryota > Metazoa > Arthropoda > Insecta > Coleoptera > Carabidae > Nebria > Nebria ingens. The sequence goes on from JADQWA010000234.1 coordinate 585,699, forward strand.
TGACGAGAACATTTGAGGAGTGTAACATGAAGGTATAGGAATTAAGTACTGTGTTTGTCGCAGTGTTGTATTTGTTACATATTGTTCGGCACAGACGTAACACGTACTTCTTCAAAGGAAAGGGTTAACGAAAGGCAAGAGACTGACGCTGGGGGTTATTGAAGTTTACATAGCAAAACCTATTGTTGTAACACGTGGTTTTTCGCACAAAACCATGTAGACAATTCTCGACACTATCACACTGTTTTTGTTTACCAGAATATGTAATAAATTGCGGTTTCATGTTTAGACTTCACAATAAATTTAAAACTAAGAGTTTTACAGTAAAGAACATATTTATGTTTCCAAAAATCATAAAATAATTTAACTTTACAATGCCCGTAAGATTATCCCTACCGCTAGAAAATATAAATAACTTGTTCCTTTTGAAGGATATTCGCAACCATTTGGTGGTCCCAACGATAAAGCTACAATGATAAATATTAAAAACATGACACGAATAAACTACATACTTACGCCCATTTTCACGCCTTAGAAACAAGCAAAAACTTTCGAGAAAAATCGCTGGTTGATTTTTCACTGGGGTGATCGTGCGGCGAACGTTCATGAATACATTATTCACGTCCGCGCATTGTAGAAAATATGCAATTTCAAATTAGTTAGCGATAGATTTAAAAATTTGATGAAATCTAGTGTGCTAATCAACATTTCGTTTGCTGAGTTTTCAATTAATACTTCGTCAATGTTTACATACACGATCGAAATTAATTTTTGAATTTGCATCACTTTTCTTATTCTTATCGAAAAATTTGAATTCATTGAGAAATTCATCTGAATAAATTTTTGATAGGTAATTGTATATTTTGATGGTTTCAGTCGCGTTTGAAACTTTCATAAAAAATACTGAATTAATATCGTATGATATTACGTAATAAAAATTGCAGAAACATAGTTTTTAATTCATAAAAATAGAGACAACATTGTGACTTTGTTAATTAATATTCTTCGGGCATCATTTCGAATAATTACTTAAATGAAATTTAACTATGCAAAGCTCTGCCGTATAAGATGCATACATTAATGTTTCTCTGTTATATGACATACTACGCCGATTGTACACATGGTACATATAACATTGTATTGTTGGGTAACATCGCATTGAAACACCATTATAATGGCTTCTAAGCTTAACATGCATATAACATGTATGACAAGAATCGTTATATGCTTACAAACTTGACATAGACATGTCTAATGATATTCTAATCAAATTCTTAACTTATGTATGTATGTACTACATACATACATAGTGGTACACTATTGTTTATAATTAAATTCCTCTATATAGGTACTAATACATATATTAAATTAATTACATTACGCTATATGAGCGTAAACCAGTTTATAATGATGGTTTTTATTATTTTATGATAATAAAAACCAATAGTAAAATACCAAATTCTCTAAATTTTTAAATACCTACGAGAACCACACACCTCGTCTCACTAATATTTATAAACACATCTCATAAATTTATATCGACAGATTGTTTAACATGCATTCTTTTTATTCTGATTCGCTATGTCAACGTGTTTTATTGATTTTTGGCATTTTATTTTTTTAAATTTATTATTCGCACCAACGAATAATGTGTCAGAACAGATGGGTGTATCGTATAATATAGGGGGGAAATTCGGTATGTCAGAGAAGCTTGCACCGACGCGACGACTACTTTGACGGCGTCCGTGTGCTGTTCACAAATTGAATTTATAACGAACGTTTTATTAACCGAATTTCGAAAACCTACCAACGGCAATATACAATATCAACGACGCTATGAAGCGTAGAGAAAAAAAAAAAGAGAATGTATGTGTTTCGAAGTTACCACCACTGATTTTTCGTTGACTTATTTTATATTGGTTTTTGAACTATAATATTTTATTTCACTTTATATATTTAATTAAATTGATTTGACTTGAATTAACTATTAACATAATTGGTTGATAGAAGTGTTTAACTTGTTCTTTAGCACTGGATAACGAAAATTTTCGCAATACTACTGTAGGAGAGTAGGGATTTACATTCAACAGAATTTATAGACAGATTTGCAATAGTAAATTAGGAGCATATATTTATGTCCTGAACTTAAAGGGAAGAAATAATATGTATCTTACCTGCAAAGCTCTCCATCCCTCCACAGGATTCCAACAAAATGAACAGCTCTCTCGGGATTTGTAAAACATTCTAGGAACCATTAAAATTAATTTCCCAATGTGTACTTCACTGTAAAATATTTGAAACAATTTGATTCTTTTGCAATTAACACAACCCATTATTATCTTTTTTGTTGTTGTGTGCCATCTTTGACAGTTGTTATAAATGTGAACAAGTCTGCTTTCGCAATGTATGCAGAATGAATTCGAGTAGGGATCCTTTTTGAAGGTATAGACTCACTGTTTTGTTGGTATGTGAGTGATTTGTCAAAGCCATAAATATACAAAGAAATATAAAATGACGTTGTGCTTTGAGCAGAGGTATTTTTTTTTTTTTCTAAAAAAAGATACACCGAACACACATTCTATATAAAACGTGTCAAAAATATCGTCGGCCCAACAATGATGCGAGATTCAGGATATTGACGCAAATTGTATACCAATATAAATGTGAAAAGACATGGTTGTTTATGAAATGCTATATCTTTCTAAATAATACAATGTGTAGAATAATCTACACTTTGTTACCTATCAATTAATTTGTTTTCTTTATGGAATTAAAAAAAAAACTCATGTATTACGTTTAACTATATAACATTTTTATTTAAATAAATTATGTCTGTACACCACATAAAGTATAATAATTATGCAAGAATCGGTTTTCCAAGTGCGTAAACTGTCCGTGTGTGCCTGATCGGAAACACTAAGAATAAAATTATTTACAATTACACACTAATAATATCATATTTTGGTCATCACTTTGTCAATTTTTTTAAACATTCAAATATTTAGAGTTGCCAAGAAACATTGGAACACTCATATGTACATTTAACATTTTAGTCATAGAGTTGAAAACACTCATCATAAAAGTCAATTTATATTCTTTGAAAATCGCTGCGTATCTCTAATTTCTTGAAACACCTATATTGCAGGTGAAACGAAACAGTTGCGTCAAATCATCAATTTTCATTGAAAATTCATTTGTAAATTCACACGAAAAAAGTAACTTAAATAAAATAAAATTTATTGAAATAAATTTGTGCATCTCTGAAAATGTTTTAAATAAAAAAATTGTTCGCTTCGCCTATGATTGTTAAGTATATACCCTGACAACCGCATCCGTTCATCTTTAATTTCAACCGTCCGATATTTATGTTTTCACGTATATTATTGTGATGGTTAGCACAAAAATCGTATTATAGAATGGCTTAATGCGTGCTGACAATGATTTAGTGCGCGCACTATCATCTGCCATGACACTGCTTGCAATGACGACCGGAGCACCAGCCGCGGACACACTACTCACTTCTGGAGCAAGGCAGCTCGTTACCTGCGGCACACTATAATTATCAATGCCGTTGCATCGTTGAGTGTGTTCGCCCAAACACGCGCTGTACGCGATTGCGTGCGGGATATAGCTTTGATCGAAGGTGCCGGCGAAGAGAGTTGTTGCTAGAGGTCCTAAGGCGTAAACGGGTACGTCTTCGCCACCATGAGTACCCCATTGCCGAGGTACTGCTGAACCGTGGACAGCATTCTTGTCTTCGGATACTGTTGTGATATTTAAAGGGATAGATCGTGGTGTACTGTAACCTGGACCGTTACCGTACAGGAGGGTACTGTAAGGTTGGCCATCAACATCGGATACTTTGCTATCAGGGCCTAAATAAAAAATATTATTAATAAAAAAGTTAATAAGTATTAAAACTACAGAAAGACTAGTGTAATAACGGTGTAATATCCTCAGTTGATAGTTATCTGTCTACCTTTACGAAGTCAGCAAATTCCTAAGCGTATCTAACAAACGAATTCGGAAACAATCTCATTACTTACGGACGATACTGAGGAGATACCAATAAATTCGACAACAATAGGCTTCATGTGGTTTCCAGACTAACGAACTACAAATAACAAAGCCACTAAACGAAATAGCCAGTGAAATAGAGACATTGGCACAACAAAATGATACCTTTTTTTGTTGCTTGTATCACATCGAGAAATACTGATTCTACAAGCTTTTTACAAAATTAACTATTACACATTTTTTTCTTGTTTAATTTCGTAAAATATGTACAAAACCAATAATACTAATAAATATATTTGATAAGTAAAAACATTTTGGTATAATTGATTCGGGATCTTGTGTAGTGTAACTATTACGTTTGAATCAATGAACCAAAATTTTATGTAAATTTGGCGTGAAGGGTATATTGTGTAGAGCTAATATCAAACTAACATTGATTATACCATTGTTTGGTTTCAATATACCGTAGTCTGAGTGTACACTGAATTTTGTGTTAATCGAGAAATACTCTCATAACTTAAATATCATCATACTCGTATGCTTCAACATTCTATATGAGCGATGAGCGTAGCACCACGACCACCATAATGCAGTTCCTCGTGCTATTCTGAAAATGTTATTATAGCTCAAATGGTGTATTTTATGTTGTACATTCATATTATCATAGCAGTGATAATTTATTAATGAATAAATTTTAGTTTGCAACAATATAATTTATCATGCATTTAGATTATATATTAGTATAGAACTATATATCGCATAGCTATATGTTAGTCTAATGAATCTTCAACACTGCGATGAATAGGTATTAGATTGCATCAAACCACAAACTTCAAGAAGCATAACCATTATAACTATAATTAAGATATGAATTTGCAGAATTTCGTTTGAACATGACTAGCTAGACTTTGATTAATTTGAGTGACGTCTGTAGTGTAGAGTCAGATGAGGTTTAATTCTGCATTTAATATAACAAGAATGCACTACATTCTAGAGTCGCACATTTATGATACTTAAATATAATTTTTTACGCAAGTCACTCAAAGCTAACAAGTAATTAGCTATTCTATATTAAGGATATTTCAGGATTAAGAATTTTATCTAACCATTACAATTATTTAAAAATATATTATAATTTTCCCATGTTATTAGTTTTAGTAGATGTTTAATAAATTGATCCAATTGATAAGATAAATCACGTGCGTGTATATCAGTGTTTGTAAAATAAAATAAAAAACTGCCATGTGTAATCCGTTGATTTTTTATCTTAGCGTTGCGATGTGGGACACGCAATGAAAACAGTTTAATCGCATAAATCCAGCATCGGGCTTTCGGGAGCCGCGATTGCTTTTAATAGATATTATTTTGAGTTATGGCCGTCATATCTGACCGATGCTTTGCCCCATTTATGCCCTGCGTCTGATAAACCAAGCACATGAATTTTAATCAAATTATTCTCTCACGCACACATCTTTCAAATTCAGAACAAGTGTATCACCATCATTTTAAATTGACATCAGCGTTGTTTTCTTGAAATATTGAACCAGCATGTACCATTTCCACTAGTATTTATATCTAGAAGTATTTAGCTTATTTTGTTCTTTAAAGTTTTACGATATGAATTCAAATATGTGGATTAAGCACGGTTATTCTATAGTTACATACGGGTACGTGTGTTTGAATAAGATGTTTTATAACTTTTTTATAACATTTCTGCTTAGTGTACTATTTCTATTTTTGTTTTTACTTCATCATAATATGTTAATATATAAGTATTTATAAATAATTGTATATTTAAGATAAAATTTGCAATTACAGTAAATACATTTTTCCTAGGTTAAATAATAAATAAATCATATCAATAAAAATAAATTTATTGTGAAAACTGAAAGAAATATTAAAGTCTCTTTTATTAAACGTATGAACATTATTTCATTCGACCCCCCCATTTATTTTACGGGGGTATGTTATGTAGTATATAAATTACGTTTAAAAATTTAAAAGGAACATTATGGTTTGTGACCACGTACTTTATATTCGGTTACGAAAATAAAACGCTTTACTATTATTAAAATGTTTAAGGAATAACTTTTTTATTTTTTGGTTTATTTATCCACTTATTTCTGACATGAAATAATATTCAATTTTATGCCGAATGATGATTTTTATTTCAATTCATTGTGAAGCGATTTGAAACAAGATTATCCAAATTATTGGTTTGGTCTCTACTGACTGCCCGTTAGCGATGTATAGGTATTATTTTGTTGAGCGATATCAGCTATGCAGTGGTAGACATGTATATACTACAAAATGCAAGCCTGAAGGCAGTTCGATAACAGATTCAGTATGTTGGCATAAAATAATATTTCAGATATGGCAAATAGTTGTATCGACTTTTCGTCTATGGTGCTGTCACTAAGCTGTGCTTACTGTGAAATATTTGTTGTTTGTATACATTAATAAACCTCTTTCATGTTTTACGACGCAAAACTAAAATCGTAAAATTGAACATTTATATTGTATTCTGTCTACTAAACATATGGAATATATTTATTTTGAATATATCTTAAGCATACTTAAATCCACTAAACTTTATTATCTAAAGGATTAAATTGTCATCGTGAAAAAAACGTAAATTACTTATTTTTATTTACGTGGCTAGTGTGTATGTTTATTATGACTGGGTTACCATATTGAATCACTTGGTTAGGAACTTGTCATCAGTTTAATGAGTAATCATAAATTTGCTGTTGACACATACGATTAACGTCAAATTATACACATTTCAACTATTAAGCTCTGGCTAACTGATTTGTATTAATGACTTACTCCCACTGGAAATGCGACACATACTGAATGTGATCATGCGACTACATGCTACAAAAATTTTGAATCCTACTTTGAATTATCATTTTAAAAATTACATTGGACTGACACGAAAAGAATTAATATTTCATAATATTTTTCGTACTTCCTTTGAGAGTACAATTTTGTTTAGATTAATATTCATTTACGTGTGCTTTGAGTATTTCTAATTGTTTAACTCACCTAAAATCGGATGTCCTCTTGGTGTTGCTTGTCCTCCCATAGTCATAACGTGAGAATGATCTGAAGTAAGCACTAATAGAGTTTCGGTAGGATTAACCATTTCCATGGCAGCTAGCAGTGCTGTTTCCATTGCAAGAGTTTCATCTAAAGCTCTATATGCATTATTATAGTGGTGCGCATGGTCTATCCGTCCGCCTGAACACAAAATGAACAAATTCTATTTCATTAGTAAACAATGCCGGCTATATTTGAAGTGTATTCAGTAATCAATCATGTGAGATACACACAATACGATGTCCGCATATTTGGACAATTTTCGTTTGAGGTTAAACAATGTGTTGATAATATCGTATCTAATTAAAATTATGTGCGTTGCGAAATAAACAAATTGGTTGCGTATGTATATAAACATCATACAGAACTTGTATTTAAATGTTTCTAAATCATCTGTATAATTACAGTATCCCGAGGGTTTTAAAGTTATTAGATATTAATTTTAAATTAAATATGTTAAAATCACTTGCTACCCTTTATGAAAATACGAAATTGTAGTACATCTATTAATTATTACGTATTAAAAACATTCTATTTCTGTATATAGAATTTATAATTAACCTAGACGTTACAAATGCAGCTCATTGGGAATTGTTTTTAGTTTCAAAAATTGTTAGTTATTAATCTCGTTTAGTATTATAGTTAGATATATATTAAATAAAATGGTTTAATAGACATTTTAAATGAGCTAAGTATTGTATATTGTTGAAAACAAAACGTTCATTTCAAATCAACTAATGCCATGCCGTTGTTGGCACTTTAACAAAGAGCAACAACTGCGAACGCAGAACAATGATGAAGTGAACAAGTCAACCGATAAAATATTTATCCTTGACAAGTCGTCTCTTCATTTCCTATTAATAACGCTTGAGAGCGGATGCCGTTGTTCTATTAAATAAAAAAAATGTAACTTTTTATACGAAAAAACTTGAAACAAGTATCGATGGTTAAAGTTCACTAGTTTGAATCGTATCACAAACCTTCAACAAAAAGGAAGAATCCTTTGGGGTTTTTCTGTAATATATGCAGGGCGGATCGTGTCATATCCGCCAAAGATGGATCACCCGTCGGGCCTGGATCGCGGTCCGCTTCAAAGTCCATATGCGAATACGCAAACAAACCTAAAGCAACAACACTTGTTTGAGTAAATATCAGAATATATAACAGTTTTCTCATATAGTGGTTTTCAAAGTGGCTCAATGTACAAAAATGATTAAAATTGATTGTTGTAGAAATTAAAGTATTGGTTTTCTTGAAAAAGCTAAAAAAAAAAGAAAAGTACTACTTTTAGTTAGTCAATTATTCTTCAAAATTTAATACAAAAATTTAACTTATCCGTGAAAATAGTCAATTTTCAAACGTATTTTTTTCGATTTAAATCATTTTCAAGATTACAATACTAATATATTGCTTTCATATAAGAAAGTAAGAAAAACATCGTGTATCCATCAAATTAGTTTGATGCTAGCAAAAACTAACGCTTTCATGTAATTAGTTTGTGCAAGAAACTATTAAGCTACTTTATTCATGACTTTAATATTCCTGTTCAGGTAATGAACGCAGTTAATTTATATAAAGCGTATACGTGCACGATTAGCGATTCTAGTTTCACATACAGCAAGATATGATGCAACGTAACCTTTAGCCGCGATATGTAACCGTTCACCAAATTAATTACATCCCTCCCGCTCCCTCTGTTCCATCTCATTATATTATCGAGTGATTCAAATTAACAGATCCACATCTGGCACACGCTCAATCAATCATAGGCAAATCACGGTTGGTGTGGTATTCTAGGTGTAACGATGCCACATTGTAGTGACAAACTAAACCGCGCTGAGAAAATCATAGGAGTATACTGAGTTCGTGTGAATTATTAGCATTTGATGATACTACACCATATGTTAGCTATAAAGTTTGTGTAGAGAGTTGTACAAGGATTTCTAGTATAAAGCTAGGCGTGGATATAAATTATAAAGGTAATTTTTGAATTTGATTAAACAAATGTCATAGTACATTAAATTCAGATGTTAATTTGAAATGAAGCAGAAGGACAATCGAATTTCTCGCGCCGAAGTGCCAATTTAATAAAGCAAATGTCAGAAACATTTTTTCGCCCCACATCTCTTACCAAGTAGATAGTCCACTTCATTTGGATTAATCTTCTCCAGTTGACCCTTATTCCATACGTATTCACTGCGTAGTCCCCGCTTTTTCTTGTCCCGCACCCAGTCGTCGATCAGATTCCGGCCGTCCAATCGGCGGCCTTCTTCGTTTGGTGGCTCTGGATCTTTGGCTACTTTTGGCATCCAGTGTCGCCGGCCGCCACCGAGCAGAACCTAGAAAAATAATTGTGTGATAATGCTTCTACTTTTTCTCTTTTCTGAACTTGTGTTTTCTCGAACTCCAGTTAATAAATCGTTTAAAAGGATATTTTTATTTCCTTTTATATCGCTCTCTCGTACGCTCTCATCCGTAAATGTAATGGCTCAGAAATTAGATAATCTCTTTGTATAGAACGTGCGCTGGACTTTGTATTTCCTTGATATTTATTTTAGTACGGTCCTTAATGGAGTTTAATAAAAATGAGAATATACTGATCCAAAATTTCTAAATTTAATTTTATCATTTATTTTTACGTACAGAAGAACTATATATAGGTACTATATTTTTTCTAATTCAAATTCTAGATTATAAATTTCTTTTATGCATATTGCTTATTAAATGATTTGAACTAATTTTAGCTAATATTTTATTATATGTAATTTTTTGTTAGTTGTTAATAGAAAATATTAATCAATTTTAATTATTCAGCCAGTATTTTACATGTTAGGGCTAAATAATCGATTCTTAAAGGAATTTTGTGATTTAAAAACATTATTTTACTTAGTTTAGAAAACGAAAAAATCGTGATATTTTTATTATTCGCTCTTATATACGAAGCAACAAAGAATCACTGTAAGGAAAGTTAAAGTTTTCACGCGTAACTGATTGACAGCTATCGATAAAGAGTCTTCGCTTATCCGTATATCGTTCCGTGTGCCGTGTGTACGTGAAGTCACACCAATCACTACGCAGACTCTTCGAAACACTATCAATTTAAAGCGACGGTGTATGTCTGCGGGTGATGCTACCGAACTTTTTTTCTGCTTTTTTTAGACAGAGTGGCAAGGGCGTGGCATATGCCATCAAGTCGAGACATTTCCCCGATTGTTTCTGTGACGTCATCTTGTCGAACGAGAGAGCAAGTCAAGCGACCATGTTAGTTGCCTTACGTGTATATGTGTTTACAGTAGCGTCGTTGATAAATTAAACTCTTTAGGAAAAGGTATTGATTCCAATTTAAATAAAATTGATAAAATCAATTAAGATACTTATAACTTGCAGTGGATTTATTTAAGTATCTCTTAAAATATTATGATGACGTTAGTGACGATATCATTTCGTCAGGATAACGAAAATAAAAACAATGTCGTAATCCATAAATAATAAGATAAAGTTATCATTGCAATCTCAGTTAGTAAATTACGACAATTTATTAGAAGATTTCAAGTTAGATAGCAGAAAAAAGTTGTGATATATGTTTACGAGGCCCCCAATCGAGGAAACATAACGGGAGCCGCTGTCTCTGCAGCATGTTGGAAACGTCATGTTGTCCAGTCGACCATCCCGAACTGAGTCGTCCTCACCGTACTGCATTGGGAAAACGTTCGGCTATTTACTCTCGAGAGAATCCTAAACTGACGAACCATACGAGTTGGGAATCGATCCCAGGACATCGACATCGTAGTAGACAACAACTGACGTAAATTAGCCGTGATCTGTGAAGGGTATTCGGGTTTACGGTCTAGGAGGATTTTGGATATCCAAACAAATGTTGGAGTGTCTCCTCTAGAGATAGGTGTCTGAAACCCTACACCTATTACACTAAATATCTAAATGGTTGATTTAACATGAAAATTCAATTGTAGAAGAAAAACATCTGCAGCGTCTTGCACTGGACTTTCTTATACGTAATCGATAGAAAGCATATTAAAATATAAATTTTGAAAAATTCAAGAAAATATAATCTTTACGCTATATGCGAACAGACATTTTTTAGTTTTAAAATGAACAAAAATCATAATACACACAGACGTCATTCCGAATATAGTCATACTTGACTCAGAGAAGGTCAAAAGGAGTATTTCCGTTAAAATCACGAGTTCAAAAATGTTTTTAATTACTATACGTCCTTATACACATTCGTATAAGAAAGTAAAAATAAAGCTATACAGAAAATTAATTTGGAGGATGTAAATCGATATTATGCAAATCAGAAGGAATACTTGAAACATATTATAAAATACTTTATTTGGGGATTAGTTAAAACCCTCCGTAAACGTTAATCCGCAAAAACTCAATAGCAATTTTCATTTGTTATTTAATCTATTGCAAAACAAGCATATATTTAACCAAATCTGCTAATAATAATTGTTGACAAAAACATACATATTTGTTTTCTATTTGTATATGAATTTGTTCCACTATTGTTAGTGATCGAATATGACAGATGAAATTGTAACCTGTAGGAAAATATGATGGATGAATTCCACATAGTAATCCAATGAAAATAATAATCAGGATATCATTCATAAGTGATTTTGAAATGCTTAGTAATAAAACAAAAAAAATTGTAAAATGTAAAAAAAAAATTTTCTTGAAGTTATTTTAAAAAACGTTTCTAAGCATCAAAACTTGTTTAGTTTTCAATTAACCTTTCAATTTTCTCGCATCATACTGTATAAAATATAATACTCCTTTCTTTATAAGTACGTCTAAACGAATTAATTTGAATTTAGATTATAATTCATATTAATTTCCAACGTTCATTTATCAAGTTCATTCTCAATTTGTATCGTTATTGTTCTCAAAATAATATTTTTCTATGCGTTACATTTCAATTTTAAAAGCGCCAACAGACAGACGAGGGTAAAAAATAATAATAACCAGAGAGTATAATCATTTATCAACAGAAAGAAAATATAAACAGAACAGAATAAAAATCACAGTATGCACGGATTAAAAAGAACCACATGGATCTGCCTCAGGGGAGTAAATAAATTTTCCGTATTTTGAGATGTTCTCACATTATAGCGGCAACGAATATTTATCGCGATGCCTGCAGAGTAAAAAGTTGGGATTCTTAGAATCTATTCCGGTGTATGATGGGGGTAACATAGGCCATCAGTTGATGGCATACGTATGCTATAAACCGCAGTGTAGAGGGTACAGGAAAAATACAACAGACCATCGAGTTAAAAATGGTCGTTATTCGATCCACAAAGAAGAAAAAAAAACGTTGTGGTTTTTGAATCTATTCCGGTGAATGTTAGTGAAACCGAGTCATCATCCACATGTTCCGAGTTTTTTCCTATATAGAGCTGTCAAGCTTCTCGGCATAAATACAACAGACAGTTAGTTTAAATATGGTCGTCCTCCACGCCTTATCTTTGTGCGTTTACAAATAAATTCTGGCTTTAATGTTCATATTTAACGCATTCCCGGTCGCTTAAAGTCAGTCGTATGTAAAAAAAGGCTCGTCCACGCCAATACACTACTACGCGTGCGCTTGAATATCTATAAAAAGAAAATGTACTTTTAATGCAGATGCCGCTCGCTGGAACGAAATAGTCATATATATAATACATGATATTATCGCAGCATTTCAAATATAAAATAAAATTTAATGCACTGCCTGTCACTTGGTTAGCAGATCATAAAAAGATGACGATAATTTTTTTTATTAATTTATGAATTTACTACCATTTACAATTGGTGCGGAATTGTAAATTTTGTATTGAAACCTCGCCCACTGGTATAAACGTCCTGTGTAAAAAATTAATAGGTTTGGTAAAACTGCTGCGGAATGTCATTTAAATAGTTATCGGCAATGATCAATTTTAAGTGTCTTTCGTTAAGACGAACATATTATTTTGTAATTAAGATTTTTTAATTGCGTATACTTTTTCATTATATACAAAAATATTTATTGATTAACGGATACGGTAAAGAAACACTGCTTTTTAAAATGTTCGAATATATTTTCGATGACACGAACATGTATAAGCAGCTAATTGTACTATACCTTGTAGTACCAGGAATATGTTTAAAATACGTACATCTTTGAAGTTATGTTTTACAATGTAATGACATTCTTTGACTTTGCCTGCTAATTTAAATTATATTGAAGAATATTTTGTCGTGACATGGCGTTAACGCATTGCGAAACTCAAGTATCGTTTACTGGGCTTCCAGTGTTGCTATTTCAAAAGCCACGTATTTACGGCAGTAATTATACATATAATATCCATATGTAAATAGTGATAACGAGTGCACATGATATTTTAACGTAGAATGCACATGTTTTATACCTTAAGTGCATGCTATTTTAATACAGAATAAGCTGGACACTCTTCTACTGCAGAGTTCTAGTTTAATTTCACACTAGAAAGCTTACAGCTAACCCCCAACGGAATGGCTTTTATAATGGTAATTTTGCAGACAGATAATATTTTGAGCTACCTATATAATCCTTCATTTCAAGAGAGGTTAACTAATATTGATATGTAAAACGGCATTTCTAAATCGTATTTTTAAATGTTGTTATTAAAGTCTTCATAATTATATTTTAAATTTAAAGTTACTGTATATAATTTTATGTTTGAAAAATATAATAGCTTCTTTTGATGTGTGTATCAAAAAAAAAAAAAATTTGTACACATATATTTGAAGCTTGCGGTCATACTTTTATGTAGTTGTCATTTCAATATTTGAGTTCTTGCATGCTATAATGATTTTTTGCTAGTGGTGTTACATTAACCTGGTCTTTCAAATACAAAAGCTTTTAATTATTTTGTTATAATTCAACACAGCTGAAATATAGAGGTTCAGTTGCATCATCGCATACAAACGAAATGGAGATGAAATTAATCCAAGTTGAGTACAAAGAACTTGAATATTAGAAGATTTAAATATGCATTCATTTCGGAAGCTAAATATCGTTTCTATTTAGATTTTCTGATGTAATATTACATATCATAACAAACCTCATTCTAATTTTATTACATTCCATAAAGTAGAATCTTATAACCTGCGATATACGTACCTTTGGACTGGAATAGGCTATAAATATCTGACATTGTTGTATCTGCAAGTTGTGCATGATATTTTCGGTACAGGAATTTATTTTCGCATACTGATTAACGTTACTAGACGAGTATTGGTTTCACAATTTGATACTTTCTGTAAAATTTATTTCGTGGTGCTGAGATTTACATAGAAATATTTTGTTGTTATTTCCTAATTGACATTCAGGATGAATCCATAATGTTCAACATAAATAATATTTGAATCTGTTTTATAACACCAATAGAAATCGAGGTCAATGTTTATTATTTGTTTCCCAAATTCTATTTACCATTTGGCATACATTAACGATGAATTTAATCCATGAAATAGACTGATTGGTAGATAATAAATGGATTTTATATGCTTCTAAACAAATAAATTGAAAACCATATCTGCGCAAGCAACCTGAGTATTATTATATTAAAATATTTTAAGTTTACTGACGTGACAGTAATGTGACCAGATTTGAATTCAACAACATAATACCTCCACTTACAAATAAACTTGGAAATGTGTATAGCATTACTGAAAACAAATATAAGTGTAACCAATCGTATTTCTATTGCCGTACTTAAATGTCAAGAGTATGAAAGCAGCCGTAAAAGTATACACTGCCTGTGGGTAACTTCTATACTATAGATGCATGTAAAGAAATGCAATGCCACGTCACGTATGCAAGACGAGTGCACCATTGAGTACGCTCATAGTACCGTATCCCTACCGTACCCGGATGGAGGTTAAAGTGTACTTTATGCATCGAAAGTAGGTCGTTAGGTGCAGTCAACGTAAATAGTCACATTTTCATATATAAAAGTGTGGTTTTATACGACTCGAATTCATAAATCATTTGGTCCATTACAGTTTGCATATGCCAATATTTCGGATGTGACCTTTAGCGATCGTTTTCGACTGATTTCACTATCAGGTAATTTGATAGATAAACTGTGCATCAGTAACCATGCTCGTATTATTTTTTCATATCCAATACTTTATAAAAAAACATCGGCCATGTATTGGCCCTAAACTTTCTTTTACGTAGTCAGTATATTTAGATTTGATAGTATGTAAATAAAAATATAAAATGTTAAAATTTCAAGAAAATATTTTCATTCATTGTTTAATAAATGTGTAAAGTTAGTTTATTGTCAGATTTCCAAGGAAAACATATGTATTTCAGATTTTAAATGTTGGATTTTATAGAAGTATAAAAAAAATATTATTATTCATTACATATTATTAAAAATTATTATGGCCGGGCATTTTTTAGTTTTCAAATTAACTTTAAACCAGAGAAAATATTTATATATAATATTTTAAATTATTTACTAACCTTTGTAACGGTTTTTCACTAAACTTATTTGTGACACTGACAATAAATGTTAAATGTCAAAATATTGGAATATTTAAAACAATTGACATGCATAGTAGATGCGATTTATTATATATAATTTTCCATACCTATGTAACTATGGCAATATAAATAGGATAATAACAATTTTCTCGTAACTGGTACACTTTTTGAAGAAATGTTTCAAACAAAAGTTGTGCAGAATACTAATATCTTTCAATGTTATTCTAACTATTTTTTACTGCAAGTATAGCCGTTTCAGAGATATTGCAGAAATTGCAAAAAAAGTCTTAAGTAAACATGCACTTCCGGTTTGAATATGCTTTTCAAAAATAAGAGGTTTTTGCCCCAGGCATATACAAATCTTAAGTTAAAAGTTTCATAATTTTATCTTCAACGGTGTAGGCTGTAGAGCGCATACACACAGACACACACAGACACACACACACACACACACAGACGTCATTCCAAAAATAGTCAGACTCGATTCAGGGAAGGTCAAAAGATGTATTTCTGTAAAAATGTCGAGAATTTTTTTTTTCGTGATTACAATACTTACTTATTACTTCGTAAAAGAAAGTAAAAATGCTAGTTTCGAAATTATGAAACGATATTATAAAATTTCACTCAATAACTTAAAGAAAATGAAAATGATTATACTATTAAATAAGTATATGAATATGGCAGTAAGAAATTTGGAAAATATTTGTAAGCTCGCAAAAAAGAAATTTCCTGTACACACAAACTGGTGGGTAATTTCTGTAATTTTGCTCGACGGCATTTTGACGGTTGTAGTCCGTAGCTGACAGGATCTTGACGTAATGAGCTTAAAAGAGATTGTAGGAGGGTAGCTCGTCTTTATCACAACGCATCTTACGCATTGCTTCGTTCCTCTCTGTACTTAATACTTACGTTAATGTTCCGTCCCGGGTCATTCTCTATGAGTTGCCGCGCTAAATCTTTGCACGACTTCCGAGATCCGGGCGGTACTTTTGAGTCATCCTCCCAGTAACGTGATGGCGAGTGGCCGTACAAAGCGGCTGGTGTGGCGTGTGTTATCCGGGTGTTTGTCACGATACCGGTTGCTTTGCCTGAACACAAATCAAACGAAATACGAACTTAGTGAGTTTTAATATATTTTAAATGATAACAAATTGTCAACAATATATTTGAAACTTTTAAGAAATATCCAGAAATATGTTTGTTATGCTTTTAAATTTTGATTGCTATTGTTTGAAACTAATTATTCTAAACATAGAATTGGGAACAGGTGTTAAGAAAAAAACCAGAATCTATATTGAATATACACCATATGTTGTTTGAACTTTACTTATTTAATTTCCTATACATATACACATTTTTATAGCGCGTAAAAGGGCTATGATTTTCGGAAATCCGCTTTGAAAAATCTTTCGCTGAAATATTCTGCTCAGCTCGCTTGCATATCGTAAATTTCGCGCTTGATATAGCTGCCATAGTTCCACATTTGGAAAAAAAAGCAAGCCTGCTCCCTGTGGCCATTTCCACATGGGTAAACATTAACAACACGGCAACTCAACACCAAAAGGAGAACAAAACCGTAAAAATAACAGGCTGATCTCTACCGTTTGGTTGTGATAGGTGATGTTTACTTACCTGATTGTTGGGCCCAGTCGATCAACGACGAAACCCTTGACTGGAAACTCGAGAAACAATTCTCGAATCGACCCCGTGCGTCTAGCCCGACCGTCTCAAAGTTCGTCTTGACGCCGCACATAAGAGCAGTTGCACAAGCCGATGATTCGCCTATTTGCGCGTCCGCATTAAATGTCTATGAACAGAAAAATAAAGATAATAATAAATACTCCACTTTTAACTACTTGTATTCAATCTGTAATTAATTAATTTAATAGAATAGTTATGTCTATTACAAGTTTCTAACATTTTACAATCAAAGAATATAAAAATATATTTAAAACTTGTTGATGACCATATTTAAATCCTTCAAGGTTCTCTAAAGCAAAACTAGATTCTACCCATATATTTTAAGTGCTGTTAATTGTATTAAATGAAATTACATTTCACTTCAAATGGAATGGGTTTACGACGAATAATATGATTTAAACTGTTACGGGGCAAAGAGAAATGTACGTTCCTGCAACTGGCAAAGCATCAAAATAAAATAATTAACTAACTTTTAAAAAAAATCTATGCAGAAACAATATTATTCAATGTTCCAAGCGCCAATCACTTTTCTTATTAGCTGCAAATTTTTTTTTTTACTTATAACCAATTACTTGCGATAAATAGAATTCTGAAAAACGTTGTTAAAAAATAAACAGACAAAACAAATATGTAGCAGGATATTTGTACAATAAACTCAGAAAAGGTTTTTAGATAAGTCGTATTGGAGACAGTTTCATTATTATTTGACTAACTCTATTTTTCTTGGAGATCGCGTTAGTGTGGATTACTACAGCCCCAAAGAGGCCGAACAAATATATGATAATGTATTCTTTGACGCAGTCAATTTAAATAAAATACTAAAACTTAACTTTGCCATTTGCCTTACAAGAGTTTTCAAAGCTACTTGTTAAAAATGAACGGATTTGCTACTGCCAAACAACGAAACGAGAAGAAGAGTAAGATATTATTTTAAATATAAAATATGTGACGGCGGTAGTAACATTGTGGCAGTATAATTGTTTTATGCTAAATTAGCAACAGTGTCGAAACGTAAAACTAAACAATTCCGTGCTTGGGTTAATTCCGGTGTAAATGGTTAATCCGACGTTAGATCCCGGATGTAGCACACGCGCTTGTTGTATATATTCAACTTCCGTTTTCCTCGGTATAGCAATGTAGTTTACCTTTGCAACGGCAACTGCCGGGAACGTGTCCCAGGCCAATTCGTGTTCCTCGCCACGTTTTCCCTGGCGTTGTCCGCGCAAAATCCGCGCTGCAGTAGCAGTTGCAAGACCCATTCCATCACCAACAAAGTACACCACATTTTTGGCATGTGGCCGATGATCCTGCGTGTACTGTAATCGTTTTCTCAACGCTTGTCTTGCCTGATCGTACCAGTATTCTTGATCTGTAATAAAACAAAAAGAGAATTACAATTCGATGCGCCAGTTTCACCACAAAGAAAATGATGCGCAAAAACGAGAACGCGATCTGGACCAAAAACACCGTAATGGGTATAAGAACTTCGGGTAATTGTTGTTTGTAAACTGGGTGCAAATAAATAAAGTAGGACACATGGGGTTACAATTGTGGAAAATGTCAAATATATCTTGCTAATTTACTTGAAATAATATAAGGTACTTATCAATGTATCGATTGATGTTTTCTTGAAATTTTAACTTTTAGCTTATAGCATTTAGCAATGAACAATGATTTTATTATATTTCGAGGTACTCCAATAAATATAAAAATAGGTTAAGTAAAACAATAAATATCTAAAATTTTGGCAGACTCTTAGTAGCAAGTTTTGGCTCAAGATGACACCAAATATCCATCTTTCATATTAAACAAGCTATATAAGGTTTAATAAAAGCAAAATTGTACTCCTAGAACCTGTCTTCTATAATTTTCTTTACAATCTCTTTTTTATCTTTTTGGCACTCTGCTGCCAAAAGAAAAATCGTCGTTGGATTACATCATCAAATGAATTGCTAGTCCAAATGTTAAATAAGCAATTTTTTGGAGTTTTACTGTCGAAAAAAGACAATGGCAAAAAACAAACAAAACCATTACCAACTACTGCGTAAAACCAAAATGGTGCGTCGAACGAAATATAATTGAGCGGGGTGATACGATTATTCCCCCGTGTACGATGGGACATTTGCCAGATGCGTTCTCCGCTTCTCCGGCTGCGGACGCCATTTCAACGTGATCGCACGTTACAAACTGTCAGACGGCGATACGATCCGACAATGAGCATTCAAATAAAATTATTTAGGTCTACGCTGCAGTCATTGTATTTCTCATGAATAAAATATACGTTTAAACAAAACATGGCTATATATTCAAATGAATAAACCTTTAAAAAAGTAATCGGGTTAAGTAGATATTTTTATATTGGAAAATTTGGAAAACAAACTTATCTTATTTTGTTTGCTTCAATTGTTTTAAATGGACCAACATAAAATTATTAATTATTGTTCGGGTTGACGAATAAATTTCTTGTGCAGAAAATCCTACCTTTAAGCCGTTGTAAACAATTTGCCATGTACAGATTTTATGATTTCGAAATAATGTAATCAGATTGTAACGTTAGGGATCGCGATTTCAACCAAGGGTGTTCTAACGCAATATTCACCCTTCCGTTGTAAAAGCGAATCCCAGGTAAGCAAACATGGTGATAAAAAGCTGGGTAAAAAGAGTCATTGCACCGGGACACCCTTATGGAAGATCGTGCCGAGAATCCCGAGTGTTACATACAATCGCTTAATTACATCTGGACCTTATACGCCTACTATACAACTACAATGTTTAATATCACCTAAAAACAAACTCAAATTTAGTTAAATAGTTTCCTGTATGTTTAGATAATTTATGATATAAAATTTCTAAATTTTAATCATTTCAAAACAATTCTAAATAGTGCTTTCTCCTAATTCAAAGACTGCATCATATATATTTACTGGAAAATGCATTACATATGGCGTAAAACAGTTAGATATGATGAAAAGTTAAAGGTTTGCGGGAACAAGATCAAATAACAATTTTATTATCATTTAAAAAAGTCTCACTATATAAATGTTATAAAAATAAAGTACAAGCGTTAATTTTAATAAGCTTTCTTTTTTGTTGTTATTTCATTACACGTAACAGCAAAAAAATTTTTTTCACAATTTCATTATTTGCATCATGAAAAACAATTTCTATCGGCAGCAAAAGATTTTAAAATACTTTGTTTAATTGTAATTTAAAATATTTAATAAACTCCAAAAGAACAATCATTCAACTAATTTTTCAAAGTATACATCTCACAAATGTTGACGTCTTATCGATTAATTATATTTTGAAATCAAGACTCAAGTTACACGGTTTGTAAATGATTTGAAGTGCCATCATGCGTAAATTATACACAAACTTATGATTGAAAAACGAACGGAAATGATCCAATTTCACTTGAGTGGCGAATTTTTTCCGAAGAAAGCTTACTAGGTTTTTTTTATAAGCCATTGAATGTCTTATTTCTCGGCAGCCAGCAGAGCGTATGTATTGTGATATCAACGAGTAACCTTGAAAATCTGTGGCTAGATCAGAGAGCATATATTTTTATTGATTGTGGACGAAAACTATTATTATTATTATTTGAATTTTTATCACTAAATATAAACAACTCTTTTTATTTCTCAATCAGAGTTTACATTGTTTTTGGTTGTTAGATGTTGGGTTTCTAGTGATCCCTTGTGATTTCTTCAACGTAACTGTAACAATGTTCGATATATTGCTACGTACTCAACAAATTCACTGAAATTTATCGCTGAAACTAGCACAGCGATACTCACTAGCAATGTTCTACGGAAGCCATTAGCACGTGTGAGATAAATTCATATGAAATAATGCAAGTAATTTATTAATGTAATAAATAGAGCATACAACACAGGTGTTCCATTGTGGCGAAATTACATGGAGCGTATTTATTTATGAAATGAGTCATACACCTAATCGTACTGTATCTTTTTGGAGAAGAACACCAGAAAATGAGATCTCAAAACCAAAATTAATTAAACAATACGCACTAGGAACTGTAATTTCAATTCTAGTCGGCCAAACTTTGAGAAACAATTTTCGCTTTTGTGTTTCGTTGTGCTGGAGAACGAAAACAAGCGATGCAAGTTATTATGATGGTTTAGTTAACTGAAAATGAAGTTGATATAAACAAAATTAACCCCAATTTTCTCCTACAAGCAAAATGTGGGTATAGTAACACACAATACAGACTTCATACGATAGGGAAGCAGCATTGCAAGGCTATGAGAGACAACATAAAGTTCACCAGAATAATTTCGGTAGAGAAAATCACACGGCAAGCTGACGCCAGAAGAGAATGTCAGTGCCAGGACGCAATGTTGCCGAACAACCGTTTCTGCATGTAATAATCACATGTAAATTAACTGCTCTACAATATGTTATACACCCTGTAGATGGAAGAACTCTCGCAGTCTGTGTCAATTAAGTTACGCAACGCTGGTGTCGAAATATAAGGCACACTCTAATGAAAAGGAAGACAAAGACACGCGATACGTCCACTCCATTATCAAAAGAGGAAAGGAATGGAGATGAAAAGAGATAGTCATTTCACTTGTACGCATTTTACCAATGTCCCAATATTTTCTCCCCTTCAGCCTAGAAATATTTTGAATATTTTTGAAATTAATTTAGGTAATCATGGAATTTACGCATCAATTGATAATACATTAATTTGAGCCATAATGAATTACAGCTTCACGTTATAAATATAATTTTTTTTGTCATATTTTTATTTCACCCAATCACTAAAATATCAGTTCCATAATATATTTTATCAAAACATTAATCTCTATACCAGTACAATATTTAGAACTAAAATTAAAAAAATACTTTGCCCATAAAAATAAATGAAAACATCCACCACATTTGTTTCGCATCAGAAATCACTTCAAAATTCATCCGAATACGTTTCCTTTGTGAAAAGGGTGAAATCAAATCATTATTGTGAGTCTACGAAAACGCATAAATCAATAGAAGAAGGGTAACATATTGAAGGTGTTAAAAAAACGTTTTTATGCCGAGAGGATAAAGTTTTCATTTTTCTTTCGATAAATTTTACTACAAACGAGAAGATCATATCGTATTATCAGCAGGTTTAATAGTATTCGCTAGGGGAACATATTTTTTTGGTATCTAACCCCGGTTGTAAAGATCTTATCTTCCATATGCGAGTTGGGTATATGGTGTTAAATATTACGAACCACCGCAAGGTGACGTTCTGATAATCTTGTACGAAAACACCTTGATTGAAGATATTCATTGAAATAGCTTCTGTATGCAGAAGAGATACGACTTGACGTCAAAGTTCTACAGGTTTTCAGATGTAATGACTCTGATTTGAATTATTCGATACTTCTATAAGAGTGAGTAAATCTTTGAAATTAGAAAGATAAATGACTGAAGTATGAATATTGGTTTGTAATATTCGTCTTCTTGTGATTCTAATTAAAGTTGTACTAGTATTGATTTTTGCATAAAGCCACCATGTTATTTATTTAGTATTTAATTGCATATACAAACACTCTCATAAATAGAATTCTAGTATTATTTGGTCTCATCCTCTCGATGTGTATATGCTCTGAATTAAATCCTACAAAATTCAGTGCGCTGGATGAAGTACCTACCCACAGAACCAAAATCGCTAGTCTCGGATAAAATCTAATACATGAAACTCGTTCATATTTTCCATATTATCTTGTGCGTTTGTTAGCACCCGGGTTTCTAGATTTTGTAATTATTTCGTTATTAATAACAAGATAATCCTTTGTATCTCATGAAATTGTACGTAAAATATAGTAGGGCGAAATTATATTTGTATATGTGTACTAAATTAGGAAGAGCCTATCTACATTTTATGAATTAATTATGTGGGATCGAGTCCCAGTAGACGTTATTTTAACTTTACTCGTATACCGAGCTTGAAAGCACCGATTACGTCACCTTTGGTCGCACTTTGATCGCTTCGGTGGTTGCGTGCATTAGATCTGTTGGTGGGTGGTACTCCTGATATTTTATTTAGGACTAAGCAACCAATGAACTAAGTAATAGTGTTTGAAATCCATTAATATTTCATTATGTGTACTATATTTCGAAGATATTTTAATCTAGATTACAACATGAAATCTTGGAAGACAACTTTTCCGTATGGAAATCATATAAATAATAGACTATCTCTGAAAAGGAAACCAACTACGTTAATTTACTGCTTCTCTCTAGACAAAACCAAATTTATTTCACATTCCTGTTCTCTATTCACATCTCTAAAGACCTCAGAGTCAGATTTATAGCTACGTAAATACGAAGCGTTCCTGAATAAGAAAATACTAGAGTTGTGCACAGAGCACAACTAAAAATTCGCTAAGATTGCAGAAAAAAAAACTTGTCACAGTTTTTATACTCTATGCGGACAGGATTGGGAACGAGAGGGACCAAAAAGAATTCACGAAAATAAAAACAGTGGAATTTAGAAAAGAATTCGAAAAATGGTTTTTTTTTTATTCGTTCAATACTCTCTGAGTGTCAGTATGGATTAATCATGACGTGCCATTTTGTTCGTAGTACGCATTAATGAACATGGTAGGACATTTTTAAAAGCATCACAACGGTTTTTTATTTCTCTTCGAGTTGAATTAATGAATTTACATGTAAAGCTTAAAAATACGGCTCTCATTGCATTGCAAATGCTTGTAATCATAATATAAATAAAGATATAACACTCTATATACATACGGTAGTGTATTTACTTTTTAAATGCAACCAAGTTTACATATTAAAATTCAGTACAGTTTAGATACACGTTTTTGCAAACTTGATCGAACATCATTTGCAAAAATAAAATACGTCCCAGTGCTTTTAAGCTAATGTCAGTTCATGGCATAAGTTTGCAACAAAGAAGCACGTCCAGTACAACTAACAACAAATTTGCCTTAAAATTGCGTCCCAGTGCAACTAACTTCTTGCTAGATCTTGGCACACTTAGCGCGATTAAGTTTACAAAAATGTTCGTGACAGTACAACTAACAATAAGTATGTGCATCATGTGATAATCCATTACATCACATCTCTTTTCACAAATGAAATGGTAGACAATCCTATTTCACGAATGGGCCACTTAAAAAATAAGAATCATAATTTTATCCTTTTCTTTTAAAGAAGATATCAGTGGCTTGTATCTTTCAGTACTATATCTAAAGGGCTTTTAAATTTCATGTCTTTTTTTCTGTTGAGCTACTATTTATTCTGTCGCATTTTATTTTTCCTTCGAAGAGAATATAAACAAAATGTTTTTTTTTTCAACATTAATCCTCGATGAAAGATCAACGTCGTTTCATGTATTATATACTCTTTTTGAAATTCGTTCATTTTATAATTATATCGTTTAATTTTGTGTTGTTTTTTTTCATTATTTCCAAATGAGCAATTGAATTGACAAAAGATAAATGGTAATTTGTTTTTACTGTTTGCTCCTTAGCGAACTCGATATTTTTAAGGATCTCAAACAAAAGAAATGAGTGTTTCTTCCCCCAAGACAATTTAGATCAGTTTTATTTTAAAATATTTGTAACTTTCAAGTGCTTTCTATACAAATGATGACTGTACTGTATACACTTTCATATCAAACTTTGTAAGGAATTGTGAAGCAAATATCTATTCCATATTTAATCATATCTTCTTATACATATAAAACTTACAAGTGGATACAAATGTGTGTATAAATATGCAATATAACTTTGTATTCAAGAAAAACGAGTCAACACTGCAAACCAATTTATGAGCAGATTAGTAAGTGTGAGATATATCAAACTTGTAACACGCTCAGAAACTTTTCATTTTCAGTTGAGCATGTGTAACAAGTTTTGTTAAAATTAAAAGCTAACTCATTCATAATTAAATTAAGTGTAATTATAGGATAACTACGCAACACAAGTCTGTTTAAATTATGTATTATGACCTATATGTCTTAATATAACATATGTTCCTTTGACTTAAGCTGACGTAGATGACGTATTTAAAAAATGAAACTGAAGTTTAGCTTCATATTTTATATAAAAGTCAACAGTTTTACGCTTAATTGAAATGCTTAAAAACACAAACTGCCTGTTATCAAAATAAACAAATGTTATAGAATAATGAAGCAACTCAGTTTATTTTTGTATGCTTATCTTATTTGAACAGTTAACATATTTTAATATAAGAATCTCAGTAGACTTAAATACTCTCGTAATTACACTATTTTTCATTTATATCCTTTTTCTTTTCATTCTCCTTCATTTTCTTCTTCAGTGCCTTTTTTTAGAATACACATTTACATGTCTCAATAATATGTTTAACCATTGCAATAAAAAATTCAAATTTCAAGAAATACAAACATATTTTACTGATTCAACCATGATAAGTAATTACACTAATTTAATATAAACATTTAAACAATTTTGACGGTGCATTAAAAAAAACATTACAGATGGTTTTATTTTAAATGAATAGTTAGTTTTAAAAATATATAAGATTTGAATGTCTGGTATGTCGTAAATTAATTGTATCCAACCTCGAGGAATGCATTTAGTTTGAATGGCATTACGATGCAGAAGCTGTTGTTCGCAAAACAAACTTAATGAAATATAAGGAGTTTAATTACGAAACTAAACCCCAGGCAAGAGAATGAGTAATAACTCGGGTTGTTCTGTTGACGTGGTTCGATTTGGTGTTGTTCCTCGGCGTCACCAACCAGATTATTTACCGGTCACTGCCGTTACAGCGCCGCGGTAACCCATTCGGGAGCCCCCACCCGTCACCATACTCATTTTGTTACATGACTGCCTTTGGGAATACTAAAATATACGCGGTAATTCCATACGCATATACATAAACAATAGCCGAAATCCTGGACTATGTGCGTGTACGTTTTTAGATTCATTTGAGCGAAAATCCGTTCCTGATATTATTTATTTTGGTAAGTTAATGTTTACTAGCGCCAGTCGTAAGCCACATGACAATAGAAGTTGGTGGAATGTGGAAATTTAGTGAGAATTGTTTTCATTTAATTCTACGAGGTATTATATGTATATAGTACTCTGAGAACAGATTTCAAATGTTCGGCTTTCGGATATTATCTATGTTATACTTCGTCTTCCATACACTTTATTCACTCCTATACAATAACGTAGACATTGATATACTATTGTATGCACGTGCATATTTTCGTAGCTCTAGAAATATGTATGGGTCAAATAATATTCTATATATTTACTCTTTTATAACAAATAATTGTTTTAATAGTGAGAAGTTAATTATTTAGTATTGCTTCAGTGAACGATTGTGAAGATGCAGTTTCTCTTGTGCAAACACTTTATAGTAAACCTAATTCATCAATAATAAAGTAGCAAATTAAAATAACTCACAAAAATAAACAGAAAGTTTTGCAAAGGCGTAAACCTTCCACCCGAGGGCAGTTGATGAGATTCCATAGAGACCGCGCCGTCACATCGAGCGGTTGCTGAACGGGTTTTGCTTCACCAGCGACGGTCACGAAACTCCAAGAGTGTGGGAGAACAAAATCGAATTCCGCGTTTGCAAGGGATATTGATGTGTCCGCTTTAATTTCATTTGCATACCGACGTACGTACAAACAGTACAGTGTCTACTCCGCCCAATCCGTACACTTTATGTGGACACGCAACTAACATTGCTAGCACCATCGAAACTGTACTTAATGTAACTACCGTCCTTCCTGTGATTTGTAGACCCCGGTGGTCAATACAAAGTAATCACCATCAACGGAATCCAATTGAACTCCATTTCAACGCTGGGCACACACAGAGTTCTCGCCCTCACATCCACAGATTTATGTGTTAACGCCTGTCCATATCCCGCCGCTGAACCAGTACTGCTGTGCATACTTCTGAGTTGTGTTCGATAGGTCTGGTGGTTTGCCGGGTATTTTGTTAGCAGATGTCGTATTCGAACTGCTTTCCATACGCACGCTTAGAATTTATAACTAAAAGCATTGGTCCATTATCATATACCTGATACCCATTGCCATAAAATTAACGATTATTTAGTTGATGACGGTACTCAGGAGTTTACAGTAAATCAAATCAAATAGGACCCATAGAAACCCGAATCATGTTAAGGTGTCAAGGATATACAATACATATAACTAGTTTGAGATCGGAATTGAAAAGAATTAAATATGAACGAATTGCAAAACCAATGTCACATTCAGAGCTTGTATAACTTAATCCTTACAGTATAATATATCTGCCAAATAAGACACTGCAATGCATGTTGAAGAAATTGTGGGCAGTTCTTTACTGTGGATTTGTTTTTGTGATTCTCGTGATGGCCCAACGGCGTCACATAATTCGTTTCTGTCGGTGTTAAAGTTCCCACCGATGCTTCTAGCTTACATACACTATGTAGGTACATTTCAAAACCGTCGCTCGGCAATGAGACCGGAGAGACTCGTATTTTATACAAAAATGAAATTGGAGAAAGAGGCAAAAATGAAATTTTAAAGTTGGTCATAAAATACGAATTCCTAGATATCCAGGTCAATGGAAATATCAATATTACGCTCATATACGTATATGAATTTAATAATGTTGGTTTTAAAAATAAATCTTTTCAATATCGGTATTTACATGCATGTACAAAGTGTTTATTTTTTTGTTTGTTCACCGAAGGGCTCACATATAAGGTAATAGAAAAATATTTATGATAAGCATTATAATTTAAACTGGCATTCACTTTTAACCTTTGGGAATATTAATATGTTTGCATAATCTTACATATGTAACTTCGTTAGCGATATTAATTTTCCTACTTCCGCATCTAGTAAATATCTGTATGAGTGCCCTTATATGGCAAATACTATTTACTATTTACGAATAGTAGGTTCACACATATAGACACTTTCACACCGGAATCAACCATCTGCAATGCTATAAACATGGCATACCCATAGGCAAATCCCAGAATTTCTGAAGTAACTAGGTAAATATCAGAATCCGTTGACTATACAAATAACATTGCGCAACGTAAACGTTCGCAACGAACGAATCGTGGACGTGGTATACACAAATATACGACACGGAGATATCAAGAAGAATCAGAAGAAGAACGAACAACACCAGCAGAGATGGAAACCGACTCACTCGCACCTCAAACGCAGCAACTGAACGATGCTTGAGTAACGGTCGAGTCCAATTTCATCTGCTCGCATCCTCGAGTGTGTATTTGACACAAGGCTAGGCAGCAAAGATGCGAGGTGAAAATTCGAAATGCCCCAATAAATATAGATAAAATTTCAATATACTTTTATATATAATATAGCACTATGAAATTACGTCGCCTCTTGGAAAGCAGAAGTTGGAAGTTGAATTAAGACAATAGTGTCTTTAATTAGTTGTCATAACATTTCTGCAGGATGTAAATGAATCCTATAGCGTTGTTGATTCACTGGTGCATGCGGGTTTACTGATCTATGTAATAAATATCATGCATTCCAAAAATGATTGCATCTGATATTTATATTTAATAAATAGAAACTGTGTGGTAGTGAAGCGAAACATATTTTTCTATTGGCATATATGAATAAAGACACCCAAGTGCAGGCGGCCGAGCACACGGAAAATATATGATACGCGCAGACTATAAAACACACCAGCCAACACTTAAATCTGTCAATTGAAGGAGAGGCAGTGGTGGGATTTATTCGTCGGCAAGTCGGGTGTTTAAAGCGTTATTTAAATAACGTTTACGACGCAGCTCGCACATACAACCGACGTGCGCAACATCGGTCTAGACTTAGCGCCGCGTTGCACATAAAGCTCAGAGACGCCAAATACCGACCACTAATAAATCAGATCTCACACCCGTTTCTTATTTGTTTTATTTGTGAACCAAGCGTGATTTGCCGTTTGCTAGCCGCAACTACACTTCCTTCCAAAAATATCTTAAAAATTAGTTTTTAATTATTAAATTTTTAATTTAAATCCTGTCAACATAAATTAGCATCGAATATTCGTTGTTCTACTAGAAATAATTGTAATTTACTTTTATTTTAATATTTTCTACCCTGCTTATGAGTATCAAGTATTTGAGGTGGTATTACTCATTTTAGATTTATAGTTTTATTTAAGAAACTGTCAAAACCAAATAGTATTTATTGCTTAACTTTTTACGGTATATAATTTTTATTTTCGGTAACTCATCAATAAAGTGAGAGACAAAATAAATCTTATACTTAATATTTTCATACTTTACCATTGGATTGGACATAAATCTTTTTCTAGTAAGAAAACTTTTTTAAATTGTTGAAACAAAATGGTAAGTTCTTAATCATTCATAAAAATTAATAAAACATAAAGACTGTAAAACTATGATTTTAAACTAGAATACAACGATAATAATCATTATACTTTTTATCAAGTTATATATGAAAAATAATTAAATTTTCTTCGTATAACAACGGCCACACAGTTTTGTAAATTATAGGATTGGAAGCACTCAATGTGCTTCGCAATCTTATTTTTTTTATTCGCTATATTGAAGCAAGAAAAGGCACTCTCCTGAAACCATCCACTAATGGAAGAGGTACACACTGAAATAAATAAACTTCAGTCTTTTATCAAACAATACATGTCGTAGCATATATAGAAACCTTCATATAACGTATTATATGTTCTAACAAATAGGAAAACAACTCTTCCTGAACAACGACACATTCATGGTGCGGAGAAAACAGAACCCATCACACATTTTACAGCAGCAAAATATTCTACCAATAACAATGTAATATTTGTTTTTATTATCAACATGAATATAATATCCTTTCAAAAACAATCTTCTCAAAACGCAGATAAAATATTTATTAAATTAATTTTTATTTTGAACACGTTCACCGAACAAATATTTGCTTGATGAATATTTGATACCATCACTGGAATAAATTAATTTAAAATATTTATCTTCAAATCGCAATTTAACATTCATCATTTCCTTTAAAAACCACATCGATAATTGGTGAAATCACCAATTAAAAACACAAAAATACTTCGATTTCTTATATCTACTTTGGAATTTGCACAAAAATAAGTATATATATTTCTTTAAATAGAATTGAATATTATCTATTACTTCTACACAATAATTTTTAATGTGATATCAGTGGCTATACATTTATGTTAGCTACTCGATAATTTCTATGTTGCCAATGTTTCATAATAGGTATTTAGCTTTTGTTACCTGACGTATTGCGGAACCCTCGAAGGAGGTACGCCTCTGAATAAACCAGATACATCCTGTGGGGAAACGTGTCATTGGTAATTGAGTAATTGTCTTATCTGCTTCGCTGTCAACGGTAGCTAATTTAATTTACTTAGTAGAAACAGGCCAAAATAATTTAATACGGAAAAGAATTTACATTTTAAGCATGCCAATAGGGGTCCTCATTTCCTAATTTCTACTGAAAGTACACTTGTAATTAAGATTTAGATTATCATGTTCAATTAAAAAGACTTAAAATTCTCCTCAGATGATTTAAATGTGCGCTTCCCAATATAACAAAAATTATTTGGTAGAACGCCTTACAATGATAATAAATGAAGCATATCGTCATCAGAGTTTGATAAAGTTTGTTGAAGTACTTCTTCGCAATTATAATAACATTTGAAGATATGTCGATGTTTTTGCTAAAGGATATGATGACTCGAAACTTTCTCAAGAAAGTGTCAGATTTATCATTAATCACTTTCCGTACGATTTGGAAACTGAACGTTAGGTAACGAAATCGGAGGAATCCAACATAAACTCTAAGATTTTGATAAATTGATTGCATTTATGAAAATTACAAGATTTAACGGAAGTTCTTCGAAGTTTACGTCTTTGAAAGTTGCACCTGCTTCAATCTAAAATATATTTGAAAAATTGTGAACATAGATATTTACAATTGCTATGAAAATCACATCTGATTTTATCAAGCTCAAGTGCGCTTAGTAATAAGTTGTAAAATAATTTTCAATGTAGGTATGTATGTTGAATATTCACTTTTTCATAAACTTCATAATCCTTTCAGAATAATCGACATTATCCCCAGAAACACGTTCAAGTGTCTGTTCCAGAGTACATGAAATTTTTAAATGCCATTTTATATGACTATTATTTCGAAACTATGAAATATGCAGGTATTAAAACATTAATGGTTTATGAAGAAAAAGTTTTATCACAAAAAAAAACCGAACATACATTGTTCTCCAGTGGCGTATATATCTTAACAAAGCACACTAACTTTATATCCTCGTATTCATTTTAGTTCATGTTTCTGTTGTTTAGTGGCAATATTTTATATAAAATTTATTGTTTTATGACGACGCTATGGAATAGGAATTAGTGAGTTATACGTCACCCGAGCGTAGTTGATAAAGATATTTATCATCATAAAATACCATTAAATATGTTATGTGTTTCAGTACTTATTTATTGGTTATTACATCACCAGGCAATACTGGCGAAAAAGACTTAACATATAAATATATATTACAAAATGCATTCCTTGGGCATTTCATTAATGTTGTAAGATTAAAATAGCTACTAATAGAAAAATATAACTATATTTATGTAAAAGTATTGAAATAGATTTAAATGATACCACTGATACTAAAACAAGACTGTTATAAAATCATAAACTGTTAACAAGAAAACAACATGTCAAAATAAGTACGAACCCCTCGCAGTGCAATTGCACTAAAAATACTTCGCGACTTCATCTGGCGTAACTGCACAACACGACGTCGTTCTTTTCGATAACGCTCGTAAAATGTTGAACGAAAGACAAAAATCCTTACGAGTATTACTTTTCTTTATTGGATTTGACGAATCTTTTACTATTTATATGTGTAGGTACTTGTTGCGACGACACATTTTATTAGCTAATAAAAATTATAACTTCGAATCGAATCGTCATCATAAAACCATGGTTGAATTAGATAGTAGATACGCTTTTGCAGACGAAATTGTGATGGTTAAACTAGAAGCTACAGTTACAACGTATCACATGCAAATCTAATATAATTCGCGGAATCTTAATACTTCTGATTTGTGACAGTTTCTGAATCTCTTCAGCAAAGAATAATAAATATTTCATCAAGAAACTATTATAATTTTGAAATCGAAGTTAGTTTTAAACCTAGTTTAAATTCTAACCGTTACAGCAAACAGACGTTGTGTGCCGAAACTTTGTAAACTTTTTTAAAACTCATTCTATTACATAGTGCTTCATGAAATAATCTCCGTAGACAAGTAGACAGCATAAAATGGGTTTCAGTTAACTAGGCTATCCAGTTTAGAGATAAAAATAACTGGGTTGGCATATTTATAGCGTATTTCCTTTGTTAATTTAAATGCACAAACTACAAATGTTATCATTCATGTGATGTTTTGCTGCATATACTCGTATGTTGAAATTGTACTGTGTGTCCGCTACATAAATAATTACACAGGCTCCTATAGAAATTTATGAACATGTTTGTATTTTAGTTTTGCGTCAATATACTTTATATAAATCAGAGTAGAGATCGGTAATCTTTTATTAAATATCATATATATTCGAATATACCATCAACCTGATTGCTTTTTACTTTCTTTCACGAAGTAATAAGTAAGTATTGTAATCACGAAAAAAAAGGTCGAAATTTTAACGGAAATACATCTTTTGACCTTCCCTGAATCGAGTCTGACTATTTTTGGAATGACGTCTGTGTGTGTGTGGGTGTGCGCTCTACAGCCTACACTGTTGAAGATAAAATTATGAAACTTTAAACTTACGATTTGTATATGCCTAGGGTGAAAACCTCCTATTTTTGAAAAGCATATTCAAATCGGAAGTGTATGTTTACTTAAGACTTTTTTGCAATTTCTGCAATATCTCTGAAACGGCTATACTTGCAGTAAAAATAGTTAGAATAACATTGAAAGATATTAGTATTCTGCATAACTTTTGTTTGAAACATTTCTTCAAAAAGTACCAGTTACAAGATCTTATCTTATTGATATTGCCATAGTTACGTAGGTATGGGAAATTATTTATAATAAATCGCATCTACTATGCATGTCAATTGTTTTAAATATTCAATTATTTTGACATTTAATATTTATTGTCATTTGTCAGTGTCACAAATAAGTTTAGTGAAAGAACGTTACAAAGGTTAGTAAATAATTTAAAATATTATATGAAAATATTTTGTAGGGTTTAAAGTTCATTTGAAAACTAAAAAATGTCCAGCCATAATAATTTTTAATAATGTGTAATGAATAATTATATTTTCTTTATATTACTATAGAATCGAACATTTTAAATCTAAAACACTTATGTTTTTTTAGAAATCTGACAATAATCTAACTTAACAATTTTACTGGACATAATGGATGAAAATATTTTCTTTTAAATTTAAACATTTTATATTTTAATTTATATACTATCAAATCAAAATGTACTGACTACGTAAAAGAAAGTTTAGGGCCAACACATGGCCGATGTTTTTATAAACATACACAAAGATGGATATCGCGAGTAAGCACGTAATAACCAGGTCTCACATTATTTAAATTCACTTTTTCAAAAGTAGGTTGCGAATGCGAACACCGACACTATACCGTATTGATTTTTAGTAATTTAAACCATTTAAAGGTGAAAAAATCAACTATAATATTTATTCTATAAAATATTGCTTTATATATCAAACATTCATTTTAAATTCGTGTACATTTGTTCAAACAATATGTAAACTAAATCAGATTTGCAAACATGAGGTATCTTCTTCAATGGAAAACTAAAGTGCAAATATTATTTTAAGATTAGTTTTCAGCATTTATTGAAAATGTAACTGTAATATTTATACTAACCAAAGTTCACACGTTGAATTGACTTTTATGTATGTTCGATACATTATCGAACGCAAACATAACGTACTCATTTTATTTATTTGCTGCATTAAAAGTGAAATATAGTCTAATAAAAATTGCAAAAGTCATACATTGCGAATTTAATGGACCTTAGAGTTGCAAGTTTCGGTACTTTACACATAATATCACAAGGTACTTAGGCGTATTAAATTTGCGTAAATATTTTTGAAATTCTCCCGAATTATGACAATAACAAATCATCCCTTGGAGAATCAAAATAAAAGTAGAAAATCTGAGTGGGCTCACATATTTTATGAGGGTTTTATAAGAAAACTTTTCGACTAAGTTGATATATCCTCCTCCAGAGATTTTCACAATTTGTTTCATTATATTTTCAAACTAACAAAGGCAGCTTTATTTGTATTGTTTGACTATGTCCTTGAGTTATAAATATCAATATAAACAGAAGTTTTATAACAATGTTTTCGTATGAAATCAATTAAAACAGCTACCTACATACGTATGCGTATATACCAGGTATTAAAAATTGAATGTATATTCAGTAGTAACAATTTGGCATCGACATATGAACGTGAAACATACAAATGATGGTAAACAAAACTAACCGTTACACCGTCGGCCTTAGCGAGTACATTTTCTTTTATCTGCAACCGGAATGAGCACTGTTAACTGCCCACATCGTATAAATAACACTCCCGCAGGTTAGTGGGTTGAACCGCAAAAAGAACAAGCAATTAAAATTACATGTGTTGAGCACTCGGTGCCCTCGGTATTGTTATTATTATCATAACGTTCACGAGTATATTTATTGTAGATCCATTAAAGCGAGGTTTTTTTTTGGATAAAATAATCACTTTCGTGTTTGGAGCAAGAATAATTAAAATATAAGATTCATTCTGTAAATGTGGATAGTTAAAATACAATCACTGGTATTTAAATTTTAAATGACGGCCGGAAGAAAGAGATACTGTTGCAAATACAATTTTTTATTTTTTTTTGTAAATATTCGAAAATGTCAACATGGAAACGCATTTTAGAGATAGAATTTTATTTAAATATATTTGGAAATACCAAATTCACATGTTCCATCAACCTTTAACAACTGTTGTTACATTTCCAATTTCCTTTTGCATATGAACATAATAGAATCAATTTAATATGACGCATGCGATCTCACCTATATTCACATCCATAAAAGCTATTCACACATAATCTGCCATTTTAGACTGCATTTAATAAAAAAATAATAATAACACAACATTTATAAATCCCGTTAGCGATGGCTGCGGTCAAAGACAATTTTGGAAAAGTCAACGTTTACGAAAACTATCACGTATTCAATAAATCCTTTTTGTAGCCACTGCCTAGACACGGGCGACATGACTTTTTCACCATCTCGAGTTGGGTTCACGATGTCGTCGTTTGTGTGTTGGTGATGTGTCGTAGTTTCATCCGTTCATATTTCATTGTTTTTCCCTTGGAAGTTTGCCGTGTGTTTATTTACAAGACGCTGTAAATTTTCACCAAAAGTCACACATCGGACAAAAAAGATGGCTACGTGCCGGGGTCGCATCACACTGCTGTATTATATCAGTATAGCCCATCGTCACGTTTATGCGGCACGTGTCTGGGGTGTCAATATTAAAAAGATGCGACCGACTTGCTTAATTCGAAATAAAAACGCAAATGAATATTTGTTCCCTTAGTGCAGAAGAACGTTTCTTGTGCAACCGTTTTAACTACGTTAAAATATCATCCACAGGATATTATTTCAGCTA
This sequence comes from Nebria ingens riversi, assembly GCA_018344505.1. Classification (NCBI taxonomy): domain Eukaryota; kingdom Metazoa; phylum Arthropoda; class Insecta; order Coleoptera; family Carabidae; genus Nebria; species Nebria ingens. The sequence goes on from JADQWA010000234.1 coordinate 621,780, forward strand.
ACATCATTAATGTCTGTACAAATATCCGCTACATTTACACTACTAATTTGTAGGAAATGACAAGACTCTTATCCGTTTCGCTTCAAAGGCATCGAGCAATAAACTTACAATTTTAAGAACGTTTCCATGTATTTCGCAGATTCTTTTTCTTATACTATACGATGGAGTAACTCTTCATATTTATGGACTGGGTCAAACACTTAGCTTGGCCAGTAAACAAATAATATTCCAAGTTTTACAAACCTGCATCACATTAAAAATTAATTTAACGTAAAAGCGATTTTATCTTCTTTCCATAAAGTTCTGTTTTCCGGAGGTTGAAAATAAGATTTAGTTCATAACGCATTAAAATTATAGCAGTTTTTAGAAGAACCAACTCTTATCTTGATAAACGAAGTTTAGATTTACGATTTTCTACACTTTTTTCGAGATATACGCCCTACATATTTTAATTATAATGTAGAAAATTACCGGCGACTTTAGAAGTATAAATACATCAAACTACGTATTGGAAACTTGTCTGAAAACATCTAAATATTGTTCTTAAAATTCATAAATATTTTAAGAACATCGTTATAGTTCAATTTAATGAAAGTACTGTTCTAATTAATTTTATTTATATTCTCAGCTAAGATACTGTTGGAAAAGCTGTTCAAGTATTCCTTAAAAAATAATTTTAATAACATATTTTGCATAAGAAAAACGTTATTTCCTGATGCTAGTTGAGTTTTAAATTTATTTTAGAAATATAATCTCGTAATTTCCGTATAAACTTATTTTTGATGTTAACGATAAAATATTTTATCTTAATTTCAATTGTATATCTATTAGGCATATAATTTGTAGCCTTCTTTGCTACTCGTTATAATTTCATTTGAGTGCCGAGATCAAATACCGTTAACAAAATTAGCAACATGAATGACATTTAAGTGTCACATAAAAATTCTTGTTTCCTGCGAGGTACTACGATTTTACTCGTTTCCTGTTTGGAATGGCCGCCCCACGAATAAAATTTCAGAAGACATTATGTTTCTTTGCCTCAGAATGGCCCATTTAGTAAATACTATTGCACTATTACATTATACGAACAAGCATAGGTCTAGCGCAAAAAAAAAACTGTCATCATAAAACTTTTAAATTATTTCGTTGATTCAATCATGGAATCATAATTTATTTTCACGTTCAAAATAAAGCTTCTTAAAGTATAATTTTGAAAAAAAATTAAAATAATAATTGCTAAAATAGCATAATGAATATTTTTATTGAATTTTCCTTTTTTTAATATCCTTCCCTACTACGCATAAGAAAGTTCAGTGTAAGACACTGCAGGTGTTTAATTTAGTGAATTAGTGATGTTCTTAGCGTTTTTATGAACTGTGGCAATATCGGCAATAGTTGATCGTTGTAATGAACGATAGAATCCGTATACTTTTCTCTCGTCTTGCTCTATTTGAAATACGTGCTTCTCGGTAGTAAACGTGCTCAAGATTATACGAACGAAATTCAGGTCTTTGTAGCATGCACGACCATTAACCAGCTGAAGTACATCATGAAGTGTTTCGATCCTTCAATAAATACTATCATCACTGTTCCAAGAGACGTTGCTTAAGCGAGTGTTTTTTCCATCACGTTTCAAAGACAATTCTCAAATAAGATATGGGCTTAGTAATGAACACATTGATTTGCATGTGACGAATATTGAATTTTGATTTTTCTATAATCATACATTTAACATTAGGGGATACAAGTTCATAAAATCTTTGTGAGTTTATGAAAATGGTAGGAAAGTAATATATATTATTTTCTGTGCTCCACATCGATTTATTTTCGACAAATATTAACAATTAATTGGATCCCATTTGTAACTAATCTCTCTTTATTCTTACATCGTTTCCCCAACGGCAGCGTCATATACTTTCGTTTTCAACTCTCTTAAACTACGAAACAAGTTGCTCGCGAATAACTTGCTAGTATCTTCTGATAATATTCCACTTATAACTTCCTTCGGGTGTTTTTCTTCTTCTAGACACAGTGTTACAATATCTAGCGATAAGAAAACATAAATACTCTCCGCATTCAACCATCCAATTTACTTCGGAAGAAATTAAAATGCAAATCGTACTTCTTAAAATATCATTGACTCGGTAACGAATTATGTATTTAAGTTTCCGACATTAACATAGGTAAAATACTCGAGTTGAACGTTAGTTATTGCCGTATAAATTCACGATACGACAGTTTAAGTATTAAAGAAATTTGTAAGCAAATTCGAAGAGGTAATAAAAACATTAACTCAAGGTTCATTAATTCTAGTATCATTTTCAGAGGAAATTATGTCGATGTTGCAATTTTCTAATAAATAAAGCAGCGTTATATATGTTTTATAAATAAAAACGGAGTTTGTCTCACAAATACATTATATTTGAATATCAGAATATGTAAATAAACTTAAACAGTTTCATCGTAATTAGTTCTTGTATTTTATCTTTGCTAAGCCGTTTTTGAGAAAATTATGTAAAAAAAAACAATTTTATAGCATTTTTATTGTACAATAGCTACTTTTTGATGCGACTTAATTGCTTTATATATCAAATCTTTAAATTTTATCAAACACTCTAAAATGAATTTCATTTCGATAACGCATATATTATAGACAAATTTAACTTTTAGTGTCAAACTTAGTGGATTAAATTGAGAAGCCCGAAGCTTTAAACTATGCTTATTACCGGGATAGTTATCGCTTGACTACATTTACTGTTGCACATAATATGGTTAAACTCAACCGCAATAATACTATTAAAATTACAAGAGCAGTATTCAAATATCTTCTATGTATATGATGCAAATAATGCCAATTTAATTCGATGATTCTATTTAAACACTAAAGTCAAGCGTTCATTTATCGTAGACTTTAAAGATTCCTTTCATCTTTTAAATTAACGTTATCTAAAAGTTTCACTTTTTTAACAAGATTACATTGGCACGTCAAAGGCAGCTTTTGTATAAACTTAAACAAGTTTAGCTTAGGTTTAACCCCAGAAAATATTCTCGCAAGAAAAAGAAAACGGGTGGCGAAACGTGTTACGTGGGATCTTGTACGTACATCTAACGGTATTTTTTATTTCTCCTACACCTGATCTCATTCGGCGTTTGTGAGTTCGTGTGTGTTTTTATTGGAGCTCTTACGTAAAGCATTACCTTACTTCTTCTTTGGATTCCTTAGGGAATGCGATTTCCAAATTGCTCAAGCAAAAAGTAAAAACAAAAATAACCGCAATACGACTCACAAATATGTTAAATAATATTTTTAATCTGCATCAGTAGTAAAACATATGAACTTATTTTCTTCGTAATAAATTTGTAGTTTATTTATGGTTTATTTTCCATATCCTACACTCTCATACACCAATGTAAATAATGATAAAAAATTTGAAAATTATTTAACAATATAAAGATGTTTTAGAATAGACCATTATTTAACGATGTTTTTTACGAAAGTCCCGTAGAGTTTCATCATGAAATGTATAGCAAATGCGCGTAAACTCAGTACTGCGAAGACATCAAGTTGATGATACAGATATGTAACTGTCAACGCTGCGCCTTGTCTAAAATGTAATCCCAATTCTAAAATGTACACAATTAATCACCAGCGTGAACAATATCTTAAAAAGGCACACTAACAACAACTGCCGTGAAATGCTAATGCATCGTATACTATACTACGCTACGCGCTACAGAGTTGATTATTCATTGCAATCAAGTAACAACGGAATATCTTTAAGAATTGTCCAAATTCATTTATGTATTTATAAAAATCTTTTAATGTACTGACTACTTTTTTTTTAAATTACACATAATACTGGTCACAAAGGACTAAAAATAAATTGGAAAATGTTGGACAAAGTCAAATAAAATAGAACATTCAACCAATATACTTTTATGTATTTTTGAAAATTTGTTCATCGCTGATGGGACCACGCAACCGGTTTTCTTTTGCAAACTTTTCACTCGCAGATGCTGTAAAATTTCCACCGAATGCAAGTTTCATTGTATGAACGTGGTGTTCATACTAATTCGCATCCGAAATCCCCAGTTATGTTACGTCGTGTATGGCATAAATATGCTACAGCTATAGTGTAGCACTTTGGTACATAACACGGCTACGTTTGCAAAAATTTGAACATGATGATATTGCAACAAATATGCTAGAGCATATAGTTTGTCAGCGCTGGCAAATTGCAGAGAAATATTATAATATCAAACACGGTTACGCCAACCCAAACCATTACCAACAGCTTCAGTTTCTCTACTCAAATGTGGTTGATTTAGCATGAATCAATGCACAATTTTCATGATATGTATCATCGGCTTTAATTAGATGAATCAATGACTTCTAAATTTTCGATTGATTAAATAAATAAACATTGATTACCTACTAATTTTTGTTAGTCTGCTCTTTTTTTGCTAGAAAGAGTATCGCGTGTGATTTAGAATATTCGGCAACGAATTTTGAAAACATGTTGGGATTATTTAACCAGGAAGTATGCAAAAACCTAGCTTCTAGACTAGATGAATGACAGCACTCGACCGAGATTACTAGGCGGTAGCAGCTGAGAAAAGTCGACATCAAATGAACGGCTAGCACGCTTACAATGAACAAAGTGCCGCCAAATGTGAGCATGTCTTCACTTAATATGGTAATTTGTCTTTAAAGCCACACGAAACCGACCTGCATATGTAAAAGTCTGTTTTTATCAACGTTAAGCCGACCTACGGGACCAAAACTGGAAAACAGATAGTTATCCGAACTGACAGGATATATCTGAAAATGTCTTTGGGAATTATGAAGTTTTTGAAAAACATTTTGACGTGATACATATTTAGATATGGGGTGCATCGGCACAAATATATTTGCAAACTTCATAAAAGTCAATCAATTAATGTGCTCCAACTAAATTAATTTGAACTACAAACTCGTTTTGTCCTTTTTTTATTGCAATCTTCAATTTTGAGTAAGAGATAAATGTAGGTACTTATTTTTAATTTAAATATCAAAAACAAATATTAGAATTTAATATATATGTATGTATGTATGTATTGATGTGATCACAATAACAGCCTACAGGACAATAGAATTAAAATAAACAGTACATAAAGCCCTTATAGCAATTGCGATAAAAGCGAAAATGATTTCATTTATAATGTTATTTTGATTTGCTATTATTAAACTTTATCTGGTGGATAGGGATAATTCAAAATTCGGCAACTTGCCCTAAGTATATTATGAAATTCATTATTATTAGCAGTGTATACATTACTTGAATTTATAAATATATAATGATTGTTTATCCTTCACTCTATACAGCTATGAAAACAAAATATATACATATGTATCGATTCGTAAAATGTCAGCCTTTATATTATGATGTTTTTTATGAATTATAAAATAAACATGGCTATGGTCAAACATTAATAAATGGTCAACCACGTTTTTTTGTCATTCTTAATAAAGTTTATTAAACTTTTTACCGCGTAACTAAAAGCAAATAAGCAATGTATACTTATAATTAATATCAGTAATAATTAAAGTAAACTAATATTGACGTAATAAGTTTAAGAACGTGTGTTTGTGTCGGCAAACATTGAAACAACGGTGGTGAACAACAATAAAAGAACGGTAACACTGGGTACCGCCAACTGATAACTTTACGGTTTGCGGAGTAACGCGGCGCTTGTTTGAAAGCACCGGAACAAATACACAATAGCTAGGAGTTTGTTTTATTACCCGGCGAGTGTGTTCTTTGGCGGCCAAACTTGTGCTACTACCGTCTCCTATTGTCCATCCGAAATAAAAGTGATGCTGTTCTACACTTTTGTTCACACGCAAATAAATATTATTTGAATTGTTTCATATTCAGGGTTATACGAGTATTCGGACATTATCGTCAACATGATTAAACTGCATAAACAAATATATATATATATATATATATATATATATATATATATATATATATATATATATATATATATATATATATATATATATATATATAACGCGACTCTAATAAAAAAATTCTAATAGAAATATTTATTTTGTAAGTAATTGTTATTTCTAAAACATTGTTTCAGGAATTAAAGTAGTTGATGATGGTACCGAAAGCGTGAGTATTTAGTAAGAGATCCATTTGGTACATAGAATTACCAGAATAATTTGTCTTGTATTCTCATGAAGCGCTACTGAAAACACATTAGGGGAATTTCGTTGACTTTATCACAAATGATAATATTAATATTTAAAAACCTTTCTAGCTATCTGTCTATTTGGGAATATGGGAATATAAAGGTACACAGTGTCGAAATGACGAGTACTTCGCATATACATATTAATATTTTAATTGTAATAATACACTACGTATGTCCTATTTGTACTCGAATATTCTTCATCACAGTAATATATAACCGTTCTCATTACCTATTACTTTTATTCGTTGAACAAAACAAAGCTTTTGAATTTGACAACTAACAAAGCGAATCGTAATTATTTTTTAATCCTTATTTTTGTTACTAGCGAATTCATGTAAAAAAAAGATGAAATCGCTGATTAAATCTTTATTTTTAGTAATAGCGCGTTTTACACGTGGTTTTCTCATATTACTAATAATATAACGCCTAGACATATACAGCTACTTATTGTTATAGTTATTTTCATAGTTTACATATTACTAATAATATGCGTATTGGTTCAGTAGATCTTACAAAGATATAGGATATGTAAGGAACAAATTAACATACATAGTACAAATTATTATGAACCAAAATATTCTAGGATCGAATAATGAATTAATTCAATTAATTACGCTTGATATTATATGATTTGATAAACTATTAATGATTGCCATTGAAATATGGAATAAAATTTAAGTTTTGTATTTATAGGATTAAACTCATTACTAAATTCTAATCAACTTTATTTTTCGTCACTCTGGTATTAACTGAATATTATTGGGTTGTTTGACCATTATACTAAATCATTGTGTCAATGGTGCAGTGCGTTCTAATAACAATTTCAAATATAATACAATGTAAACAATACATATTGATATTAAATTGCATGAAACAATGCGCAGCCATTTTGGATTTTCTCCCCAAATTGTAGTTGCTGAATAGTGTGCTAGTTTCTTCCCCACGAGAAAATGAGATTCTCTGCGGTATACAAATCAACCTAGATAGAAATTTGTGGTTTTCAATGCAAGAGCATATTGCATTTCGCAAACTAATTTATGGGAACATAACTGTAGAATGCGATATATAAGTTCAATTTTTGAAATAAAAAATCAGTAAAAATGAAATAAAAAAACATTGGTGCATAAATAGAAAACTTGCATAAATGATAGTAAGATTTAGTACTTTAACCTAAGGATAAGGAACGTGCTGTTTATATAAGTATGAAGATATTAGGATTACTATCCGTCTGTAGAATATTAGCTCATAATAGTGCAAAGTCACGAATACGTATCCGAAATCACACGCGTTGCGGTTATTCGGTAGAAGCAAAACTTCGACGATCCACCTACCAAAGAACATACATACATCCATGGCGTAGATAATTGCACAGACCGAATTTATCAAACACCAAAAACATTTTCACCAACTTTGCACCAAAACGGTCTATGGATGCTTCACTATGTGTGTTGTTAGATGGTTCGACGGAGGTGGATTGGGAACGGCTAGGGAGTGTGTCGTTCGAACTTCCTGATCTGTTCAATTTACGGCGAGGAGAGATGTAGCCGATTTGCATGAATGCATTAGTCGGAATACATTAATCTGCTCGCTAGAGCTGAGCGCAGAATGTCACCCGTTTTGGTCGTAATACTCTGTTCCACATACCATCGGATATTTTAAACTACAATGGGTTCTACTCTTTGTTGTATAGAATTTAAAAAATTGTACATAGTTAAAGCGTTATACTGTCTTATACGAAGTAATAAGTAAGTATTGCAATCATGCAATTATTTTTTGCCGTTTCTGCAATAGCATATAAAAAATTGGCTTTATAGGATTTTGGTTGAAAATTTGTTCATCAATTGATTTAAAATTTTGTTTATTTTTGAAAGTAAACAAATATTTTAGCTTGCTGTAGTAATATTCATAATGCTTCCTTTTATTTTATGATTATGTATGTTTTCATAACAGCGAAACTCCGAAATATTACCGTTCGCAGAAATTGCATTTTCTAGTAAACCATTGTATAAATATACTGCAAATTGTACGGCTGGTTTTATCAGCAGTGCATACAAAATATAACCTCGTTTGGTGCATAATGTATTTACAGACTATAAAACACTTTACATACTTTTTTTATAAATCGATTACATGAATCGTCCTTTAATATGAATTATCACGTATAAGGTAGAATGCAATTTTCCACTCGTCCTCTTTTTTTGTTCTCTAATTTCAACAATGGTTATTCAACTGCTTTGAAGCTCAACACTTCTAAGTATTTCTTTTACATAGAAGTGCTTTTGAAAAGTAAATATTCTTTTCTTCATTATTGTAATTATTCATAAACAGGTTCTTGTTTTGGATACATAAGTAAATTCAATCTACGAATGAGTTTCATTTGATCTACTCCTGAAGATACCGATACGATACAGCGATAGGCGTAATTTATTTAACTTTACGTAACTGGTTAAATTGTCTTACTAATTCAAAGTTGAAGCGTCATTGGCGTACAAATTTAGTCATTAGTTTTGGCTTTCTTCCGAGAACAATGTACCATTTATAGCAAAGAGTATCGCGTTGAATTTTAAGATACTTGCTCAAATGAAAAATGTATTTGGTACTATAGCTTTGATAGTGCAATTCAAGTGTATTTTTAAATAATCCACCTCGCACATTTTAATTTATGAATGAGAGATGCTCGCTGTAAACTGCGGATATTGGTACGCAAAACGAATAACTCTTGCCCGTTGTCTATTCAAATGTAAATTCTTGGTCCGAAATATCTTTTGTTTGCTTGTATTGCGTCACGTAATAAACTAACCCGCTCTATAGACAACTTCTTCTTCGAGCTAGAGGCATATGAATTGCTCTGATTTGTGTGTTTGAATAGAATGAAAATGCGAAACGCGCATGCCCAATCTTCAAGCCATGCACGCGAACGCGGATTAACTTTTATTATGGCCGAGGTTATTACGCACTTAAGCCCACCGGGCACATAAAAAGTATACATTATTATATGTTTCCTGCGCTTGCTCTGCATTGTTGTGATACTCATCTAGACTGCTCATGCTGCATGATTATTAGGAGGGGAGTAATTGGACAATAAATTCACCACCGATGAAGAAGTATGTCGCGTGTTACTTTAAGGCGATAATGTCTTTATTGTACGACCAGTAAATAAAACGATATAAATCCATTCAAACATAGATCATGTTCAATTTAAGTACATATACGAATATTAATTTCGGTTTGAAATAATTTCCCATTGTTCTTTCACTTTGACGTATCAAATAACACAATGGAATTATTAAACCTATTTGTATTTTTATTAAGCTTGATTTTGATAAATTTAGCAACATCTGCCCGATCACATGAGCATGGTTCATTGCACAAAAAAAACAATGCTATAACGAGCGAAATAATAAATGGCAGGTAATTTATATGATGATGTCAAATATACTGTTGGTGCTGAGTATAATACTTATGAAAAAGTTGGCCTATATCTTATTTAATATAGCCCTTTTTAGAGCGTTATTAAATTTTATTTAAAAATAATATTGACAAAATTTTAATATATACAAAAATCAGAATAATTAATTGAAATATACTTTTCTTCAAGACATTTTTCTTTATTAACTGTAGATATAAACAAAAACGTTTAATAAAGTTTTTTATGACAAACAATGGCCTTGTTTATTTGACAAAGGACTTCATATATTCCGTTGTCGTTTAGATTTGTCTGAATATTCTTTATTACTATTCATTTCTTGATCTTTTGCTTCTGCGGTCGTTTTTTCTTTCCTCTTCACTTCTAACATTCTTTAGTGACCTCTTTCATTCATCCTAGTACTCCATTAGGGTTTGGTGGAGTTTCGCGTGTCGCACAGCATAAGAATCCCATTGCTTCAACTATCATGCATTATTTATCTAAGCTAGATACCCAGTGCCTTTTTTGATAAATCTTCTAAGTCTAAAAGAATGGTCATTTTATTTATTTCTTTAAAGACATTGAAACACACAGTGTGGTTTTCATAGAGGCCTTTATAACTCTAGCTTTTATGACGTTGTTTTTTTATTTATTTTTATTCGTATCACGTATCTAACGAGCAATCTCTAACATCTGTGGTAGATATATGTGCCGGCTAAATTGGCCATATATTTCTAGAAAGCTTTCGTTTCATACTTTATATGGTTTTTAGGCCACCCATATTTGAAAATACTTGTTTTTTTATATATATAGTTTGGTCACCGTCACAATCGATATTATCTGCGTACTTTTTCATCCAGATGGATTAGTAATACTTTTGTTGACGTTTCAACAATATAAGAGATAAATATACCTTGCGTTTTATAAAACGGAAACTTCATGTATGTTTATCAAATATATTTCTTAGTTAACCAAATAGTCGCGCAACATTATTTTTGTTTGCCAGTTTAAACTGTGTGTAATTAACAGAAAATTGCAAAAATTGTTAACCAACTATATTTTATATATCAATTAGTAATTTTATACGCAAAAATAATCGGGTCATTTTTTATACATAGATGTACATTGACGCAAATAAAAAAAAATGCTAATATTTATTTTGAAATAACCACAAAGCAACATTTTTAAATGTATAAAATCCATGTTATACATTTTTGTTTGAAGCACAGAATGCGACGTAAATCACTAATTTGTGATGTTAAAATAATCTAAACTCTTTTGTGACAAAGTGCCATATTAAATTTTCTTTTTGACTAAGCAGTAATATAATCAAAAATTTTTAGGGAGATTTGTCTTCTAGAATTTTCGCATCACATAAGAATGTGACAAAACTTTGTGCGCTATGCGCTTACATGCAAGGCAAGGAAATTCTACTTTGTTCAATGCCCCAACTTGGGAGAAGAATTTCATTGTCTCCGTCAATCACGTACAAGTAGTTTCCAGAAATATGGCATTATCTTCTTACGTTTTACGTGCCGCACAAAACGTAGACGCAAGGCGTAACATTTTTGAAGGATTTTATTCGTAGTTCACTTCTAAATTGAACGCACACTCAGCGTTTACGCTCCTCACCATTTCCTATCGTTAAACATTTTAGAAATGATTGATAATAGACTCAATATCCGGTGAAGAACTAATAATCATTTACCAATTATTCGTTTGTTAATGTAAGCCCAGATTTTCAAGACGCCTTTTTGTCCAAAGTTCACGCTTGTAACGTCTCGTCCGGTGCCTGGATTTACTTTAATTTACACCCAATACACTTCGTGACTTTCTTGCTTCCTTTTATTTTTCGTAATTTTCTTTGTTTTCGCAATTTTCGTTAGTAAAAGATACTACTTACCTTAACTTTATTGACTGCTACCTTGTGAGCTGATATATAACTATCCAATATTTGTAAAAAATTTGTTGAAAAATATGTAATAAAACTACGTCAACTAATATCATTTTATCTAAAATCTTAACGTTCTAATAAAATATGTATGTCAACTCTATTTATTTAAATAATGGCTTATGGAAATCCTATCAATATCTGACAACAGCACGATATTTTCGGATTAAGACAATATATCTTTCGGATACAGTTACGATGGATCAATAACTTGAACAATATATGTTATATACGTTTATATGTATGTGCGTTCGAAAAATATTTTTTATGCGTATAATGCGAACTATATTGCGGAAAAAATATAGGATTTTGTTAAGGATAAGTGAATTGTATGATATAATCTTCGATATAGGTATATATATATATATATATATATATATATATATATATATATATATATATGTATATATATATATATATATATATATATATATATATATATATATATATATATATATATATATATATATATATATATATATATATATATATATATATATATATATATATATATATGTATATATATATATATATATATATATATATATTTTTTTTTATATATATATATATATATATAACATGTATATACAAAAAAAAGACCTGATTATTTTTGCGTATATAATTATACTAATTGAATTATAAAATATGCTAGATTAACAATTTTTGCAATTTGCTGTTAATTACACACAGTTTAACCTGGCCATTGTTGATATTTAGTGTGGCAGTAACAAAGTGACGTCTACATTACGTAGCCAGTGTTGCTTACCATTAGCAGCGTATTGTCTTTCGTACGTCTTTCCACCTTCCTTTCTTGAATGTGTTCATTTACTGAAATTACCGCCCTACAGTTTAAAACAATGGCTTCTGCGTTCTGTACACTGTATATACGCATTCATTTTACTGTAAAATAATTTTTGTTAGTTTCTTTGCGGCACGTTATTTAGTTCATTGAATATAATGTTATTTTTTCATGTACGACATTGTGTATACAGATTATAATATGAAATTTCAGAAAATATGTATACGTTAAATTCGAAAATTGTATAAATTATATAGGTATGCTATATAACATGTTAATTATTTACAATGAATTAAACTAGTTGTTGAATGATTAATTAATAGCACTTACTAATTAATCAAGTTATAATTAAATATATAAATTATAACACAAGGCAAATAATCGGCTATTCAAATGTAGACAATTTAATAATGCAGTTAATTACTATTAGTTATATCTAGTTATATTATATTATATAAATATTGAACAAAGGATAATTTATGTAGTTATATTTAGAACATAAGTGGTCATTATTATTACAGTAATTAATGAGCCGTATTCTACTGTAAATTTGGAACAGTTTCTCTCTTTCATTAAATTAATAAAGTAAATTCACTTTTTATATAGCGTTGCCTAAATTAATAAAAAAATCTTTAAGAAATGTTTGACATAATATGAGTTGAAGGTGTTTTCCATAATTGGTAATCCATACTTATTCGGAAATGATATTTTTGAACAAATACACCTTTTACGGAAATAGTCGCTTTTAATCACTACTAACCGAATGTAGAAATAATTTTATATTCTGATGTAGAAAGTACGTGCGAGCTCATGTTGAGGAATTAGTTTAGTCAAGTAACAATGTAGTTTTCGTACAAACTGTGTACTAATTTAGCATTCTCGAGCGTACAAGAGTCGAATCGAATAACACACCGACTAAAGTAAGTTGAATTTTATGTGGTGTGTTCTTTTTATTAGTATTCAAATGCGAGACACGTCCAAAGTGTGCATAATATAAAGTTTCGTCTTTTGTTTAAGACTTAAGCACACGACCTGCCCTCTCTCTTGAAATAATTAATGGGAATTATGTAATCTGCGTTTAATATTCTGCGCTTGCATTACAATGAATTCCGCCGTTCGGTGCTGCTAAGACCATAGATAAACCGCGCCCTCATAGCCGAAAAGAACACTGCAATAGCAGTCGCGCCTTTGATTAAGTTGTCCTCGTGCGGTTTTCTCTCCCGAGACCCGTGCCAGAGCCAAACTTGTGTAACTTGCGATGTGCTACGACCACCACAAATGTCTTCTCTTAAGTTTCTTTAGGCTTTTAAATTATACTCGTATTGTCTTTTTTCTTCTCGACACCCGTCTTTGTTGAATTTGTGCCTTATTCGCTCAATTTACTCCTTCGTGTGCTTCGTGCAGATTTCTTGGCAAACATACTCTATTGTTGACTGTTACAGTGTGGAACTTCAACTAAATTTATCCAGTTGTAGGTTTTATTGGGAACTGGCATTACTTAGGAGATTTTATATATTTGCCTATTCCCATCAAATTGGGTGGCAGAAAACCCTATTCAAATCTTGACAATATTTCACCATTCAACTCTTCTATCTTTACAAACTTGTTTGCTTCATTCAAATTTATTAACGCTCTTCTATTCCACTTGCTCACAACTTTTCTTTGGTGCAATTCATTCTCAAGCATATTTATCCACTTATTTCGAGGACGACCCCGCATTCTGACACCATTCATCTTACCCACGTAAATCTTCTTCGTCAATCTTTCATTCGACATTCTTTCAACAAAAACTATACCATTACATTTGGCTCTCACATGTTCTACGTACGACATTTTTTCTAATAACTGCTGATTATACTAATAGTTTATTGGCTTAACCTAAAACAATATTTGCCTCAGGCCCAGAGCATTTCTATTGACGAAATATGACCGACTTCATAACGATGTGATACACAGCCCAAGTGGAAAATAATGCTAATAAATGCATTATATGTTTACTAGACGTAAGCATGGCGGCAGCTATTAACCTAAAGATAATTTCCATGTTAAATGGTGGTTACCCAAACAATGTATCGTTATCTATTTACGATCTTCCGCTGGACATTGTATTATTAGATACTAGTTCTAAACTCATCGTGTGTGGATACTGATAAGTTATACAAGCTAACAATTGTGGACGTAGAATTCTGATCGCAACTACATACATTATAAATTACAGGGAAAGATTTGCATTAATTAAAACTAATTTAGTGGTGTCCGCTATCAGTTCATTAGATTTGTGTTTTTGAAAGCATAGTTTAACATGAGAATGATTAATTATTGCTGCTTTGAGAAAATAATATTTTATTGTACGAGTCATTTTTTCGAGATTGCAGTGCTTAAAACTGTCAATTTGTGGTGTTGATTTGGTTGGCCTGTTTTGGAAAGAATCGAATTTGTTTCGAGAAAAGCTTTCACTGTCTGACCTAGTAACAGTATATCGTACTTACAGTCAGATAAACTGACTTTTATTGCTTAATTTCCATGCAAACAGTCTCGGATACTTTTCGTTTTTTCGATTAGTTTCAGGCGCAGATGAAAGCAAGAATCGACCAGAATAAAAGTTTATATTACGGTTATTAACTAAAGTTTTATAAATAACGTATCTATTTCTTTATTTTTATTGCTTATTTTGGTTTGCATACAAACTATATTTAATTATAACCAGATGCTCAATAGAGTCTTGCGGGGAAACAGATATATTTGTTTGAATACTTCTGTTAAAATTCATTTTTATAACACAATTCAAACCCAATTTTCGCTTTTTTTTTATTCGTCCTTTTAACATCAAAATGAGCTTGCGCAAATAACATCCAATGTTATTACACATAATAAAAGAATCTGAACAATCTACTTAAACTTTTCGACAGCATCGTCGTTTACGTGCATACGTCGACCGAATACCGAATTTCGTTATTGACTCTCGAATTTCGTACATTTTCTTGTGACTGATAGACGAATTTCCATAAGTTAGAAGATTTCGTTTTCGAGAAGAGTTATTTTGTGTCAGGTTTCGTGTGTAGACTGCGTGTCTTATTCGTTCATTTTATTACAAACGCCTTGCATTACTTTGCAAATTCTCCACCGTGTAGCAATTCGCGGTGGCGCACAAATCTTCTCCCCATAATATTCACGCTATGAAACTGCGAATTATTGGTGTGTGATTTTGTATTTCATTTTATTGCGGCGTCATAAGATACATCCGCCTTTCGTATCTAATATCGTATTTTAATTCTTGAATATATCATTCCACAATTCCGTTTCACGTACCGCTGATTTTCATCTACTATTTTATTTGATTTTTATTATGAAATATCGTGCGCTATTTTATCGTTAACGAAATATATTGCGTATTGTAGCAATTATATGTGTATTGTTTTTATTTGTACAGTTTTATTTTTGTGTATTATTTCACCGATAAATTGAATTGTAACTGTTTAACAATTTGATTAAATTTGGATTTACATTTTTCGATAACATAATTCATCCGCCCGACGACACATGTCGTGTAACAGAAATGTTGTTCAATTGTAGCTAGTTCGACAAACGCTTTATTGTGGTTTTCGAAAATAACGTCAGTCGCTTTCAATTAATCCACGTTCAAATTTAACGCTACGATTACATTGGACAAAAGTGTAACATCCACTAGTAAATGTGTGTGTCTACGTGAAATGGTTGGCCAACCTTGCGTATTTGCTACAGATATACTGAATCCTTCAGATTTAATTAGTGTATGTTATTTTGTACATGCCTTGGTTTGTCGGAGATAATACTGACTGAAACTATTATCTAGTGGTCGTAGTAGACCTTAAGCTTGGTTTTGTTAGAAGTCCTTCACTTTGGAGCAATCTTGACGAACTTTTCGAATAGTTTAGATGGCCTGAGCATACAATAACAGATTCTAATTCAATATGAGATAAAACCTAATCACCTTGACTTTCAAAAAAGCATGTTCTTCTTTACCTATTATCACCCTTGTATAACTGATTAAACAACTGTTTTATGATAAATATATTTTCGGAACAATTATTTTGTTTTTGAAATCATCGAGTTATTGATCAGATACGTATTGTGTTTTGAACAATAAAACGTTTTTTTGTTGTTGAATAGACATTTTTATTCAATTTATTTTACAAACGACAACAAAGTTGTAAGCAATAAGATTTTGCTTATTTTGTCATCGAAGCAAAAAACGTTTATTTAATCATTTACTTCAAACAACCTGGAAACGATCTTACTGAATACAGATTGACAATACCAAGAAGTTTTTCTCGTCGAAAACCAGAGCAATTGTGTCATTTCATTCCAGTTGTACAGATACACTTCCGCTATCATTCAACACAGTTGAAATGTAATAAAGTGGACTTAAAAACTGTTTTTGTTGCCTTTTTCTCAGTTGTGCTTTAGAAAATTTATGTTCCCGTAGTTAAAGAATCACTTCTAGTAAATGCATGAAATATTTTAGTTGTCATAAAGTTCGAGTAACGTATTGCCATTATTTCCGTTGCCACTACTTAAAAACTACTTAGTCTTTCGGTTTGCTTCGCTATTTTACCGCTTAATCGAGATTAAAGTTTCATTTAGGCGTTAACTCCATCCATCTTCACTGTAAAGTTTCCGTGTTCTGTCTTTTGGAGTTGTGGAACAGCTGTCTCCTTTAACCTTAATCGGCCGTGTTACCACGAAAGATTCTAAGCTATTTTTATTTTAAACCCACAACACAGAATACGCATGTTGTATGATAGTTCACATCTTTTAAATTCTATTACAGTTTTTGCAAGTAATCTTTATGAATTTTAAAATTTATAATCAAAGCCACGCTATAATTCGTAATTATTCAAATGGAACTAACTTCATAATTGCCTGTTTAGCCCTACTAAGTTTCAGTTACATAGATTTGATTTTATCATGGACTGACGGTATAAAATAACTTTTCAAGATACGAATAAGATTGGTCCAATTATAATGTTCTATTTCAAAATTTCGACATCCAACTGTGGTAATAAGTTTAAACTGAAATGGCTGAGTTATTGTTTGAATATTGAAGACATATGAAAACCATATTTGATTCTAAAGTTCTGCACAATTCATAATTAATAACTTCAAATAACTTTAGAGGACTATTTGTTAAATATACGAGTAAATCAAAAGAAGCGTTAGAAACAAGCCTAAATAAATCGCAAACACTTAATTTATTTAATAAAGAACTTTGTGGAAAGATAACATACATGTTAAACTCTTAAAATAACTATTTAATTAACGATGCTGAACCTTCGTCCTCGAGGGTTTTAAAAATCTATTTAGCTCGTACAGTAAATGAGTTATTAAGTTCTAAAACATAGTTAAGTTAGGAACCATGTGAGTTGGCACAGTGTCCGCGTGGTTGCGCTGTTGAAACTAGCTTTAATTGTTACATTGATAAATGATCTAGTGGGCGATAGCTTTAATTGCCGTAAAGCTAAGGATTTCATTCTGTTCCTCTTCATCTCGCGTGCTTATGATATCGAGTTTGATTTATTATGCGTCACAGATAAGATAGTGTGGTAAGCACCAGGACGTTTATGACAATGGTTGTGTCCATTAGTAGTGTTTTCTTTATACGTTGATAGACATTTCGATATTCAGTCTATCCGGGAGTAGAAACAGTATATGTGCAAGCCGGGAAGAGATAAAATTTAAGGCGTCAAATTAAGCGATGATAATAAAAGCTAATGGGGGCTTGAGACCTTCACGAGGGTTTTGTTGTTACTCGTTTCAGAGGAGATAGTAAATCTGATTTAGTTACAGAAATCTAATAAATGAGATGGAGTTTTAAATTAATGAAGAAAAAAAAAATAGATCTCAAAACAAATTTGTATTACAGTGTTACTATAAATGGATTCTTCATAAAATTATTCATTGATATTATTTCTATTCTTTTAAACGAAATAAATAATTTAATTCTTTGAGATAATTGTAGGAATAATAACAAGTATATTTTAAATACACTGTATAGGTGTAAGCGAAATTGTTGAGAGGCCAAACCGTCAAATTATTTATTGGAACTTAAGGAATTCCAGGCAATCTGAGTCGAGGTATGCGTGAAATTTATTACGTTCATATATTTCAAAATTGACATTTACAGCAGCGATATTATCTTAGTGCGCATTGAGAAACAATTAATTTGTAAGGAATTCAAATACTTAACACAAATAATTTCTAACACGGAATTTCACCATCCATAACAATGGTTTAAATTTCGTCAACTCTTCAAGAAATTTAAAGAAAACATTCGTTTTTAAATTAAAAATGCTATCACCCCCTTCAAAATAATTAAGTTTATAATCTAATATTTATCTGAAGTAAATAAAACAGTTAAAAACTGAGAAAATTCTTATGACATTTCCTTAAAAGTTTTAATTAGGAAACGTCAAGTGAGATAAATTTTATTTTGTATTTAATAAATGAGATGACCCGTGCTGAATATTTAGGCCAGCAAAGAAAGTAAAAACAGAAACGAACGTTTGCCCGTGAATTATTCTGTTATAAATCCTCATATTTTGTCGGATGAGAACATATATCATGCAAGCGTGTTGAAGTACCTCTATATATTTTTCCAGCGAATTTCTAGATGGATATCATCACATTCACCACTGTCATTGTCTTGTGGTTTTGTGATGAAGTTGTCAAAAAACAATCCATGTATTTTTTTCGTTTTATTTCAAATATGTTTCCTATAATGAAAAGGAAAGCTAGTATATTTTTGTTTGGATTTCTCTTATGTTAACAACGCAAATAAAAAATGTGTAATTAAATGTATTTTATCAGTTGCTCTCCTAGTAATTAGCGACGTTAAATAAATTAACATCTTCATTTCAATTTGAAACATGATAAAAATGTAAATATTATAGCTGTAAAAGCTGATAAAAACAACCATAGAATCTTGGAACCTTCATCCAATTATGGAAACAATAACAAATAATAAAACGCAAATTAGTGACGATATTAAAGTATTTTTCGCTTTGGATGTAACTTTAATAGAGTGATAATATTTACTTTCATCTGTTATCGTCTGCTTTTCACATTTGCCACGTAATATCTCCATAAATAAACCCATAATTCACAGATCCTTTCAATAATCGTTGCGTTGCGTCGTCATAAAATTCTGGATGAACTCATAAAGACCACGCGGTGGTGGAAAATTAAATCCAGATCACTTCTTCCTTTCGTCTTCTCTTCAAGTTAAGGGAGACAGAGTTTGGAAATACGTTTTAGAAAACATTTTGATATTACCATGTGCAAATAGAATATGCTAAAACAAATTGTTAAAAAAATATCTTTTTCATAAACTTTTCTTCATTTTATCATCTTTTTCTCTGATCTCTACTTCATCAAATAATTTCATTTGTTAGTCCATTATTAAAGAGCATAAACTTTTATTCTGTTCTCTTTAAAATACTACATACTTTACTGATATAGAGGTAACACCATTTGGAAAATTGCTTGAAATAACAAAGTATTATAGACAATAAACCCAGTTGTAATCCGTGAAGTACTGCTTTTATTTTATTCACACATAAAACCCCATCCGATGTTAGATAATTTTCAATTGTTTTCCGTTGTTTGTAACTTTAACAGAATTTCTGTTTTACAGATGTTTGATACTAAGTAATGTCCCCATTTCTCTTTCAATTCTATAATCGTTATGTCCACATGTGTAGCCAATGAACTGGCAATGTTGTTTCACCAAAATACTTTGAACTATTTGTGCTTGAAAAGTCACCAATCCATGCATATGTCCCAAAATGCTTTGAACTTAATGATTACACAACAAATATTCCGATAGCTTGCATTTTTTAAAATGTTCATGCTGTGACTCTAATACACCCATCATAGTAAACCAAACATCAAATCCCAAATGAGTACATGTCAATATTGAGTGAGGCTATATAGATTTAAAATACATTACTTTTTGTATAGTAGCCTAAAACTGCTCTATATATACGAGTATATAGACAATTATTCGGGGAATTAAATTATGAAAGTAATAATCGCGAATATTTTTTTTAATATTCCTGAAATACATCTTGATCTACAAAAGCATTTTAAAGTTGTGGTGCTTTAATTACAGTAATTAGATGACTGGTTTCGAAAGTAATTAAAGCCCTCCATAGTTAAACCCACTTGCTATTTCCACAACTACTAATATAATTGTGCTATAGGACATTTTAATTGCACTTATTTTCAAAATTATAATTATATATTTTAATCATAACTAGTTTTTTAACAACCATGGTCTTGACCCTAAAACCGTCGGGCATCTTGTCGATTGCTCAACCATTTGAGCAAATAACTTCTAACGATATGTGTGCCTAAAAGATCGCTCTAATATAATTTCGAATTCTGTTGACAAAATGAAATCGTTTTTCAACATCAAATTTTTTTAGAACTATCATGAACTAATCTCTTTTACAACAGTCCTTACGCGAAAGTATCTGAAAAAAGATTTCAACGTTAACGATGCTGTAATCATCTCATCCGTTTGACATTTCTGGAGAAATGTCGAAAAGTTGACGCAAAACTTTCATAGCAACAAAATAAAAGCAGTGTTTTACGTCAAACTGAATCAATGTTACGTTAAGTTATTACTGAGATAGATATTTATTTAGTTGAACGAATTCAAAAAGCTTGCGAAAACCTCAAATAAAAAAATTGTGTCTGTCAAGACTGTTTCGTACAACGGATTCTTTTTATGCTGTATTTTGAGCACCGCTACAAGTCGACTTCATTTTCTTAGGAAATAAGAAATTTGCTCTGGATTGTGTGCGGTTTTCTGATGTTCATTATATTTTAAATTTCCTAGAAGTTTACAAGCTTTGTTCGTTCTATACTATTGTTTGCACACAGTGCTATTAATTAACTATACCAAACTATTTTTCAAAAATTGTTTGTATTTTTTTCTTAGATGTGTCATACGGCCAATTTATGTTTTAATATTAAAGGTCATAGTGCAATATTATAATTATTAAAACAGTTAGTGTTCATAATATTTTATCGATTTAATTATGAAGTTTTATCTGTAATATCTGTATTAATATCCATTATAAAATAATATGGTAGAAATAATTGCGGTTTTTGCTATAAAACCATTAATTTAAAACTTAATATTTTCGGTGGAAAATTATGTTCTAATCAGATAACAACAGTAAAAAAATGGGTTAAAAATTAAATTTATAAATAAAACTATTACTTTAATTTATATTCTGAGAAAATTTGTTTCATATTTATTGCAGAATAGAACACAGATTGTAAATGATGCTATATACATTTTAAACTTATTATTATCCACGTTCATTGTATTTTGTAAAATAATAATTAGATTAGTAATAATACATTTTCTGAATTCGGTTTAAATTAGTTAGTAAACCCTCAAGTTTACGTTTAATATTCAAAATAAATTTAATTTTCTTGTGACCAATATACCCGAGGTGCTCTAAATATCACGGGTCATAGGCTGATGGAAAATAAATGAAGACAATCTGTTGTGTTGTGTTTCCGGCATCCGACAGCACTTTAAAAATGTAAATGATGCTGGGGCAGGTTGCGTTACGTTGGGAAATAAGAGTTGCATGAAGTTTGTAATCCAGCCACTCATAGCGATGGTTACGCGGTAAACGAAGGGCCGTTTTCATTATAAACTAAAGGATTTACGGCCAGCAAGGTTTGTAGAGTCACGCTATTGTGTAATGAGGGTTGCAATAAGCCGGTTGTATTAGGTATCGTCTGCACAACAAAATGGCCGTTAATGCCGGCCATTTTGTGTAATACATTGCAAACTATTGTTAAAGCAGTGTATCTTGTTATATGAAATTTTAATGGAAAAATTGTGAAAACTTTTACCTTAGACAATAAATCGATTTCATTAGAAGATGAGTTTTTGTAGAACGCAATAACTAATAGAATTGCTAATAGCTTAATTTTACATTATAAAGCAGGTAAAATAATTTAGCTTGTTTTACTGACTGATTTTGATTATTAATTAGTTATAATTAGTTCCAGCTCATTATAACTAGGTAATTAATCTTCATCTTATTATTATTTTATAATTATAATAAAATATAACTTTACTTCTAAAGTTAATTTTTTGCTGTTGAAATCTTTTTAAAAATTACTTGAAAGCTCAATGGTTCTTTGACAGTTCTGAAAATATATATATAATATATTTTTATAATAAGTGAAAATATTTAGACAAATATTTATTTATTTTAAAGAAATTATTTTAAAAAAAAAATATTTTAAAAAATCATTTAATTATTTGAAAGTTCTAATGTTTTTTTTAGATATTTATATATTCAAATATTTATGAAATAAAATTAAAATGCAACCATGTCAAATACTACACTAAAAATAATAAAAATCCAGGAATTGACATCTGTGCTTACTTTATATTTTATTTTATACAACATATTAAATAGTTTTAAAGAAAATTATTTCAGTGAATGTCGAACGTGAGCTTGTTGATAATTTATCGACATATATGTATAAGCCCATAATTTGAACCATAGTACACTTCTATTAATCTTGCACTATCTATTACCTATAAGTGCCTAGTTCATGTTCTAGTACATAATATCAAATCATTCGACACTTACCTTGGACAGTTGCTGGTGCTGAATACGTTCCACACACAAGAATGGCGATTAGTGTCCAGTGGCAACACAATTTCACCAAATTCATGTGATCAGGCACCATTGTTCCAGTTGTATTGATTTATAATTGTCCAGTTATCGATGTTAACGGTATTGAACACTGGCATACATTACCGGCGGTAATAACAACACCACTTTGCTGCTGGTGCATTGTTACTTAACTCCGAACTTCGCACGTCACCACTATATACACCGTTTCATAATTCATCACTTTAATTAATTATTTGGTCGACGGAATCTCCACTAATGTACTCCTGGTTTTTGGTGACGATATCTGTAATTAATTTACGAAAATAATGATTTGTGCGCAAAGGATATGAAACAAAAAGGAATGGGTTTAATTATTTTTAATTTCCAGTTTTTTGTTCTAAATACTTCTGGATTTTTTTTTGTGTAAATTACATTTTGAAATTCCGTTAGGGCTTTTGTATGTTAAGTTCTTAATAAAATATGATAATAAATTTTTTTTAAATTCCACGAATATACATTTTTATAATTAAATTATTTTTTATGTATTAGCTGTGCTTCATCTATTTTACAAGTAAAACTATAACAATCACGTCGAATGCTATTGTTAGATTGATTAGATTCGCAAACATAAATCAAGATTTTAATCAATTAACAACGACCTGTATTCTGGAAAGTTCTCCATAAAATTGATTTACATTCTTGGATGTAACAGAGACGGAATAAAATTTTATGCGCTATGGGTGTTTTTGTTTTCTATTCGTAGACATAAAATGTGACAGACATAGAATTTATTAAATTCTTTATGTTGTGTAAAATAAATAAAAATGTCAATTGGTGTTCCACCATAGAGACAATAATAAAATCAAATACAAAATATTATTGAAATCATCAAAACAATTTTCTATTTCGTAAAATTTAATAAATCAGTATACAAACATCTAACGGTTGAGGTAGATGGCGTAAAAATGTTGGGTTTAACTTTAAAATTATTTCTTGCTTGCCATTTTGTATGTTATTAACGAAATGAATCTTGCCTTCGCTTCCACTGCTTGTGTAATTTATTGAAGTACCAAGTACTTAAATGTGAAACTTTAATAAATTGAAATTTAAGATAAACTATATTAATTTTTGTAGAAGTGCGTTATTGTTTTTAATAATAATAATGAACAAACTCAAATTTTATATAAGTTATTTAAGTATAAATACTGTAAAATGCAATTTATTTCTCATAATATGATTGTTAGATTCTTAATATAATTATATTTAGAAATATAATTTGTCTCATTTTACAACAAAATGAAATTAACATACTTCTTTGAGATGCTTTTTAATATTTAAAAAAAATAAGAATTCCGTTGATACATTTTTATTATTATATCATTTTAATAATAATATCTTTTCCCAACTAGAACCTCCAAAGCGTTCAATATTTATTTACTTCGCTACTACATGTATGCTTCCTAAGATTGACACGGTGCAGCGCCAGGGATATTTTCGGGGTGTAATTATTTTAAATTATTTAACATAGGTATATTCAACATATTGATAGGGGTAATTACGACCGTGATTTAATTGTTGAATAATATATGACTGAAATGGTCCATTATAAAAAAATTATTACTTGCGTGACAATTTTTTCGGCGGTGTCGATCTAAAACTTAACCGTTTTCGTCATTAATATATAAAAATTATTCAGCAATTAAGTCGAAATCTTGTTTTGAGCTTTAAAAATATTTAAATGTTGCATACTAGTACTGTTACATCAAGCTCAAACTATGGTTTAATTTTTTTATTAAAAAGTTAGTAGGTAAATTTATTTGAATATTAATTAATTTAAAAGAGCAAAATTGAAAACAAAATTGTTTAAAACAATATTAATTTGGTAAAAGCATAAATACCTAAACCAAAATAATCCTTAATTAAACTTGTTCACATTCACAATCACTACACAAATCCTTAAAAGAACCTCAAATATATCAAAAACAATTAGTTAATTACACTGTAACACATCATTATAATAATAAACATTGATCAGCCGTAAGTAACGGAACTGTAACGTTATATGGGATACGATTCTCGCGCGGTGTTCTTGTCAGCGGAAATCCGGTAGTATTCGGGGCCAAATGGACCGTCGTTCGCTGCGGCGAAGCGGACATACGCGAGGCTTTTGCAACACTGACGGGCAAAACTCGAATCCTGCGTCCGTGAATCGAATGCGCCTGTCCGCCGATAAGGACGATTCCTTTCGGCTTGTTTTCTTCCCGTGTTTTCGTCCTATTCTCATCCTACTGCATGAGGAATACTTGTACAGACATAGGGATTACTTTTTTGATATTATTTGTTCGTTATTTTCAAATATTACACAAAAGAAAAATAGTTTTAAGTATCTTTTAGCTATACATATATTTCATAATATTTTTAAAATTGACAAAAACATTTTTTAAAATACAGACTTTTGATATTTAGAATATATAGCCGGTAGAGATTGTTATAAGGTAAACACTATCCTAGATTTGTATACCAAAATAAAGATATTTGATGTTAAAATCTATATGGCATAACATATTAAATTTACTCTCCCTAAAACAACTCTATGGCTTAACTTTGACATTGAAAGAATTTGGTTTAAAAACAATACGTTGGCTAGAAAAACAATCTAAAAACCAATTCTTCAGTCTTTCGTTCCTAGAAATAATGAGTTTGTTTAACTTATCCGATAAATATAAAACGTTTTCTCGATTTTTTATGTCCTTGGTACGTGCTTTAAGATTTCCCGATAGACTATGCATTGGGAAAGACGGTCACGCATTGGGTTAAAGTTTACAACTATGAACTAACTTCACAGAAATCAAATAACACTGTGAATCTAACTCTACATTCTATGTAGCAGAAATAAATTCCTGACACTCTTTTTCTGCTTTGCCTTTGACAACCCTTTTCTTCATTGCCTTTTAACCATCCATAGCACTCTTACTATTTTGTAAATATTTAAAACCAATTGAATATAACTCGAATACACGCAGTAGATAAAATTTTATTGTTGTTGTAATAATTGTATTTATGTTGCTGCGCAGTTATAAATTCAATATCCACAAGTAGAAATCTGTTTTATCACTGATATTTTAGTACGAAATAAAAAGTTTTCCTTCCAAAAATAATAAGCCCCAAAAATGCTGTGTCCAGTAACAAATGTTTATTTCTCTAAAAATAAGGGCCCATAAACATTGGGACCTTATCTGGGAGTGCAATTTGTCAATATAACTTCTTCCAGTTTACGATCTGTATATATATATATATATATATATATATATATATATATATATATATATAAAATATATATATATTCCATGATTTTGGAAACGCGTATGGAAGATAAGCTAACTTTTCGGTTTCCTGAAAAGGTTTATAGCTATGGAAACGTATCCGGCATGCACTGTTTGTTAAATGTTATTTTCGTAGAAATGTAATAATAAACAATATTCATTTTTTAAATTATATTTTTTATTTTGCGCAAAAATTTGCTTTTATTATTTAATTAATTTTATAATGATTGCATCGGCGTGCATTATAATATTGATTGAAAGTGATACTATCCCAAATGTAATGACTAATATTTTGATATTTTGAATTCTACACATTTCCAATTTAATAATAATAGTTGATATTGTGTATTTAGTATCATATTTAATTGAAGTTATTTGAATAATCGTTTCGTACTATCAAGGTGTTTGAACTATTTTCTCTCAGTCCCATTAATTTTAAATTTCGACTAGTATTCTAAATAAAAGAATTTTCACGTCAGCTAAATGGTGTAATGCATCTTTCTGCAATATTTTACACCTAGTGGTTTCTCGTATTTGAGGTACTTTCCACACTTCTTCTTTGTAGAAAACTGTTTAACACAGATAACCCATTTTATGAATTTATTGTTTTGCGAAGCTTAATATATTTTTTATATTGTTCTAAAACAGTTCAGTTGGCAGTTTTGTCTAGACTTCGATTGATCACAATTATAGTTAGTTATTAGGTATTTGTTTTTTGTTTGTTTTTCCATAATAAAAGACATTTTGAAATATATGTGTCTTGTTATTTGTCATGGTCCATTTCGATGGGTAACAAAGTCTCGACGCTTGTTATTTCCAGTATAAAAGTAACAGTGCATTCACGTACGTTTATCATCCAAATATTCCAAAAAGTCAAATGTACCTCGTATATTTTATTTTATTGTTTCCTAATATTGAACCAAACTATAACTTATGAACTATTTTTCATAAAGTAATTCAGGAAAATCAGAGTTATATATAAAAATTCATATTTTGGATTATTTACTATTTTCTATTATAACAATTTTTAATTTAATTTCTTTTATACTTTACCTATAATTTTTTTATAAAAAGTCCTTTTAATATAAGACAGTTGACCTAAATTTTATTGTTAATAATCTTATATATTTAAAGGTATGAATTTGAGCATTTACAACTTAACGAATAACGCCAAAAAGAGAATGTATATCTAGTGTTTGTATACAACTTACGCTTGATGACACTTTCTTACGAGTGTTGGCAATATTTTGAACAGTGACAGTTTATTCCGTTGTAATTGCTATTGTGTTAATTTCGTTGTAAATTTGGTCTTGTTCTATTTACATCTGGTAATTATCGTATTTAACACTGACATTTTGCAAGAAACGTGACACCAGAAGTTTAAAACAAAATTGGTAGCCAGTTTAACAGTTAATTTAAGATATACTTGCTTTCCAAAACGCTTATTGGTCACGTTAAATAGAAGAATATCGCGTTGTTTTCGGTTAGGTTGGGAGTAGATAAAATATTCTCTTTCTAGCGTCACCATGATGGGGGAAAATACGAGACTTTAATTGCTATTAATTAATAAACGATACGATCTAAAAAGGTATAAATACGACAAATACGAATTAAATTACAAACTATATTGCATTCAGGGGCTGGAGGTATCCACTCTTATAGGGAAACTGACGTAAAACAATAACATACAGTTTTTATATCCTCGCGTGCAAAGAATCTGCATGACAGGACAGTTTCACAGCTTTCTTATGTTTTTATATTTATCCTGAATCAGATATGTTTCTACACACGTCCATGTCCCCAGGTTCAAATTGCCACATTCGTAAAACGAGTTGTAAATCGTACTTTTTTATTACCGTATATATATATAGGTATATATATATAATTTCAAATATTATTCTTTACACACTTATAAAACAAATTTACGATCGGTTAAGACGGTTGCAGTAACAAAAGTTTATTGCATTGTGTGTTGCCTGGTCACACATAAGCAACATATATACGGGGTGTTCGTTCGGCCCCAATCCATCACAATAAAATTAACATTACTTGGTCAGTTTTACGATAGGTTGTTCGCGTGTTTGCACCCAGTTACAGGCTTGTTTGTCCAGTCGTGATTATGTTAAGTTTCACGATATAGGTCGATGGCAGATAAATATTGAGGTTTTTTTACGCTCAATTTTGCATTTATATTAGGTCAAAATAGTATATTTTTTACACAAATCTCCAAAAATATTGTTGGACTATTTTGCGTAATCTTTAAGGGTTGGTTACTAGTTATTTCAATTCTAAATAGTTTTGAATTAATATTACATTCGTTTTGCTTTGGATATATGCCCAAATATTAAGCGAATTTAGACATCAAGGCCAATGTCATTGACTAAACCATAAATATCAAATAACTAACAATATATGCTTGTAGCAAGCATTAGATGGACAGAAAACACACTTTCTTTATATTTACGGCATTGTTCTTTGCCAAAATCTGCTCATTCTATTTGTATGGAGATATTTAATTAAAAAAACTAAACTTTTAATTCATGAAAGCTATTTCATTTATTGATTTAATTTCGCTGCTTCAATACCAACTGTCAGGTATCATTTGTAGCCATGTAACAATGTGTGCTTCATACGAAATATAGCCCAATAAATCAATTTATATTGAAAACCGAATTAAACTTCTAGACATTGCTTACACGTGGTAAAATTTCGGTGAGTAATAAAACTGGAGCAGATAGCGAACATATTTTCATGTATGTTTTCCGGCAACATTCATGTTAACGCGTTTTATATGATAGAAATGTTTTTGCCTTCACACACAAGGTATAAACCATGCATCACCTGTATATATATTAACATGCGTGTGCGTATGTATGTAAATACCTGTCTATAAAAGCACTAAAGAATTCAATTTTGCTTACCGGTCGCGTGAACAAAAATGCGGAAAGAATTTAAAGAATTTTTTATTATTTTCCGCATAATATTTTAGTCGCCGCATTAAGTCGATATATAGCATTAAAAAAATCTTTCACAGCAATTATTTATTAATAAATGCAGAAAATAGAACATTTTTAATTACAGATATTCTAGTTGAAAAAATGCGAACCCAAAGAAAGAATCCACTAAGAATGTTTGTATTTCGTCAATTGTAAATTTAAAAATGCAATGCAATAGTCTAACTGTCCAATACGGTCGTGATCGATTTAAAACGATAAGTTTGTAATAACAAATTCAGTTGGTCGATTTCACAGTTTCAAACTCGCGACATGCATTCAAAATTAGATTGAAAACTTCGCAAAATGAAACGTTTCACTGATGAACTTTAACAGCACCAGTTACAATAGAAATTCGTCATATAATTTATGATTTACGAGCGAAAGTCTTAACAAAAGAACATTATTGCGTTTGTAAAATATAAATTAGAACGCGCACTTCTTACAATTCGCTTCTGGAGCATTAAGCGAACGAACAATTCACACTTTGCTTTTGTATCAGTTTCCTTCATCAGTATATATATATATATATATATATATATATATATATATATATAAACTGTCCAAAATATCGATTGGTAACAAAACGTTATATATAAAAGTAGTTTCATTGATTTTGATTTTCAAATAGTAAATGAACATTTAATACCGTATTTTTACATGTCGAAGAAGGTTGTGTATTACTTGACGTACAGGTTATAAATGTAGAGACAGCGTTGACAAATAATGTAATGAAGTAACGTGTGATCATTAATGTTCGTCAAGAATTCGAGGAAGAAAACCTTAGCAGACAGATTCAATGGTGGCATTGCCTCGCTGCGCGACACGAGGAGGAAGAATACCAAAAGAATAAATAGATGATGCAGTGAAGGTGAACCGAACAAATCTAATGTTGATGAAAATAGCAAACCCAAGCATATTACAACAGAAGACGTAACGCAGTAGGAAAAACGTAAATGCTATTAGAAAAGCACGTGATGGATGTGAATGTGGAAGTTTCCATTACTGCCAACGGTACAATGCAAAACGTCGTATCAATCAGGGCTCATTTGTCATTCGAGGCATGCAAGCCCAGACGCAGACTTTTCTCGGACGCACAAATTTCCACCGAATCGCAGAACGATGATGGAATGAAAAGCCCCTTGGTGTCTGTAGACCGACCCTTTTTTCAAACACATCAAGATTCTAATCTATGATATGTAAATACATTTGGCGACAAAAGTTTGCTTTTGCCCCGAAGGACTTTCATGGCCTACAGTCCATCCATGCGTGAACATTTCTTCTTCATGGTAGAATCCGAAGGACCGGCGCGGCACGGCGTACAACCATTCCACACATTTTACCCCTTCATTGGTTCGAGAGCACACGTGCAGCCTTTTGCCCTCTGGGATCATTTACCACGTGGCTTGCTTGTATTGGGTACAGGTGCCTCGTAATTAATTGAACGTTTGCCAAATTGGCGAATTCGAATTATTCGACCGTCGACGATTAATTCTCACTTCATTTAGCGCAGTATCAAAAATTAAATTGCCGCGGATAATATGAATCTGATCACGATTTAAAAATGCTTGTTCATCAAACTTCATTGATTTAGTATTAACGGAATTACTTTTCAAATCATTTATAAATCAAGGGTAACTAACTGAATATTATTGATTCATTTTCAAATTTTTAGCTGCGTACAATAAAGTCAATTTCTTTATGTTCCTTTGTATACTTTCTAACGGAAATTAATGAGGAATTTATTATCATTTTTAGTATACTTTTAACTCGATTCTTCAACAATTCTACATGAGGTCATTGTAATCTTTTATGATTTTTTTTAATATTTCATCTTGGACTTTGTGTTTGCTTGTGATGTGTGTGCATTTGATTACATGACGTAGTAAGGGAGGAGTTCTGACTTTCCACCTTTTACAGTATCCGTTTGCTCTGGCATAGCTCCAGGATCCACTGGTCTAAGGCGACCACAGCTTTGACTCTTGTCCCGGGTTAAATGCGATATATTACTACAAAGTTCCCCGTTTCGCTAGTATGTTCACCCAATATGTACGTTTCTGTGTATCTGCGTGCGCATGCGCACACATGTGTTCGTATTCCCTTGTTCAAATGACCTTTGCATCTTTTAGTGACCACTTCCTACATTCCTTTACCCTTGGTTTGTCTGCAGGTACCCTAGCTTTCAATCTCACCAACCGCAATTGAAATTAAGCAGTAGTGCTTTCAATCGAAACTTTACACACAGTTAAGAACCATTAGTAAAAGCTTCAAATTCGGAATCATTCAACTCTATCCTTACAAATTTCTTTTGCAAGACACAAAAGTTTTCTTCGTAAGGTTACTTAAAATTAAAAATAAATATCATTACTTTTGAACATGTTAGTAGTTCATAATTTTCTAAATTAATAACTAGTTTCATGCATGAATCGTTCTACGATTCTACAAAGTAAAACATTCAAATCATATAAACCATCGACCTCTTTTATGATTACTTCCGTGATACGGTCTGTAAAAAGACGAATGTTTTCATACGGTAAAAATTCGCGATCTAATATCTAGACCATGGATTGTGAATATATCATTTCGTTCTTTACTTTCGACGAAGTCATTTTCATTTATAGCGTCTCTGCCCTCGTCTACCGTTTTGTTTATATTTGTTTGTAAATGTTATGCTGCGAAAGTAAACAATACTTTGTTATGCGTGACAATAGCAAGACCGTTTCCGTGAAATGATTATAGTGGTTTTAGTAGATGTGATAAAAATATTCTCTGACAAGCTGTAACTATTTTCGTATAATATATTTCAATCGTAGTTAAATTCATACTAAAATACGCAGGCTATTCATTCTAAAAGTATGTTTGTGTCAATTGATACATCAAATAACCTAAAGGAAAAATGTATACATATATTTTTTAAAGTCAAGGATATTTATTGGCCAGCCATTAATAAGCTATGTTCCATAGCGAAAAACTATTGGAAAAGATGAAATAAAATTAGGACTTTCTTGCATAAGCTTAAAATAAATTTGTAGAATCAATATGTTTTTTTTTCCTATACATTTTCTATTAAATATATAAGAAATTGAAAAACATTTACTAATAAATTTGCTTTAAAAAATAAAATAATAATGTTTCTTTACAAATACCTAAGAAATAATTGGTTCAAACACTCTTAATCATCTTTTTAAATATATTTACAATGATCAAACTTAAATTGGAAAACTTTTAATTAAAAAAACTGTAATTAATTTGACGGAAGACTGCAGCGATGAACGTCATGGTGCACATGCGGAAATATCTGCCTAGCATCAGATCGTATAGTTTTCTCAACAACCAGGTGTTCAACATGTATATTAACTCCGCGTTCGCATACTAATTTTTCGTTTGTCAAAATTTAATTAATTTACATTGCAAACGACATTTTCTCCACTTTAAGTTTTTATTAAATAATTCGAACACATTTAGACAACACATTAGTGAAAAGAAAATCTTTTTACATTTACTTCTTTTATAATAAAGTTCATTTGACTTTTTAAAAATTATATTTCATTTCTCATACCATCCATTAAAAGCCACATTTTCTTTTCCATCAAAAGAAGACTATTGGCTCTAGATTTCTTCTTTTATTATTCAATTTTTTTTTTTTTAACTAATGTTTTGCATACAATATTATGTTTTTACGATGAAACTATCGATTCAGTAACTTTGGATGCTGGCCAAACTGTGTCACTGACTGTATTCAATTCTACTTCTGATTTTCATATTTTTTGTTACAAATATTCTATTAATCGAGATTGTACATAGGAAAACAACAAGATTTATTAGGTTTTCATGAATAATTCTTGTCTGATTCGATTTTTATACATTCTTTTAAAAAGGGATTTGTTTATTCTATAAATCGTACAAAATCTAATAGAATTAGAAATACAATTATTTACATACATAGAAATAAGTTCCTTCTATAAATTAATCTTCAAACTAAGATACATAATTGTTAGAAAAATATTTGAATAGTCACGTGATGTGTTTGATCCGATTTAACTGATTGTTAAAATTTGTATGGCTTATTTTCAAATATTTTATATTTTTGTTTCCTTGATCCATTTTTTTTAATATTTGGCTAACTATAATGAACGTTCGTCACTTCCGGTAACAATATTTGGTATCAATAATTCATATTGCAATCTCAGTAGTGTGATACAGGAAGAATGTGCCATAACTATATTATTCGGTGTGATGTACATTAAATGAAAATATATAAACGTGAGCGAAGGGTGGGTACGACATAGGAATAAATCTTATTTTGGTTAGCTTCATCATAAATCGTCATGAGACCCCAGTCAGGCGCGTGAAATTCCCCTTCAACGAACGATACGTTGCCGGCACCTGGGTTGGGGCCGGCCCGGCCGCCGCACTTGGTGCTTACCTTATAATTGATGTTTACATCGTGACTTAGTATACATCAGATTTACGGGCACGATTCTACTATAACGCGGTCACGCAGTTAGACAAATAGTGTGTCTTCCCAAACAATCTAGGAAAGATTGAGCGAGGAATGCAAAGGTGTATGAATGCAGACATATTGAGAGAAAATGTCGAGGGACAGAATGTTAAACTAATTTGTTTAAGCGAAAAATAAATTGTGCTTTGGTCCGTTACATTAATTTATAATAAAATAAATATACATTTTAGTTTAGTTTTACTTGAACGTGAATATAAAGTTGTATGACGTATATCAAACTCTAGTATAGTAGAGTATAAAGTTTAATTAATAATTCTTTTTTAAAAAGTTCTAATTTATTAATTATTAATATACAAAAAAAAGTTTGATTATTTTAATTTATTACACATATTTTAACATTCTTAAAACTTCATGAAACTTATAAAGTAAACTTTCCTCTTCTAACTAATTAAAAAAATAATCGTAACCGTCTAGAATATGTTTACTGACTTTTGGTTAAAAGTAGAATGTGGGAATGGATACATTTGGGAGAAAATCACTCTGTTCTTTAACTCGTTGCTCGGTTTTTCTGAGTACGATCGGTAAAACATACGACTGTGTTTACTCCCGCGGGAAACCTTAACGTGTGAACCGTACGAGCGGGAATCGATCCTGAGACATTGAAAACGACAAACGACATGGGTTCTCGTTGATCAAAAAAGACGTTTACAAAATTAAATTCAAGTGGGCGAACTAGATTTTTCATTTGACGAGACAGAACTTACTTTTTATCAAATAACCCACTAATAGAAATCAGTTCCACTTATTTTAATTAAGGTATATATTCGATTTCGTAAATATCACCTAAATTTAAAAAAAATCTGATTCTTTGTTACTGCTACGTATACTGCGACAAGTCATATAAGTAATGAAAAGTCACTGATTTTGTGCTTAAATTATCAAAATGCATTAGTAAAATGGTTTATATATTTTGGCGGAAGTCCAATTTTGATTTTTGGCAAAGTGGAACACTCAAATATCTTGGTTATAAATTGGACAACTTAAAACCATAGAAAGTAACAAATTTTCAAATATAAAAGTATAAAACTGAGATATGACGACTAATAACCATAGATATGCTTTGTAGAATGCTAATTTCCATAACAAGTAGAAATTGAATATTTTCTTAGTTTCTTCTACTTATTAGATAATGGAAAACTTTTCTAAACTATGCAACGATTAAAACCATTTATCGGAATGAACTTTGTAAAGGAAATAAAACATAATTGGTTGTTTTGCCTTGATGAAAGTTTTCTGAAAAAATTGCCTAATAATTCCTTAGGGGCTACTTGTGTTTTCTTGAAGTCTAGTCATAAAAAAACAAATAATAATTCTTTGACCTAAATTCAGAACACTTAACTTAAATAAAAATGTATTTATTAGTTGTATATTACACATTAATACATATGTTTTTCACTTGTACATCAAGTTAACTTTATATTCATATACTTGACTTTCATGATAATATGCTAATAGCTAATAAACAAAATTAATTAAAATTTCAATTTGCATCGTAATAAACCTTGTTGCTATAACTTAAAAGGACCTAACTGTATTTTTGTAGAACAGAATTAATATCATTTTATTCTCTCTTCTGTGCTAAAGAAAACATGCTGAAATTAATACATCTAATGCAGATTAATTATCTTCTTTGTTCTTATTTCTCTTTCTTCGTAAACTAAGTCATCAGTTACATTGAGAAATAGGTGGACATAACCAAAAAGATTATAGTCATTTATATTGTGAATGGTGATCCTATTTTTTGATATGACGGTACCCGTATTCCAAACAAAAAAATATATTTTTTTATATAATGATTTTTTGTGTAATTGTTTGTTCAACACAACGTGATGAATCATTAAAAAAACAAACTATGTTTAATCACAGCGTAATGACGCATCGTTATTTCTTTTGATTGCTGAATACAAAAAGTTTTGAATTTTGAAGTCAGTTCACATTGAAAACGTCAGAACTGTACTGTAGATACATACAGATATGACGAAGTTTTGATTGTAAATATCACCGTTGCCCTCAATGTTTGTTTGAACATACGTGCTTTGAATTTTGACACATTGATATAAAAAAAACGTATTTCCAGTATACTAAATTAATTTATTTGTACGTTATTCCGAATACATGTGCAAATAATCTTTGTTCAAAAACAATATAAACAAAAATACGAATATTTCTTATATGCAGTAATGTTAATTATTTAATAATTTCCTATTTCATTTATAAACTTAACAAAAACCATTCTTTAAATTACTTCTAATATTTTATTTATCCTTTACTTTCACTTATTCTTAAATCACGTTTAAGTTATATTTAGATTATTTTGAATTTGTCAATATTGTCTTCTTACGGAATGGTTCCAGAGTTTTGATTCGTCTGATTTTCAATTTATTATGCTAAGTATAAAAGTATTTTTCTTTTCGCATTAAAACGACAAAGTATTCTCATCCAAAAAAAAATTTCGCTAACGAATATAAAAGGCAAATTTATCTTCTTTTCTGTAAAATTAATCGTAATTTAAAAGTGTACGAATCGTCTGAATGAATTAGAATATTTTGTTAAAATACTTGTTTTTCGATGTGTTCTATATTATAAACAATTCTCCAAGAAAATTAAATACTTGTAGTAATGATTAAATACCATACTTCCTACCACTAAAAATAATTATAATAAATATGTTGCTTGATCGACAGGGATAGAAAGGTATCGGGAAGATACTTGTTGAATATATTAAAAGGAATTCTAGAATTATGCTGCTGTGAAAATGTAATTAGACAACAATTTGATAAAGATAAAATAGGCGTACATAAAAATGTCTAATGCTTCATAGCTATAGGCCATGGTCGCATACACTTTACGTTGTTGCTTAACAATTGCGAACCAAACGGACTTTTTTTGCATAGCACGTCCTGCACTAAAAGCTTTATATCATTGGTGACCGTTACATTTCACTCGATATATGTATAGTTGGTAAAAAGTTACAACGCTGTCCATTCCACAAATCCAATAGCAAAATGTCTCCAGAAAAGTTTAATATCAGGTTTTTAAAGATGACATACCAAGCTGTGTATTTCGCATCTATTGAAGCTTGAAATACGAAAAGATTATTTTACGGTTAGAATAACTTAGTTATATTTACATATACTATTTGTTTATTTTTCTTAAAATTTAAATATATAAATAAATATAATATATATATATATATATATATATATATATATATATATATATATATATATATATATATATATATATATATATATATATATATATATATATATATATATATATATATATATATATATATATATATATGTATATATATATATATATATATATATATATATATATATATATATATATATATATATATATATATATATATATATATATATATATATATATATATAATCAAATTGACGAAATAATAGGAATGCTATTTTGTTATATATCTAATTGTTATTATAAATAATTTTATTCTAAAATTAGTATTGGCATGGATATCTAATTAGTTTATATAAATTGAAGATGATTTTTGTTTGTACGATGATTATGATTTAGGGTGTGGCACGAAATAATTCAAATAATTATTTACCAAAGTTTGATTTGTTTCTGAGGTTCGATTTCGCCAAAAACCAGGTCATAGCTTCGCTACACTTACCAATTGAAAATAATTAATTCAGGAGACCACCAAGGAACAATATATTATGTATGGGCGTTTCCATGTGTACATAACCTGAGGATTAGTGAACATTTTCCGAAGTGAATTTTAATGCAAAAACTATCGTAAATTTGCGTACAAAGCGTTGTTTTTCAATCAATTTTAAATAGAACTTTAAAAGATTTATAAAAATTTTCTGATATAAATTGTTTAATTTCGCAGCATATCAAAATGCAGCATCCGTTGCATTACGTAAATTTTATACAGTCGTTGTTTCCTTTGTTCCAAGATATGTTACCTTGGTGTTGATTAATCGTTTTCATTTTGCAGTTCTCCGAGCGAACATACTTCACTGACAGATACATATCTTTATTATCAATGCAGTACGTTGTCTTGAAATTCTTTCAGCTCAAAGGTTTCCAGTGTATAGATACTTTGTCATATCGCACTATATATCTTCATGTATTTAATTGCATTGTATGTGAAAATGTACAAACATCTTAAAATGAGGTTTTACTATGTACTAGTAGTATTTGCGCTATAAGTTTTACTATATAAATGCTTGATTAAAGGCAAACTTATCTCAAGCAACACAATCAAACAGTTACTGAACAATAAAATTAGTTTGACTTGTATAATTGATAAGTTTGCGGATCACAATGTACGTTCTAAAGGACAAGTAACGCTATAGCGTAATATTATTGTATTTTAAGGACCTATCCAAATGTTAACTTAGATTAGACAAAGGCTGCAACGGATTAGTACATCTGAATTCGTAACTATTCTGACGCAAAACGTTAAGAAATATTAAATATCTCTTGTAATATTTTAGACATTAATGTAGCTGTGTGTCAAATTTGAATTTTCATATGAAATATTAAACAAAACGAATGGTGAATAAATATGTATGCCAGTTTCACTGCAATGCTCGTAACTGCCTTTTAAATTTTTATTAATTTTTCATATGCCAACATATGTAGCATATACTTTATAAAGTGCTATGTATTTTTAAATTTATAGTAACATAAAATTAATGGTTTCTGAAATGTAAATATTAGCTACTTTAAAGAACATATAAAATTCCTGGTGAATTGCTTATTTCATTTGAAACAGGTATACATATAAAATATTTATTTTTGGAATGCGATATTAACCGATAATCACCGAGAATGAAAGTATAATGAATATGCTATTAATAATTAAATATCTCATAGAACTATTTCGTACTCTTTTAATACTCGTGTTTTTTTTTTAAATTTTAATACTGAATTTTGGCTTTGACTGTGAAGATTTTTAATGTGCATGTAGAAATTGGCGTAAGAGAAACGGATTGTCTTGCAAACAAACAGAAACCGGGGTAGTATAATATTTTGGATTTGTTTCGAAACTGTTCTTTTGTGGGAGGCATTGTAGCCTGTGGTAGTGTTCGCGTTTCTTGTCGTGTGTTCGCGGCCGTGTCCGCGTGCACTCCATGATTAATGGTGATTCCTTTTTGTGCTTTCCGCCTCTTCTGTAGTAGTACCATTACCAGCCGTCCCAACCAAGCTGCTGCACCCACTGCGAAACCCTTAAAACTGAGAAATAATTACTCGGCATGGGGGAATTGAGTGGAACGATTGTCGCCCTTTGCCAAGCGCTTATATATATATATATATATATATATATATATATATATATATATATATATATATGTGTGTGTGTGTGCAAAAATTTTAAACCATTGATTAAATGTACGATGTATATCAAAACATCGTAATTCTACGTGTGCAATTTTGTCCGTAATCAATTTCCGCAAATATTGGTTTTTCATCAATACGAGGAGTAAACTATTGCATTAAATTGCTTTCAAAAAGGTTCACTCAAACTTACAACTCTACGCATATGTTATGAATAATTCTCGAAATTGTCAGCATAATTAAGTGAAGTTTATGAAATAGGGTAGAAGATGCATGGAATAGTACACATTAGGTACATCTGCAAACAAGAATAATTGCGCTTCATAAACAATTAAACGTAATCGTTATATGGTCTTAAGAAGTTCTGCTCCATTACGACGCTTTAAATTGAGATTAAGTCCTTTTCATACAATTTATAAACGTATTTATTTCAGTACTATCTAATGTTCAAATTCGTTTAACTATCTGCTTACAAGTAAATAAATATTATTTTACAAATAGATTAATCAAAGTCTTAGCAGGATTCGTTTTACTTCCAATCATGGAACATCAGTTTCATCAAATTTATACTTTGATTAAGGATTTGTTTAAATTAATTATAATAATTTTAATACTGCAGATTTAACCTCGGAAGTTATTTTGGTTAATAATTAATAATGTTTCAATTGTCAGAATTCAATTTGATATAATATAATCAGCCAGTTAGCAATTTTAACATTATGGAAATGACTGTATTAATCAAATTTACTACCTAGGTATAGTAAACAATGCTTTTTGAAATTTAATACTTGAAATAGTATGTTTTCCACATTATATTAAGTTATTTATAGTTAAGCGTGGAACATGAATGAATAATTTAAACCGTTTCCAACAACGAACAACTTTTTTTTGTTACAATATTCTATCTATTTCACAAATGATTCATATCATGAATTTCTATTACCAATATACGTTACCCTTTCTATTTTATCAAATAAATTTCCTATATATTTTATTAAATTATACACTATATTGAAACTAGCGTACTTTGATGTACATACATACATAATATTTATTATACTCCATCGATAACATTTTATTTATAAGAGTTCTTCCAATATTGAATATACAGAATAGCATCTGTAGAACTTCAGACTTGCATTGAAAATAGAAGGTGCCATCGTAGGCGGATATCGCAGAATTACGGTTGTTTTTGTAATTGTTTTTTGTGTCATGTGATTTCTTTTTCTTGTTGTCGTTTTCGTTGTCGTTCACAAATAACAACAATGGTGGTGCGCGAAACAAAGAAATAAACAACAGTGTGATAGAACGAGTAAATGTTCAGTTGTCGACTAGGGCGTCTTCGTTCGTTGGCTCCAGACGCCTGTTTCTGTGTGATCGCAAATACGTTCCCCTAGAGGAGCTCTCTTGTTATAAAGAACGTCCGGCAATTTATTCTCACGGGAA
Source organism: Nebria ingens riversi (assembly GCA_018344505.1). NCBI lineage: Eukaryota > Metazoa > Arthropoda > Insecta > Coleoptera > Carabidae > Nebria > Nebria ingens. The sequence goes on from JADQWA010000234.1 coordinate 662,491, forward strand.
ACTTTAAATGCATGAATTGTTCCTATCTAACTTGGAGGATTTAGAATGACATCTGTCCTAGATTCATTAGAATAACAAATAGAAAATTTTCTACCAAGAGTCGGTGTTTCTTAGAACGTCAAACAAAAGTCAGAAGATACAAATTTATTACTAGATAATCTCATTAAGTCTTATGTGGAATGTAACTTAATATAGGGAATAACAATCACATATATATTTGCGAAATATCAATGTTTTTTACAAGATTCTAAACAACTTCTGATCTGAGGAGGTCTAAATTTCTTACAAAGTAGTTGACATATATTTGATGAATTATTTATATATTTTTGCAAGAAAAACAATTCTACAGGTCACATATGTGCTTTGCCGTTGAACCAATTTTCTCTTCTACCATATTTCAAAATCAAATAGCCTGCGGATAGTTTGGCAATTGATTAAAGACGCACTGAACTTTTATCACTAAAAAGCTCAGCCAGAAAAACGTCAATAGTTGTCCCATAACCGCATATTTACAATGTACAATAATACCGAAACTTATTCGATTAAAACGTCTTTGTAAATCAGAGCAAGCCACGCTAGGCTAGGGCCAAAAGGCAAAGGCATCTGAAACTGATGCTGCCACAATAAAATGGATCGCAATTTACGGAGCGCAAATAACGTCGAGTAGTATTTTCTCAGTTCTGGACCACTGACCATTGGTAGCTCGATCGTAAATCTCTTCCACGAGGAAACCAGTTTGAGTTAAGCGAGGTGAGGTGAGGTGTCCACCTTCCTTTCAACCTCCCGAACAACCGGTGATGGTGGACAGTAGAACACACATTCACGAACACCGACACGTTGTTCAAGGAAGGACTATTGTGTGTGTACGGGAATTCCGTCGTGCTGGTTGAGTAGCGTTTCACGACGATTTATGACAATACGTGGACAGTCAAGACATCCGAAACCAATCGACTGTATAATATATTATTTTTGCGATACACTGGTTATACTTTAGTTTAGTATGTAACTGATTCATAGCTTTAAATGTGCTCAATTTTATCCCAAACTTTTATGGAGGCATTTTATACGAAACGGCATCTTCAAGAATCACTCAACTTATATTGTTGATGCTTACACGAATGAGCAAAATGGAGAAATCACTACATAATACGAAACGTACATATGTTAATAGAAATGCTCGAATCTTTCGAAAGTTACAATTCAAAGATTTTATAAAGAACATACATTTAATAACAATCTCAATTCCTCCAATGCAATTTATTTTCCAACTAAACAAGATCAAATGCATCTCTACTTCAGTCATATGTACGTATTAAATTAATGTATATTCTGAGAAAAACCACTAACAAACTTAAATAAAACAGATTCGCATCCTTAATTTACCAGAACGTTCAGGTGCATTATACGTAGTATATTTAAAGGTTTACAAAACCCCTAGAAAATGTATGTTTGAACATTTTAAATAAAAGTTTAAGCAAATGCTATTGTTCGGCATATGAACAAATAGATTTGTTTGTGATTATTTTGTGCCATAGTTTGGTAAAACTGTTTATATAGTAGGAATTGTTAGGTACGCACTTTTCACAAACAATAAATGCTAAACAACATATGTAAATATACTATTTGGATATAGCTCGAGTTGCATACGCCGATATGATGCTATTCAAAAATTCAAATATTAAATAGCCTAAATCTAGATGCATTATATACCCGTTACATATCTATATATGTTTGCATATCTGCATATATGTGTTTGTGGTCTTATTATTGGAGTCAGCTTGAAATAAAAATTGTCGTTTAGCCGATGACGCTTTGGGCTTTATTGATTACAAATAGATATTAAATGATGTTTGCCAAGTTACATTTTACTATATATGTATGTAGATTACGTTCTGTGATTGGTCAAATACGCATGCATTGCCTCTAATTTAAGCATTTATTATTATTATTATTATATATATTATTATATATATATATATATATATATATATATATATATATATATATATATATATATATATATATATATATATATATATATATATATATATATATATATATATATATATATATATATATATTGGAAGACAAAATCTAAATTCAAGTTTTATTTAATGATAAATCTTGAGATCAGGCTGAAATTTTGTTGCTCGTTAGTGGAAAATTTAAATTGTCGCTTGCAGACTTTTGAAGTTTTTCAAGCGAAATTAAAACGATTTTAAGCCTACTGGCTACAATATTTGAGATATTTCAAAACAGAAATAAAACGTGGCAGTATCATGTGGATGAGTTTCAGACTGTAATTGTATTAGGAACTGTAAAAACTAGTACAGAATCATTGGTATGCCGGGCGTATTTCACTTTAATTTTAACTGGCGTTTCATTTGGGTAAATATTCCAACCATTATAACACGTCAGCGATTAACAACAATGTAATGTAATCTGGCAGTCGTCGTTTAATTCCATTTCATTTATATTTACATCTGTTTTGTTGCGGAAAACTAAAATATCACGTAGCATTATTTAAAACCTCAGAGTGGCCTGTATGTTTAAATATAAATCTGCCATATTCATATTCATTTTTGTTTTTTTGTCGAAATATTGTCAACATTATTTAAAATAATACGACACTAAATACCATCGTTTCTATGCAAATGGGTTTTATATTTTTGCTTCTGTCAGAATTAACAAACTTTGTAAACATTTTTAGCGTAATTATTACTTTCATTAATTTTCTGGAACACACACAAATTTACCATTTTTGTTTTATGATTTTCAATATGTTTCATATTATTGTATTAAAATGAGACTAATTTTTAATTCTGTAAGAGTATTTTTGTATACAAGCCCAGCAATTTATATTCGATCTAGATATTCACTAATTATGCGTTAAAAAGAAGCAAATCATTACGATTCTTGCTCATTAACTGCGAACTTCAAAGTGTAAAATTTAAGCGTATTTCTAGTTAAATTGCGTTGAAAAACTAGGTCGACGTGTTTTTTTTTTTGAAGCACAATAAATTACAGCTAAGCGCCGTCCAAAATCCATTTGATGTGGTCGACGTAAAAGTCTAATCAAAGTAAAAAATGTAAAATTTTCTTATACATATACGAGCTTCATCATATTGTCAAACAATATACAGAGACAACATAAGTTAGTTAAAAATTGCTTTAAGGATCTTTAGGATTTTTGTGGTAATTTACATTATTCTAAAATACTTACTAGGTCATCGCATGGCGCTTACGAGAAAATTGAAAATGTTTTAATGACGAAACTACTTGAAGTGATTTACCATTTTAGCATAACTAGGTATCGTAATTACTAGTATATCAAACGGTTTAATCTCCCAACGCAAATGTTTAACGATTATCGAGTTTATTTAGTGTAAAATAATGCTCCATGTAACACCTCCAGCACAATAATCCCACAGCCATCGTATCTGTGTAGTACGTTGGAACCTCATCGTGAAGCGAATTGCAGATTATACGCATTACACAATACACCGATTAAACTACTCAAGTTTTCAAGTAAACGTATTGCTCTCCAACTAAAATATCAATTTAAAATATCCGCTGCCTTAGCAGTAGTGAAGTATCTCCTTCAAATATAATAGAAAAGTGGATTTGAAAATTTGTATTATAATTTTATTATAATAGAAACTGAACTATTGATTTTAATTGAATAATATTTGATTTTTAACTTTCATTATTCATAGAATATAATATGAGATTAAATATTTCCACAGTCTAGATTTCAAAAGGATGCTCTATGAATTCTTTTGATGATACAAACCTCAATGTGGTGATACTCATCCATTTTCTACTAAATTCATATGAACAGGATGTAGTCCGTTGATGGATGTTAAAATTTTGCGAAAAGAGAAATAAAACAACATTCACATTGTGACTTATCGTGCATGACATGGCCGGAAGGATCACAAACGAATAAATTACATACATATATGAATACATCGGAATCGATTCGCGTGATGCAATTTGATTTACAATGATAGTAGAACATGCTGCAACACTCATTTTTGTTTTTTGAAATTCGATTTTTATACCAATGACACAAATTGGGAAAATGTGAAATTAGATTTAATAAATCGTATAAGTAGGGGGGGGGGGGCTGTAAAGAAACAAAAAGAAATAACAAATATTAAAACAAAATTAAAACGTTTAGTTAAAATGTATGAATTGTTCTAATGTTAAAGTACTATGGATGATGTGGAAAGCTTTTCTTTTCTTTTCTCGTTACATCAACGTCTCTACGTCAAACTGCTTTTCTTTTCGCTTCAGTTTAAGTGCTAACAATAGCTCGAATCGCTATTGAACATTCTCGTACTACGTTTGTGATGCTTTTGTGTCCTAAAAACTTGAGTATTCAATGTGTAATAATGAATGCATTATGGCTATTATATTGCTTAAGTACGTTTTATAATATTTGTATGCAATAGCTTTCAGAAAAGAAAATAGAATGCACTCTGAAGACAGTATTGACTTTTCAATACGTAACTCTATCATGTTTGAAAGATATTTATTGTAAGTTTTGAGTAGGAGATGCAATTTTTTTTTATGCTATTATATTATCAGTATTGAATCGCAATTTTACGTTGAATTTTATTTACATTTCTTAATTTAGGTAATTTAAATTTTTTGTAGTTAATTGATAATTAATATTATTTAGACTTTTCTTAATACATTCTAGAACAATTATGAATTTTTGATGAGAATTCTGCTATTGTTTTCATTGTACTCAATCGGGAAGTGATATTTATTTATAATTTACAAATTCAATTCACTTTTATAAAAATACTGGTAAATTAATACCCGAATATTTCATTACCTATACCTACTAATATAATCATAAACAATAAATTCATGAAATTAGAACTGGACAAAACACTTATAATTATCAAAAACGTAAACTTTTTGACTCAAATATAAATGCTAAACAATTTCAATCAAATCAGGTTTACCATTGATGTTTTAGTTTTTACTTTAAAAGCTTGCATTACGACATCTATTCAATATTTATTAATTGCTACTTATTTTAAACTAATTATTATAATAAATTTAGAAATTAATTTAAATGCTATTCATTGCTAAAGTTTTATTGTTAATACTGTCAATATTTGTTGTTGGTAAATTATTATATAGATGACTTAGCAAAATTAATTAATATTTGAAAACTATATTATCGACAATAATTATTATCAGACTTCAGAAAACAATAATAATTAAACGAAGCTGTCTTTGACACTATATTATAAGTTTAGTGATGTATAAATTAGTGTGTGGTTACATACACAAAAGCACAGCTCTGGTTTTGAGGTCGGGAGCAAAAAGCGCGTCTGGACGATCAGTAACTGATACAGAATTAAACCGCAATGCGCTTTGTCGTTTTTCTATTAAATGTTCACATGATATTGTCCACAACGTGGAGAAACATTTAATAACAGTAACACACCGGTATTACTATACAAAATAGTTATTTGAGTAAATAAGGTTCTATTGTTTTATGAATATATATTTCTATAAAAAATTAATTTAAATAAAATAATATATCAGTTACGTATTTTTTCTGGCAGAAATATATATATATATATATATAGGTATAGGTACAAAGCAGTTCAGAGACAAAATTATCATTCTAATTTATGCTTTTTCATTTCTTGTTATACCCATTTATTTCTGTCATCTCATATTAACAAATGTAATTTTTTCTTTGAGCCATTTTGTAAGCCTTAGATGTATATAGTAATTATTTTATTTTTAAAAAGAAAAATATGTTTGTACATTTTCTACAAATATAGACATATTAAACATTTTATTAATATATAGTAAATAATATAATAAAGCTATGAAATAAAAGGTGTTATTATAGAAAACGATGATGGTTGTATAAATAAGAAGTAAAAATTTGTCATCAGTTACGTTTCGACCCTACTTGAGCGATTTAAACGTTGCTTTAAAATATATCAAACAGACAAAGTAAATTCTTCTGAAAATAATGAAAACTCACAATATGTAATATGATACATTGAATCCGTATGGATGTTACAGTTATACATCGACATTTCACAGTGAAGTCGATGGGATTTCTAACTAAATTATATTCATAAAAAGTGCAAGAGTAAAAAGTATCCACTAGTAAGTGCTACGTGCATTGAGCAAATATGTACATATATTACAAATGATATTTCGGTCCTGTTCGTATATTTACATGGTAAAAATCTGACATACCCTGACAACCGATCCCTTCAACAACTATCTACATTCCTAAATAAACTATGACGCTTAGTAAACATTTGATTTTGATTGAATATATAAAACTACCAGTAGATTTAGTCCGTATGCTTTCATCCACCATTACACTACTTGCTATGACGACCGGCCCTGAAGCTCCGCTGACTTCGGGCGCTGTGCAGCTGGAAACCCGCGAAGTGCTGTAGTTGTCACTGCTAACGTTACAGCGTTCGCTGTAGTCTCCAATACAGGCGCTGTAAGCTATAGCGTGGGGTATGTAGCTTTGATCTATAGTACCGGTGAATAGCGTCGTGGCAAGCGGACCCAAAGCATACACCGGTACATCTTCGCCACCGTGGGTACCCCATTGTCTTGGGACTGCGGCCCCGTGTACGCCATTCTTGTCTTCTAATGTTGCAGTAACATTTAAAGGGATAGGCCGTGGGGTACTATAGCCGGGACCGTTACCGTACAAGATTGTTGTATAGGGTTGGCCGTCTATATCGGACACTTTGCTATCTGATCCTGAAACATGATACAAGAGTATTATTATAAATTTTATTTAATGCGAAACAAAGAATTGAATTAAATATAAAATAAAGTCATTATTTCATTAATTATATACGTATAATTTTTTTCTAAATAGTAGTATGATATTCTGAATATAATGTTAGTGACAGCTTGACGTTAAAAGAACAATTGACGCTTGCCACCACAGAATGAAAATGAATGTGTGGCAACATGCGGAAAATATACTGCGTACATATGAATGAATGGATGTTATGAAAGCACCTGGACTGACATTGAACGTAAATAGAAATTGCAATTTCACTCCCTACAAATATTTACAAAATTATATACATTTTTCGAAACAATTTTTATCGTTGCAAATGTTATTGAGAAAACGGTTTCACTTGAAGTTACTATAACCAGAATCTTCTAATTTTATCTTATTTTTTTAACTAAGTATCAAATATTTATTGGATTATTTTTTGTGTAGTAAATAATAAATAATAACTCTTTATTACGAACGTTTGATGTAATAACTCTTAATAATTTCGAATTCATATCATTTTTATGAAATATTAGAAACTATCTAGAATAGATTGAACGATCATGTGAAATATCATTCTGATTCGAAGCACGTAAACCATGTTTCGATATAAATCATCTTTATCGAACCGAAACCGTAATATATACGAATATTTTAACATACATATGCTGTTATTTTTACTTTAAAATATATTGTTGACGTGCAAAATGTTTGACACCAGATTTGTTTCTAGAATTTTATTAAAAATAGCATATATCAAAACAAACAATCTTTAAAGATGTTTACAGTATATTTCAAAGATATTAACGTATGATACGTAACGTCTGCATATGGGTTATTTTCTATATAGATATATAAAAATAAATGTTTACTGTAGAAATTAAATTTAAGTAGTTTTTCTGCAATTTAATATGTGCTTCACGATGGTCAATATTTCATTACTAACCTAATATTGGATGTCCTCTCGGTGTGGCCTGACCTCCTATGGTCATAACATGAGAATGGTCTGACGTTACTACGAGAAGCGTATCACTAGGGTTCACCATTTCCATGGCTGCAAGTAAAGCTGTTTCCATGGCTAGCGTTTCATCAAGTGCGCGAAACGCGTTATTATAATGATGAGCATGATCGATACGTCCTCCTAATACGTACAGAAAACTCGTCAAAGTTTAGTAGGGTAATCAGTTATTCGGTAATGATATTTGAATTACGAGTTGAGACAAATTTGATATTACACCGAAAAGTTTACCATAGATATAAAAGAATTTTTATATTGACAAATGTCCAGTTGCACCATTGTAAATTAAAAATTAACTTCGTTTAAAATTCAACAAAAACGATTTTTTCTTTTGCATTATAACATTGTCTGTTAAATAATAGTTACGATATTGTTGATTATAATCTGAAAATTAACTAACAGTGGTACAACTGGGTAAATGTTTCATGCATTATTTGCACATAACATTTTTTATATTTATGTAAATTACATTGTTTACGTTTCTCACTATACGAATGGTTGGGAAATAACGCTCTATATATGATAAAATAGTAAGTTTTTATATCATTGTGGGAAAATGTGTGATGCGTTACATTAGTAACGATACATTTGTTATTGTTGCATTCGTAATGGCGATGTAAATGTGTGTTCACCATATTGTTTATTTAATGCAATTTGCTGCATACGATGTATCGAATAAACAGGTCATTGTATCGGTTCTTGCCCGTTCTCAGCGAAATCGTAAAAGTTCCAAATAGTTTTCCGATCGATAAGGACCTACCTCACAGACGAGGCAGATGACCGCGCGAACGTGATCAAGAAATTGTTTACAGTAAATAACAATACCCCCACATATATTGAACGAGGTGTTGTGCTCGTATTATAGCTCTATTTTTATGTTATGTACCTATGCGCTATACAACTGAAATTTATTACTCTTTGTTATTCGAACTTTTCGGAAAGTTTTCCGTTGCATGCGACACACTACTCTCAAGCGATTATTTGAATGTCAAAACAACATATCAATATACTTCCGAGATATTGATGTGTTTTTTCAATCAGCATGTGATCTAACAGACAATTCAGAACACCCAGATAATTATTACTGTTACCGTTACAGAATATATCTAGATTTACTAATTACACGTGATTGAGAATGTTCATTATTATAATGTGTATTATAATTTGTTATTTAATATACCTATGAACAAATATCTATTTTTCCTTTGGATTGGACATTACAAATAACTTGTTCAAAAGCGTAATTACTATTGGAACGGCACACTACCGATTGCAAACAAAAAATATATTAGTCACGTTTTTCGGTACGGAGCATATGCCAAAAAATTTTAATAAATAAAAGCTCATAGTATATAGAAGCACAAGTCAGTTCAAACGGATTAATAAATAATAAAAAACCACAGAAAAGCAATTCGAAAGCACGGAATTCACGGGGAAACTTTTGAAGTGTAATATATGTTGGTTTCAATGTCACATATATAGAGAGTTCAGTGGTATGAAAGAACATGGGAATTTCAACCATTAAAGTTGAAAAAGAAACAAGCATGCATAACAAACCTTCGACAAAAAGAAAGAATCCTTTGGGATTCTTCTGTAAAATATTTAGAGCCGTGCGTGTCATGTCAGCAAGTGATGGATCTCCCGTTGATCCCAGTTCTCGATCCGCCTCGAAATCCATATGTGAATACGCAAACAAACCTAAACATACAACCACGCACGCGACCTTTTACTTTATCTAAATACACTCACCTAATTTTTATTTTGCATGAGAAAGATAAATATTTGTGACCAGGAAGCAGAAAGTTACTATATGTTTTTCAAATAAGTATTTCAATTCCAAATAAAAGGAATTCAGTTTATCATATTTCATTCAAAATATGTTTCTCACAACTTTATGAATAGTAATAGTTAAAATATGTTCTTAACAGAAGGCAGCACTGTTAGTAACAGTATTTCTATTATAAATGAATGTTTTTCGTGATACACAAATTTAATCGAGGTTGAAAAGATTATTTTTATTGCCTCAAATAATAAGCTAGTCAAAGATAATTTATATACTTTTACACTACATTATTTTAGCAACATATGTTCTGTAATGTCTAACATAATTCCAAAAGAAATTTGTTTGCATGCCTGGTGGAAAAAATAATGGATGAGCAAGTTACGATAACCTGGACAGGCTCTCATGTTGGATGATGATGTATATGCTGTTTTTCTCAAGTAAAAAGTTTTCTATGGTAAAATGTTTTATTTGCGTCGCATTTTTATAATTTAAATACGAATTTATTTCAAGATAATCTCTTGAATTTTCTGATATTAATTTTGCTCTGTCACCAAGCATTCAACAATTATTTTTAATAACGTAATATTGAAGATGGTGTGTTTGAAGTTTTTTTTTATCTTTTATACTTTTAGATTTTAAAAATGTAATATTCTTGTATTATTAAATTTATATCAAGGTGAATACAAGAATATCTAATTTATATTTTAATACCTTTCATGGCAACCCTGGCAAATATAAAATCTTCTACATTTTTAATCAGCAAACAGTGTTGACAAATAAGCAACGCTGTTATGTTTTGTTATAAAACACTTTTATTATAACGAATCCAATTTTTTTTATGTAATAGTTTCTACAATCCATGTATATAAATTGAGCCAATTAATCAAGCAATACTTGAGTGCATAGCCTGTCAGTAAATGATGTACGCTTTTTATAAATCGAAGTTTATCATCCAATAATAATTATTTTTGATGCTGTCAATAAATAGGCAGAAGCAGATGTGTAGCCTGTCCAGTATAAGATAATTTGTCAAAGTTTGATAATAATTCACATGATTGTGATGCTTTTCTCTTGTCATTGCATTTCCTCTCCTCGCTGCGATTCTCACATTTCGGTTTAGAAACGCCTACGTTTCATGATTAATAATGATTGATTGAGTGCAGCAGATGCGAATCTGTTAATTAGCTGGCGATCTATATGATTTACCTAACACCGCTTCAGATAAGATATTAATTAAGATTGAAAACAGAAATCGCACAATACATTGCAACTAACATACTCTTTTGTATATGGTTTAATAATCACAAATTATTAAACTTGTATATATGTTATCTCTAATTTATTGGGTATTTCGTGTCATTTTATATTTAATTGTTATTGGATTCGCCTGTTATAATCTCCTAGGGATTAAATTAATTTAAAGTAGAGCTCAGGACACAGTTAGTGTTTCGGTCGAAAGTATTGTAAATTCAATTTTATGGATAAGCTATTCTTCATGGAATATATGCTATGAACAATGCCGGGTGTGTTTGCGAACGAGCAGTAAACATATATACATAATTCCCTGTATGGTAGTCGTACAGTTTGAATATGTGGATAGAATTGCATATTGAATACGAAACAATGAAGTGAACTGCTTGTTGCTGCACGAGTTTGAGCTCAAAGTCAAATAAGCAAATAACATCAAACAAAACACAAGAAGGAATTAGGTATACCTATGTGTATGGAATCAGTCTCTAGGCAGATTACTTTACCTCTAGCAGACGCCACTTATGGTATCGATTAATTACTAATTACTTAATAATAATAATAATAACGATCATGTATATAATATTTAAGGATAGCCGTAGATATAAAATTTAGCTGCAGTTCTGTAGTTAGAATTGCGTGTCAAAAATTAGGAATACTTAGACAGTTACTATTTGCAAGCAGAATGATTTTACTTTTATCTTTTTGGATGAACTCGAAAATCCAATAAATATTGATGCTGAATTAAGTAAATGTTTACTTTGAAAATAAATTATGTTTTATTTATTAGAGTTTTTGTTCCTTGTTTATAAAACAAATATATGATTCAACTACCTCTGAGCGAAATCTAGTTACATACAAATGTACCGCAACATGTAATAAAATTCAATGTTTCCTCCATGTGCAGAAAGTCCGTAACAAAGGGCAACCTATTTTCTTTTCATACCGCACAATAAACAACGTGAAAAACAATAAAATAAAGCCGTGATAATTTCAGATTTCATTTATTTGGTGTGGGTGTATGTTACGCCTACTTTCCAAGCAAAAGAAAATCATTAGTGAACTAGATGTCGAAAACATATTTTCACTCTTTACCTAAAAGATAGTCTACTTCGCTGGGATTAATCTTCTCCAGCTGATCCTTATTCCACACATACTCTGCTTTAACGCCGAGCTTCTTCTTCTCGCGGACCCATTCGTCGATCAGATTTCTGCCGTCCAATCTTCGGCCTTCTTCCCCCGGTTGCTCAGGATCGTGCGCTACTTTGGGCATCCAGTGTCGCCGTCCGCCGCCCAACAAAACCTGTCATATAACACACCACGCTAAGAGAATAATAAATGATGAGAACATGGAAGAAAAAGAAACAAAGAAAAATAACAAAAATGATTATGGAGACACTTTCAAACACATGAGTAACTGAACATATATACTAAACCGAAATACGCACACACACAAACACACACACACACAAGCATAGCAACTCGAGTTTCAACGGTTGTTATAAATTTCAAAATATATGTTTAAAATAATAAATAAAATATTACGTAAGTTAAACGATGCATATTCCAAATGCAGTATTGAGTAAATAATATTATTTCGCTTTGAATATATAACTAAATATATATATATATATATATATATATATATATATATATATATATATATATATATATATATGTATGTATGTATTACTAAATCTGATATTTGCGGGCACATACAATTACGATGTTTAGCTCGTTTAACTTTAACTTCATATACCTACTCGTATAACTACTTGTAATATGCCTGAGTAAGTTTTATAACTTGTAAACAAATAAAGTACGACCTGTAACCGCCACCTTCGGTTTAATGATGTTAATATAAACTAACCCAACTATACTCAAAAGTGGTTGTAACATGACTGGTAAAACTTTTTTATTTATTTTTTAATCATTATATTTTATATATGAAAATTTCAAATGCAAGCATAAAATTATTTTATTTTTCATTATTCGCTTACACAATTTAAAAAATGTTACAGCTTTTTATTTTTATTCCATGAATAAAAAGGTATTGTTTTAACAATGCAGTTGAATATACGATTGATAAATTTAATATAAAATATTTTTTAGAAACAACAAATAATATGAAACGTTTAATAGAATACATATTAAAATGTACATCGAATTTTTATGTATCTGTATAGAACATATATAACTATACTATCTCTATTAAAAGTTAGTTTCATAAATCCTTACGAATTTTAACTCAACCAAAAACTATCATTAGTATTCCCACATTTGCTGTTTGATATTATTTATTATAAAGCTTATATCAGTTGTGCAAATAGTCTACATATCAAATAACGCTTTCCGTAATCCGCTAAATATCTTTACATTGCCATTAAATCCAATAAACCCAAATAGGTAATACACATAGACTACGGATTAGCTAGATTATTCAATTTGACATCTGTAGCGGTGTAACACACGAACCGCCTCACCCGCTGCATCAACCGTAGCACGATAAGTAAATAGGAGGGAAAAAATACTATAAAACAGAATATAAAAGATTTATAGAGCCGGGTAACTACTATTATCAGATTCGTGAGGGATACGCGGGCGTACACCAAAATTATTATTTATATATATATATATATATATATATATATATATATATATATATATATATATATATAAGTATATAAGGATGAAACAAGGCACGATGTTACACTGCTGGTATTGCGAAAAAAATCGATTTGAAACGGCAATTAAATGATTTTCAACAGAAAATGTGAATCATAAGTGAACCTTAAAGTTCATGCTATGAAGTATGGAGAAGCAATTTTGATTTCAAAGTCAAAGTTAAAATGGTAACAATGCATATGATTAGGACGCATATAATTTATCATCAAATAAAATTGTGGATTAGAGATAAAAAATAACTCACTTTTCGCGTTAGCTTGTGCTGATGTCAAGGGCTTACTTATTGAAGAAGGAGAGCTAATGAGAGTATGAAAATAAAATGTCTAGGTGAAAATGATTGATGAGGTGCTAAACCACATTAAAAATAGAAGGTATTTTAAATATTTATTCGCGCTCTTTACAGAATGATACATCAATCAAAGAGTACCTGGATGGCTATAAAATACACAAAAATATTTTCACACGTGAACGCATAAATCTATGTATATGTAAGATAATTTCTTCTGAATATTTTGTGCTTCGTTCTCATATATATGGATGCACTAAATTACTCATTCTGTTTGTGTTGTATGTGTGTGTGTGTGTGTGCGTTCCTGTGTATAATCGAATGTATTAGTATACAATGACTAGCAAGGATACACACATACACAATCATTTTCTAGAAAAGTCCAGATCAATCTAAGTTTCTCTGCAAAGGATCGATTCCCTGGTCACACAAAATAAACGCAAAGGTTTCCTCTGAGAATAAATAGCCTCTCCTATCTCACTTTCAAGACGAAATAAACCGACGGCACTGGCATAGACTGGACATATCTCTCACTCAACAAAAATTGAAAGCAAAACAGAAAAAAATTGTAAAATTCCATCAAAAATAATATTTTCATGTCAACTATTCTATTTTTATAAATAATAAAATTAAACAATTACCTAATGAAGAATTACAAGTGATTTAAAAGCAGTAAGATTAAAATTAATTGTAGAATTATTTAGTAAACAACAATTTACAAAGATATACTATGTATACAATTTAAATGTATGTAAACACATAAAAGACAATTACTGAATCTCTCATTAGCCGTAATGTGAACACAATCATTCAATCTCTCACTTACGTTAATATTCCGCCCGGGGTCGTCCTCGATGAGCTGTCGTGCGAGGTCCTTGCACGATTTCCGAGAACTCGGGGGAACCTTTGAGTCGTCTTCCCAATACCGTGAAGGCGAATGCCCAAATAGGGCTGCCGGTGTTGCATGTGTTATCCGAGTGTTTGTTATAATTCCCGTTGACTTTCCTGGCGTAATTTTATAAAAAATAAACATTAAATCTTTAAAAGCGAACTTGATTTCAAGTAAATAATTAAACTGTGTAAAGTGAAATTTATTTTGAATTATGCAAAATTTTGAAAAAGTATTTTTATGTATTTGATCCACAAGGGTACAAATAAGTGCTTTAGTAAGACATTAGCTGTATTTTGTCTGCGAAATGTTTTTCCTCTCAGATTTTTTTTTGTTGATGCACACATCGATTAAAGTTTTTGTTTTTAAGTTCAGAGTTTTGTTTTTGTCTTTCGAATAACACATGTATCTTTTATTGTCTCTAGGAGGTTATTACTCTGGTACTTCCACTTTCTATTAAATTACCAATCACGATTAGTTCTGCACGCAAAATAAACGAATGTTTTTTGTCTTACTCAATTTCTTATAGACTAGACTTAAAAGACAAACAAACCGATACACTCTATACATAATACCTCTCGGATGACCGTCGTTATAACTTTAAATTATTTCCATGTTCAAACTAACGTTGTTTATTTTAAAAACCAATCCTAAAATCTATTTTATATTTTATGTATCCATGTATAAATTATACACTTATATTTATATATATATATATATATATATATATATATATATATATAATATATATATAAAAAAAATTAATTTATAATTGGAATGTACGTAATGATCTTTCGTAAATTCGTTAGCTTTAGAATCGGTAAGGAAATTGTGTCAAAGTACGTAATAAATTTTGTAAGGAAAACACGTTTCCAGTGCAGAGAGTTCAAAGGACCGCTTTTGTTGGCGCGCTACGTAAGCAACTGTTTTGTGTTTCCTTTTGGAACAATGCTAGAGCATAAATAAACTAAGTAGATGTATGTTTACCTGACTGCTGAGCCCAGTCGATAAGTGATGGGACTTTCGACTGAAAACTCGAGAAACAATTTTCAAAACGTCCCCGTGCGTCGAGACCCACTGTCTCGAAGTTCGTTTTAACGCCGCACATCAGAGCCGTCGCACATGCAGACGATTCGCCGATCTGGGCGTCCGCATTGTATGTCTAGGAATACAAATGATATTCTATGAATTTTTTATCCGCAACTGTGTATATTTGCTACATCACTATTAGATAAATAGGGAAGAGAATACAGTAGAACTTAACCTGTCTGTCAAACATCACCGACAATTTATTATGTTGACAATAGGAGCAATCGCTTTAACTTCACTTGACAACACACGAAATTAGAAGCTTACAAAAAGGATTGTTTGGTTCAACAAATTTTAACTATATTTCCAGTTAATTCATCTTTAAAATAATCTTTTTAACATTTAGAGCATAATTAGTACAAGTACTTTTCAGATTCTTAGTTTCATGGATTTTATTTTTAGTAGCGGCAAAACTTTTCAAGGACTTTCTCCTTTTACTGAAACTATATTTCTAGTTAATTCAACTTTAACATAATCTTCTTTAATATTTAGAGCATAATTAATACAAGTACTTTTTAGATTCTTAGTTTTATGGATTTAATTTTTAATAGCGGCAAACATTTTCAAGGATGTTTCTTTTTTTACCATATTTTACAGCCAGTATTTGGACCATTAACATTTTATGCAGTTTGGTAGAACATATCTATAAAATGTATAAGTCGAAATATATGAAGTTAGATTGAGACGTCTGTCTGTAGAACTAGTATATATTTGATCTTTGCCATGCAAACTTGTCCTTTTTGATTGCATAAATGTGAAAGTGCATGTTGCTTTGATAAAATTGAATTTATTTATTTACGTATACTTCTGAATAGGAAACATCAAAACACATTTCAAGATTGAAAAATTTAACTCCAGCTGGATTTATCTAAAGAAATTAATAAATGAGTTCTGGTTTATATCCATACAACTTTTTTTTTTGTTAATATTGGAAATATTGAAATCGTATAAGACGAGTAGCTTTTTACGTGTATGCAAATGTGTTACAATAATACATTTCATTTGATTAAAATGATAGGATATAAGTATACTTATCTCGAAATGATTACAGTTAATCTTGTTTTATTATGTTATTTTGGCAAACACATCTTGATCCCTTCAAACAATCTGATGGTCTTTACTAATTCGGTTTATGTTAAAGTCGGTGAGTGGACAATTTGCCTGGTTACTTGGTTTGGCTTAGCCTACCACATGGACAGCTTGCTAAACTAACCTTGGCAACGGCAACAGCCGGGAACGTATCCCAGGCCAATTCATGGTCCTCCCCTTTCTTGCCCTGGCGCTGGCCACGCAGAATCCTGGCCGCCGTGACCGTTGACATTCCCATACCGTCGCCTACAAAGTATACAACGTTCTTGGCGTGCGGTCTGTGGTGCTCCTCCGTGCCCCGGTGATGCAATCTCTTTCTCAGTGCAGACCGGGCTTGTTCATACCAGTACTCCTGGTCTGCAACACACGGAAATTAAATTGCAAATTAATATCAGACTAATATGGAAATTATTTACTGCGTCGTTCATGCTTCTATTTAAAGAAGATTTAATTATTAAGCTACTCAAACTTTAAAAGCAAATTACCTCTGTGAACTTTCATAGCTTCTCTCTCAACTTGTAAGTTATAATATGAACTAGAGAAGTATGCAAAAACTAAGCTTAGGTATATATCTTCTTCTGAAACTATAATTTTCATGAATAATTTAACTGACACAACCGGAGTGTTATTATTAGAAATAATTCAGGTTTTAGACTACAAATTACAACACATACATATGTTTCGGTCATCTATTAAGCATTCCAACAATGAATGTTTATCAGATAGTACATGAATGCTTTTATTAATAGGAATATAAAGCAAACATACAGAAATCAATGTTTCTTTTAATTTTTATAAAACATCAAATTTTGTTCATGTATCTCATTGTATAAAATCCAGCGAGGATTATTTAAAGCCTTGTATCATTCAACAATAGCTATTGAGATGACTTTATTTTTATCGTAAATGAAAAATATTCGAACAATAAATGAATCTACGCGTGCTCACATCCATTTCAAAAATACAGCGCATCAGTGAAAATCGAGTGAAAAAGTATTTGGCAACTTCTCTCGCTCAAACTAAAGCCTGCTGTAAAATGTACAATTCGGCAGAAAAAAATATCTGTAACATTTTCCATAAATCTGAACCCTTCGTGCATGCGAGAAAGCAAGAATATCTATAAAAAATAAGGTCGAAATATGCATGCTTCGTATATGTGAGTGTTCTTGAATGCAACAAACCGTGACATAAGGAACGATGTAAGCATTAGTGAACATGATGATGGCATACGATGGTGATTATTGCACATCGCTACATGCTTTTTCATCTGGAATAATGTCATCACGAAATTTAACAACGCACACATTGGATACTACAATATTGTCAACATTAATCCTTTATTCATTTCGATGATAAGTTGACTTTTAATCACATAATTCGCCCGATCAATGTTTTCTTTTTATAACGACAGCTCATTTCTAATTTAGCTTTTAGTTATATGCATCACAGAATTTGCTTAAATATACATCATATTTAGATTTATAAATAGTAAAAAATCTTGCAAAAAAAGTTATATATTTTTTTGGTACGTAACCTATATTTTATCGCACAAAAACGAATAACTACACTTTTTGATATAACTTTATATACCTAAATAGCAAATTACCATGCAAGTGATATATCACACTGGGTCATAGTTACACCAGGTAATTCATTCTAAATCAAGATCCCTTTTGCATAAGAATAACCCAAATAAAATTATTTCAGGGTGGACTACATCAAATTCTTTTTATATTTATATTTACGTAGATAACATAAATAAGATTATGATTTCAATGAAATTTAATACGATATTAGTTATTTATTATATACAATAGTAGGGAAGATTGAGTTTCAGATTATTTCGTATACATCACGACATGTTAGTATAGAAAAGTTGTATTAACAAATAAGGTTTTGAAACCTTAAAGAGGTGGGTCTTAGATAGATTGTTGGCATCCATTTGACAAGGAAGGTATTATAGGCAGATATATTGAGATATTTAGAATCAATATCCTTTCAATGGAAACAGCCCCATTTTATTTACGTAGGTATATACGGGAATAATAATGGAATTACTGGTTCCGCGATGTGGAAATAAATCTTGTTTTTCACTACTTGACTCAACGTCAAATAATAATAAGGCTACACGAACTTCCTTACTACTCACGAAAACTTTTGATATCTCTACTCATACAAAACTCGGATCAGTGACATGAAACTCGTTCATATACCTACATGTTTCCGAATAATTTGACAAGGTATGTGATTTTAAAGTTTAGCTTTATGCATTCCGTTTTCAACATTTGAGAAATTAATCATTGTTGCGAACGAGAAGCTATTTAATTTGTAAACAAACAATAATTAAAAATTGCCAACATTTTTTAAATAGTTGAACGTATAAGTAGCATTCATTTTTTAAAGGTAATTCCAATTTGAAAAACTCGATAATTAATATTTAACACAGGCTGTTTTGATCCCAGTGCCAGTATGTATAATTTGATTAAAATCGGTTGAGTATCCATCAAATTTCATTTCATATTCCATTTATCAAAACATATGAATTATATTTTTATTTTTAGTGATATTATTTGATGTCGGTTTAAGTATGTTTATCATTGCGTACGGTGAAATAAAATTTCAAACAAAAAAACGCTTTAATATATTTTTCAAAATAAATCTTTTCATCTGGTTTAAACAGTATTCCGTAATGGAAACTATAAGAGTACTCAATTAAATTGCATATGGAGATATGAAATTAATTATATAAGCTTCTCAAAACGATTACATCCCTCACCACATACTCTCATTACCCGCATGCAACATGACAGCGTACCCATATCACACGCACTCAACGCGAAGTTTAGCTAAATAATATCAGCGTTTGCAATGCTAAACAGCATACCGTCATCCGCCGAGCCAAAAGCTATTGCAAGCTGGCTGGCATGAGTCAAGTATGCCTCTGGTATCTGGTTGATAAACAACATATTCTGTATGTGATACTCATATGTAAATTAATTGTCGTGACCTGTTAGTTTTCTAATTGAGTACTTCTATACGAAATTTTGTAACAATACACCAACCGTTACACACGATTATCATACTGCACAAAATTACTTACACTTACATAAGTGCTTATGATTGTCATTGTGTGCGCTGCTAAAGAGAATATTCCCTCTTCAGCGTGTTGTGTGATGTCAATGTGCGTGGCCGATATTTACCGTGACTAGTGTACGTAAACTACCCTAACCGACATAATATTATTTCTAAACTTATAATATACATTTTTCTGTCATAAAACCAAACATTGGGTTATTTTGTAAACTAGATACGATGTATATTACGACGAGATTTTGCAATAAATAAATTTGAATAATATCTTTAGTATTTACATAAAAGTATGTAACATAAAAGCTAAATTTTTATTATTTTGATTTGGATCCAAGTTTATATATTCTGTATGTGGAGTACATACTGAATATTTAGACCTTATTGAATCGAGAATTTGGGTGAGAGTTCAACTAATCAGATCAAAGTAAATAGGGTGAGAATAGGGTTGTATTTAGAATAAATTATTGACAATAATTTGCGCTAACTTGTTATGACAGGTTTGAAAACTTAACGTGTGAAAACATGCATTGACAATGAAACTGTTATATAACTTCTAATTGACTCTCATTCAAATAAAATTATATATATAATCAAAATAAAATGACTACAGTTAATATTGGAAGATACAATTGATTTATTTTCAATATTTGTGATCATTGATTGGTATTTTCAAAATGTCTACAACCGACCAGTGTAAGTAATCAGTCTCTCACAGAATTCTATGCGTCCTAATTTCATTAGCTGACCGCTGTTGAAATAGCAATTAGTTTTGGTTAGTTCTACGTTTTCGTTTATAGCTACATTATCTTGGGAAGTTTACGCTTCATGCTTCTTTTTTATTTTCTAATTAATTTGTGCGATAAAGTATCAAAAAAGTATAAATCTAATTGTATAAATCAAAAACGATGAAAACAATTTATTTTCGTATTTTAGCTGGATCAATTGCAAACTCAATAACCAATCGTGCCAAATGAAATAGTGTGGTAAGTTAATAACTACGTATCTAGATTTATCAGTGTTTTTTTTGTTTGTATATTTTGTACATTTACAAAATAGATATTTCATGCATTGTGAATTTATGAAATATTTTTTATTTTAATACTGTCAACATTTTCAGGTAGTTACATATATGCACGAGTAATATTTCTGAACTATTAATTATTGTTCAATTATTACTTTGTTAAACATATACACAATATAATTAGTACTCTCATTAAATCAAATACATTATTACATTCTATTGCGTCGCAATAACATTTTTTTGCTTTATCAGTAAACAATAAAATCATAAATCATACCATCATGGCACAAAATTTAAATCGAAAATATACAGTGCTCGTTTAAATATATTATTCTTGTGAAGAATGAAATATGCCAAATGAGAAATGAGATAAATGCTCAGATGGATTCCGCGTGACATTATGACAAAGAGATGAAATTTAGAGGCTTTCGTTTACGTAAATATTAAGAAACGAATGGCATCGTAACGGCGTTTTCAATTACCTAAAATGTTGATTACTTTGAAGATTATTTACCAAGTAAACGGCAATATAGTTGTTCACATGTTTGCGTAAAGCACATATTTAGTAATTGGATAACTATATTCGAAAACAGCCAACGTAATATAATTCGTCTTAAATGATTCTATAGAGTCTACTTGACTATAAACAATATACAAGTATAAGTGCACTGACGTAGAAATCTATAGTGTTTCATATGCTTTATCACCTAATTTCAGTCTTTCATCAAATTAATATTGAATTAAAAAGGAGTTGTGATTAAACCATACTAGTTAGCTAAGAAATTGATATAATGTAATCATGTTTTTCGCAGTAACTTTTGACAGGACTATTTCTAGTGCTTCATAAGGTAGCAAGATACCACTTCGTGGTACAAAACATCTTTTTTAATAGATAACAAATTTGTTTTTCTTATATTATTATTTTCGAGTGAATTTCTCAAAGGGCTTTTTGCTGATAAGCAAAAAATAAATAAATGAATTTGATTATTTATAATGAATTCAAGTACCTTGAGGGCAAATAAGTTAGAATTTAATTTACTGTTTTTTGCAAATTATTTTTGAAACATACATTATAGTTTATTTAAATGTTTGCAACAGATGTTAATTCAATTAAAAAAGTAATTGCCTAGAAGGCTAAATGTTTTCTGTCAGGGGACATTTAAAAATTACAGCAAATCACATCTGATTGAAAAACTGTTCAATAAATCCTACCAAATAAAACAAAAATACAAATTGCCGTTGTTGTGCGAAAGAAAAAACAAGGGAAGCAGGACAAACGTTATTACAATTTCACTAACGGTATTTGCGTATTTGATGGGAAGTATTCACGTTCAGTACCTATAACAGATCGCACAATCGAGGTAATAGAATGTTTGATGCGAAACGATGAATTTCGTACAACAGTAGGTGATAAATTAACACAACAAACAGTAGAACGTGTGGCACGGCGCGGCGCAGTGCACTTGCTACAAAATACGATACAAATGTTATTATCCTCGTTTCCTCCGCACACAAGGATAATTAGATCTACGGAGTAGAGGCGACCGTGGAACGCGACACATTCCAAATTGTTTCAGGTCACCTAGGACTGTGTGACAATGATTTAGTTTAAAGTGCTCGCCCACCACACAAATCTATCAGTGCACATATTTCATTGAACAACTAGTTCACGCCGCTCCAAGCGATTTCTCTAACAATAAGTTGCACTTCGGCACGGTGTCTTTCCATAAATTTTGCTATTCTGTCACGCCGATCATAAATTACATTTTTATAGCCTACCACGACCAAAGACGACGATTGTTATTAAGATAACAAAATTCAACATAGTTTATTGCTAAACCTTTTGCAATCGACTTTTATCCTAATGCAAATTCACAAGCTATACTAAATGACATCTCAACCGTTTCAAACAATTTGGTTTGAAACATATTTACATTAGTATATTGCTTGTTAACAAAACTTTAGAGTTGCAAATGAAAATCGGTTGTCTATATACTTGCAAGCTTATTAATTATTTCCTCCTAACATATATTATGTACTCGTACGTATAAATTTCATTTCCAAAGTTATTTGGTGCTAGTTAAATTATTAATATTACCAAAATTCATTAGTTAGTTAAATTTAGAATATACTAGCAATATGATTGGATATATCCAATTCACCAATCACCATTACCAAATTCAATTTTCTGTGGTAATAAGCTCTAATACTCATATTAATAAATTTTGAAATTCATGCGCATTTATTCTAACAATCTGATTTTATTACCACACGGTATTATTTAGAAATGTAGGCATGGTAGAATGATTTACATATACAGAATTGCATATATGCAAATTGTATAATATGATTGAGTTAAGTACGTTGCATCTACAATTATGAGCAAATGATGTTTAACATTTCTATCTGTTTTAACTTTGCGTAATTAGTACAAATTCATAATAAGGCGATTAGGAAAATTGAAATTATATTTCTTGTGAGGACTAAAATTGTAATTGCATGTAAATAATTAATATTTTCTGAAACATTGGTTTTATAACTATTTGAACTGTCATGTTAATAATAAAATGACGTGAGCTTATTTCATATTTAATCTATCATCGTATGTTTTTAATTGCAGCATGTCAAACGCATGTCGTTCTTTTGTGATGAATGATTAAATGGTGTGCGTGATATTCACCAGATTAATAATAAATATTAACATATAATTAATTATTAACTTATAAAGAAAACCTTAAAGTTATACTAAGCTATGCAGATTATATTTTTGGAAGAGTACTTTAAAGGTTAAACCATCCAAATCACCATAGTTCCAGTTTGTTTATTTAATACCATGTTAGTTTAAATTCAGAGTTAAAATTAAGCTAGAACAACACATCTCTCACTTGTAAATTACATGCAAAGCCTCTAACCACACGCGCATTCTCTATCTGTATATTTATATAGGTTCGTTACGAACGAAAACTTATTAAAAACCATATTTTACCGCGACTATTTTTTACCAGCACATAAACCTGTCATCCTCCTTTATACAATGTCCAACAAAAAACAATGGATTCTATCATTTAACTGGTCGGAAATGAACGTAACCGTTGCGAATGTGAATATACTGACTTGTTTGTCTGTTGGACAAGCGGACGGGTTCTTCGAGACTTTTATTATAGGGCCTCATGCAGAGCTTTCAAAATGTGTTTAACCGGTATAAGCTCGGACTTTGGTAACGGGTAATTATTATGTTTGTGGACGCTCAAATAACTGGGACACAAAACATTTTTGCCAGAGCAACGTGCGGCCCCGGTGAGAATACAATTGGAAATAAATTGTTTCAGCATTAAATTTTTTTTTTGTTTATTTTCCCTTAAATTTTTTTTGATGGCGTGTATTGCAGGAATACTTACACAAACGAATAAAATGATTGAAGGTTTTTGATCGATGCTACATGCGTGCTCCGTTATTCGTTTTTTTAACACCCCCTGTTCAGGTTCACCGTGATGTCATGAAATTGTGACACATTTGAAATCCGTAATGCACACTTTCACGTTTCACTACTTTTTCTCATCTTTTATTCTTATTTCCTTTTTACAACACTCACACACAATTTTTATCGGCATTTTCCCTACTTTGAATAGTGCTTCCAAACGAAATGATATTCAGCTCATCAATTTCTTCTACTTTAAAAATATTACCGTTAACGAATCGTCGATTTTAAAAAAACAAAGATTTTGTATCCAATACTGGAAAATGTAAATATTTTCATAATTCATTCTTGGTATTAAAAACAGAAAATAATATGCAAATTAAGTTATTTCCTTGAGTAAAATATATTTTAAGTTAGTTTTAAACTTACTCTCCTAGTAATTACTACACCAACAAACGGATAGTTGTGTTTAATCAAATAAAACTGTAAATTACCGTTAGATGTATATCTTCTACTTAACTAAGCTTCGTGTTAGCCAGAAGTGAGTTTAACATATGCAGTTTATTGAAATGTGTACTTCTGTACTAAACCCTAAGGATATTATGGCATATGAAAGTTGGAAACTCTGAATAGCATCTGATGAGAAGTCTTAGTACGCACTCGTATACACCTTGGTGGTATGTTTGCGTTGCATGCTGGGGTCGCACGTACAATACCAAGATATACTGATAGGATCGCTTTAATTTCATTTACATATTAAACTGCCTACGGACACTTTATGTGAAGTTGCCCACATTTCGTGACTGGACTCTTCCTGTATGTGTGTTTGTATATTTACATTTCTACCAAAACATATCTTCACTTCAGATGATATCTGCAAGTTTAGCAAACTCAAGGATGTTACAAAAACCAGTCTCTCAAGTTATGCAAACGTTTTCGTAGGCTTGTTGAATCCATGTTTACCTACACATCTAGTTTTGTATCACCAGATTTTTTACCCAAGTAAAATTACTTGTTATTCAACGATTTGAGTTTTTTTTTTTTTTACACGTTCTTTTTTCCCTTGTATCATCAATTTTCAACGAGGAAATTTATCTTTGAAAATCGATGATGCAAGACCCAATTGGGAAAAGCCGAAGTGTATAACTGTGCATCCATCTTCTGTATCGAGCCGTAAAGTTTTGGTCAGATATAGAGTTAGAAATCTTGATTTCTGTATCTGTGCTACTTAAAGAAAGATTTCACGTACGGTTTATTTTTTAACTTTGTCGAATTTTGTTTTCTTTCTGCTCCAATTTCGCTTATATAAAATATGATTCTCTTAGGTATCATTGGAAGACGGCACGGTAGAGATATGTCGTCGCGGATGTACTTTACCATTTTCCCATGGTTGGGGTTATGTGTCGCGGTGCACGAGTCGTCCGTTGGGGCTACACAAAAACTACTCGACAAATCGGATGTAGATATCTTGCACTTTTTTTCTTCTATCCGGCGCATTCTTTAATAAAAGCCACCGGTATTACATACACCTTTCTCATCTTCATTTTTATTCATACATTCTGGACATCAACATCGGTTCTACATCGGATTATCATTGTTTTTGCTTCCTCGTAGAGCATATGAATTTTACATATAGTTTTTCAGAGTCACCGGTGACCCAGTTTTCAGTAACTGCTAAATCCGGAGCTTAACTAAACCGGCGCTCATTGACGTGAATAAAAAGTTGCTTTTCCGCTACTATACATATATACATATGTATATATATATATATATATATATATATATATATATATATATATATGTGTGTGTGTGTGTGTGTGTGTGTGTATGTTTGTGTGTGTGTGTGTGTGTATGTATGTGTATGTATGTATGTATGTATGTATGTATGTATGTATGTATGTATGTATGTATGTATGTATGTATGTATGTATGTATGTATGTATGTATGTATGTATGTATGTATTTATGTATGTAATGTATGTATGTATGTATAAATCAAAATGCATCTAGGCTCATAACATCGACACTTTTTGCTCCAACTAAAGTGATGCATCAATATCGACAGTGTTACTATGGAAATGTTTAGTACACGTTTTCTACTTGGATACACATGAACCAAACATATTAATTGGCCATTATATATTACAAATATTTGTGTATCGCATTTTTTATTTAAAATTCTCTAAACTGGAAAATTAATTATCAAATAATTGTAAATTGATTTTTTTTATATATGAAATAATAGTATTTCAAACTGGTAGATAGAGTAATGAACAAATTTCTTTTTTTTGTAACTTTTAATGTTTTACTTTGTGTAGCTGTTTTTCCAGAGCTATATTTGACTTACTACATACATCTTGGCATTCATATTTCATTAAAATCGTGTATACAAAAGATAACGATTTTTTTCACCGGTAGTGAGCCTGTATTTGTTTTCTCATAAATTATTAAGATTATTTTTGAGTAGGAAATTAAATATTTAACACAGTTTAAATTATCTCTTGGAACACCTTAATAATCCAACAGATATATTGCGCACATTTCTCTGACATATAATAAAAGCACGCTGATATTTTAACATAAACTTAAGCACACTGTCACAATATATAATCCATTTTAATTATAAAGCATGGTTTACTATATTTATATATTAAAATAATTGTTAATAATGTGTACTTCATGAAAAAATATTTTAACTGAGGATAAAATTAAATTCACACAAAATGCACAAGCTTACCTGTGAAACATTTTTGCATCGGTTTAATCCTATTCATTTTGTGTGTTTTTTAAATATCTTTATAAAAAAAAATTATACGCAATAACAAAATAATATATTACAATTTTCATATATCATATATTTTCATTCATCTTTTCGTGAAACAAGTTTTTCATTAGTCGTATATGACTAATGAATAAATATTTATATTGAAACTTTTATTTATAATATAAGTTATTAAAAACACGATTTAGCATTTTTATGCAGTTATAGCTTTTATTTAACCTAATATAAGTTAAGAAGAAGAAGATAGCTGTACATTTTAAAATCCCGAGTATTTTGTATCTATTTCGGTTATTTAACAAACACAGAGCGCAGAGAACCTAAAATCGATGACTGTGGGTAAAAAGAATTATTACTGCCATTAGCTAACAAAAGAATGCTAAAATAGCTCAAAGAAATATCTACACGCAACACATTTTGTTTACACTCATTTTATTTTATTTTCCGTGAAAACCGAAGGAAATCCCACGCAGACGGCGTGGAAATGAACATTTGCGTGACATATTTTCGCCCTCCCAAGCCAACTGAACTTTACAACTTTAAATATTTCAGCGTAGTTGATCGAAGTTCTAACTAAGATCATAAACGACTTTGTTCAATATTGCACCGTAAACCAAAGTTTATGTGGCAGTAATCTTATGGATTCATAACACACATTGTTTGATCTTTCATGTTATATTGTTGTTAAACGCAATGTTTAGTTTGAAAACTAATCTATATGAAACGAAAACGGCATTTCTGGCATATATATCAGAATTTTGAAATTACTTTTGTTCCAATATAAGATCTAAAGTATTCACTCCCTAATACAATGTATTTCTCTGGCGTTTTTATTCTGATTTTACCGTTTACTGTAAATACTTTTTTTCTGCAAATGCTTTCGAAACACAAAGTGGCATAATACTTGCACGAATACGGTGAACCGGATGCAATTCCGATAAAAAGCAAAAACAATATCTTTAAAGTAATCTGAAAACCCATATATTTCAGTCCTTCAGGCTAGGTATCAAATTGGATTCTTTACGGAGAAAAAATGTATATTACTTTAAAATAATTCAATTTGAATGTCAAAACCACCTGTTTCATCAGCTTCTATCATATCTTAAATTTTCTATTTCAAAAAATTGCCTTTGACAAAGACAAGTATTTTATATTTTTTAAGGAATATAATATTTAAAAAGTTCTGTTTACAAGTTTGTGCAATGATATTTGTTTTAATGTAAAATTTCTTTTCAAACAGACGTTTTATATAAAAATAATTATCTTCTTATAAAATATATACTTCTGAAACACATGGAACACGGTTCTTTAATATTTGCTAAAATCTAAATTAACTTTTCGCAACAAAAATTAATATTGTTTTTGTGAAATTTGCACTCATGTATTTTTCTCTTTTCGTTTTCTATTTTTAATCATTTTTGTCACGTAGATGCGTAATTAAATTTGGTTTAATAAAATGTTATTCTACCACAAAAATGAAAACGGAGTAAACCTCAAATTATATAAAAATAAAAACAAAATATTACTTTTGTTGAAATTTAATCTAGCCGTTAGTACACATACCAGTCTTTGTTTAGTTTATTTATTTTTAGACTTGGTGCTTTAAAGAAATGTAAAGTTAGAAAATCTAGCATTGTCTCCATTTATTCACGTTTCATATCCTGAAATAAAGTTTTGTGCTGTAGTTTTTGCTAGTGTTTATTTGCTAGGTGCCACAAATTCCAGAACAAAGTCACACAAAAAAGGCTTAGTCGCCTGGTACTCGCTGCGCATTCGTAACTAGCCAATGCTTCTATTCTGCGTTATATTAAAACTAGTGACAGTTTCCTAAGGCATTCTTCATAATCAACACTAAATACCAAATAAATAAAGGTGTTTTACATTTGCTAAAACTTTTCTAATAATATTTCCTAAAGGTACGAATGCTTTTCCATTTTCTACACAAGTATAGAACTAGAAAATATGAATTTTCTGACTTTGTCCTTTATTATATTATTGTTTATATAAATCTTCTTTTACTTTAATTAATATTTCATACAACAAGATTATTAAATAATCTATTTGATTACTTCAAATGTGTATTATAATAAAGTTATGAATTTTGCTTTAGCATTAGAAGCTCTTTAATTAAAATATTTTATAAATATGAATATTGGATAAAAATAACTTTAAAATTACTATCATCATACTAATAGATGTCAGTTTTGTCGTCTAAAAGATCGCAATATAAATATTTCACCATCTTTCGTATTTCTACATTTTCAAATTTAACAACACAATATTTCATATTTCAGTATTAAATTGGTGACATCTATAAACATGAAATCAAATTTATAAAATGAAATATTAGTATAGTTTTATGCAAATATTTTCTGATATATTAGCAAATTTGTTTTGTCAAATCACCACAAAAAATAAACAACATTTACTAGTATAAACTACTACTTCTGTATTTGTTTATTTATATGTATGTATAGATCTTTGTCTAATTTAGAGTGTTCTTTTCCAAATAATATCTTTAAACTGAAATACTTTTGTTATAGACTGTATTAGACTGCGAGATTTGTATTCAGGATACTGAAAAGTACTACGTTCCAGGTAAACATTCTCTATACGGTTGTTTTCCCACTCGGATCGAAAATTTATCTTCCAACATTCGCGCGACGGTTTAATGAATAGCGACATATTTCATAAAAGTTTTGAATTTATGAATTTGCATTATTAAATCGCAGTAATTAGCAATTAAACTGCGTACGTTGTGCTGAATTACTTTTTGATAAATCATATATTAACTTATATTCAATGTGTCACCGTTTTATTTTAAATTTATTTCAACATTTAATTAACAACAATTAATTTCAACCAAACAATTTTTTGTGTACAAACCTAATTATTAAAAAAAAAAAACAATATGTAACCAAGTACACCATACTCAAAATAGTATAGAAAGGAAATCAAGAATGTCAAATAACAAAAACTATTGGTTTCGTGTGTTTGTTTTAATTAAACCCGGAAAGAAAAATCGGGTAAATAACACAATATTTTTTCCAATGCCGCTCTGATTTATTGCAATCAATAAAAAACTTCAGTAGAACGTATTTTGTACGTCTTTGCACAACTCGTGAGAGTGTGTCGGTGGCAAGCAAAGATATATACCTATATGATAGCGTTAAGCTGCGTAAGCTCAAACGTAAACTTTAACAAGTTCAACTAAGCAAAACCTAACAAGAAAACGTTCTGAAACATTGCGCGAAATATCACTGTTCAACATATTTTTAGTAGTCATCGTAAATTTGTATATTTAGATCTGAAACTATTATAGAAGAACCAAAAATGTCACTTAATATTATTCAATGTAAAATTATGCGGGAAGGAAACAGCTGGTTATCAAACAAAAAGACATGATCATTTTTCTTTCCTAAGTGGAACCATTTCCGTTACAATGATTGTTAATTTTTCTTTTTGGGCCTGTTCTCATTTAGTTTGCGCGTTTGCCGGTCTCATTACATTATACAGAACGGTACTAGAATATCAAAAAGTTTTTCTCTGTATTGATATCCACTGAAAAATAAACTTTGTTTCTGCAAGGAAATATATATATATATATATATATATATATATATATATATATATATATATATATATATATATATATATATATATATATATATATATATATATATGTATGTATGTATGTATTTCGCCAATTGTCTAATTAAGTTAATTGTCTGTTTTCATAGTAATTCTTTAAATAGCACAGTTGCAAGCTTTTAATACATTATATGTGTAGAGTTTACGGTATACGGTATGGAATTATTATTAAATTATATTAAACATTGTTTGAATTTCAGTTTCTAAGAACGAAATATACAGAAGTTATAATATCACTAATATATGCTGTTGAATTTACACAACGGCTAAAATTCACACAATACACAACCTTGTTACACCGTAGGCCCAATAATTATTCGTTCTACTTGTATGTGTAATGAGAAATACGCAAAGCTATAAAGTTACATTCATATATGTTTTTTACCGAAAACACAATACGAAAAATTAGTGGCACGCATAAACGATAGTTTCCAAGTAAAAAAAATGTACTCTAGTATTATATTCTCATTAATTTCTTTAGTAAATTCATCTACTCATAATAACAAAAGTTGCTTTTCAATATATTATATATATATATATATATATATATATATATATATATATATATATATATATATATATATATATATATATATATATATACATATATATATATTATATATATATATATATATATATATTATATATATATATTATTTCTAAAATATGTTTAACACTGAAACATTTTATATTGAAGTATTTATCTTGCGTCAAGTGAATACGTCAATCTGAAAATATTGGCGTTATTACTACCAGTGTGCAATATTTATAATAGACTTTTTTGCACACCTGCTAGGTAAGAGATGCTTCTGTACTTTTAAAAAAGTATCTTAATAGCTAGTAAAACATACACACATAAAAATAAAGGTGTAACGATCAGTTTGATATGTACTGAGGAAATAAAATTTATCGTAACATAAAATTTAAATCTATAAAATGAATTTTATGTTATAGACAGTTCTGCTTTTATAAATTGAGAATAAAATTCAAATAAACCAGTGGTTGGTGTATTACAATTTGCCTAGTGTACGACCGTGAAATTGATTCGTCTGGCTGTCCAACAAAAAAAATTGGTAAATATTGACTTATGGAGAGTATATACAATTTTTCAAACCATAAAGTAAAAACACCCTAGTATTTTATATGATTCGGTAAACTCTTGACAACAGAACAACATGATATCAATCTCGTTCTATATGTCATTGTTTTTATTTATTCTTGCGCTGGAAATGGAAACGATTAATCAATGATTGTGAACAATATCTCGGCGAACAATGGCGGCTGGAGTAAGTGTTGCAAGTGTCTCTTTAGATGTGTATGATATACGGAAACACCAGATGCATTTTAGACATATGTTCCAAATGTACAAATAAACTTCGCTTAAGATTAATGGAGATAAGGGTAGTTAACTATGAGAAATGAAACATCAGATTTAAGAATCTGTTTAAAAAGGTCGTATAATTTAAATATTTTGTTTTTTATCCAAATTTATATGCAAAATATTCTACTTAGTAAAAATATTTTCTCCAGCACAAATTTGGATTTATAAAATGTTCACTTATATTTCAAAGCGTATGGTTCTTATTTCCCCATAGAATTATATTAAATTTTAACAAATCCTTTATAAAAATAATTTTGGAATGACAAACGAAAATATTTAAGCGCTTTGATCTTTTTTTACTGTAAGCGTATTATATTTCTAGTATTCTACAAATAAAAGAAATTGTTATGCAAAACAAAAATAAAATCGCAATCATTTGTTATTTACCTTGTTAAACTCATAAAGCTATAATCAATAGAAAACTTCGGGAGTTAAGCAAGTTAAATATTCTTAGATATTTTATCGCGAAAAACATTTAAATGATTATGGGTAGTAAATACATATAAAACTCATATTTTGAATAATTAAAGTTAATATTTGCGTTTTCTATTTCTCAATAATGAATATAAAATATGTATTAATGACGTTGTAATAAAAGTGACCATTAAACTCTTACAAATGTGAGAGAAATATATTTGCATAAGTAATTAAAAAATAAGATAAAATGTTGACTTAGTTATAATTGGTAATTATAACCAACTTATTTATAAACTGCCTTTTTATAAATATCCTCTGGGCATCCTGAGAAAAAATAAAAATTTACAGCGAGAAATATCCGTCTGTAGTTAATTAAGATTTTCATTAAAATCAGTTCAAAGAGTTGTTTAAGTGCATCAGATTTTGTAATATCAAAAAGCTAATATTGTTTTAAAAGTTGATACCTTCGGGATGAACTTTTCTCTTAATATTTTTAGTTCGTTACCAGTGAATACGTAAGCCCGTATTTCTCGTATGCTAATTTGGAAAGTAATAATACTCAATATTAACACATTTGTTAAAGTTAGTAGCAATTTTACATAAAATTACATTGATATTTAGAAATTTAAATTAATGTTAAATGTACTCGTGAATATATACTATTATATGTTACTCGTCAGGGGAATTTCAATACAGAAACTTCAACATATATTTAAAATATAAATAAATTGTATTTTATAACGTTGATATCATATCAATGCTAAACGTGGTATCTTTCTCTCTCTCTCTGTAAGTATGTGTGTGTGTGTATGTGTTTGAGTGCGTGTGCAACACGGTGTATGTAATAAAATGATTACAAAATCAACATTGAAAAATTGCAAACTGTCCAAAGTAACGGTTCACTAAAACAAGAAGGAAATTATTTTAATACGTAAATATAAAAAAGCAAGCAATCTGACAGTGATTTATGAGATCGCATTTAGTGTACAAAGAGTATAATTGATTTCAGGATCATTTGTATGCGCGCATATATATTTTTTTAATTACTGTAAATATTTTTGATTCCATTTAATGCGCAACCATTTTTTACTAGGTTTATGGGGTCATATAAATCTTCTTCAAACAATTTAACGAATCACGATACTACTAAATAAATGAATGTTTATTATTAAATTATTTATATTTCAATATACATATGTATCTTTCTGCTACCCTATTTTATGGGAATAAGCATGAAGTTATGGATGTATGTAATATTCTTTAAAAAATTCGTCTTGTCTTTCAAGTTCTAACATGAATATTTATTTTGTCATGTATTTCGGAATATTCCTAGTTGAAAATCTCATTAAACGTTTGACTACGTAGTACGTAACGAGAACGGATGTAAGCATTCAAACTGAATGTGAACACGTCAGACGTGCACAGAGAATGTTTATTTGTCAATATGGTAGAATCTGAACAACCAGAAATGTCTAAATTCTGTTCCCAAATACAATAGCATTTAATAGTTTATAGTAATATTATTTTTGCATATTTAGTTATTGAAATTGTGATATCTATTTTTTTTTTTAATTTTATGAACGCATATAAGTGTATTTAATTTGGGAAGTACATTTTTAGTTCATCTATAATTTTTTACTTAATTTATTGATGGAATCATCTCATTAATATTGTATATTTTTTCTTAAATTATATCGTTTATTAAAACATCATTATTGGTGATGCAAGTATAATTAATATAATAAGTTTTTTGTTCATCTCTAAAGCCCAATATGTTTTTGTCATCTTTGTAATTTTCGTGAGGCCGCAAGAACTGGGATGTCAAGAATACATGCATTGCTTATGGCGCCCATTGTTACAAGAAACAATGTAATTTCGAATTTCTTAAATAATCAAAATGCTATCACCAGAAACCGTAATCATTTGTAAATAAAAGATAATGTTGCGGCAACACTTCTAAAAATAATTAAAATCCATTTCTTTACTAGAATTTCAAATTCAAATACATTTGCACCTAGAATAATAATAGATGAGTATGATTGAAAACTCATTTCCCTCTGTAATAATATAAAATTAAAATAGATATTGAATCTAAATAACTTTAATCGATATCGTATTATTATTTTTCTTATCCTAAATCTTCTATATTTATTGGTTATTTATAAATAGGAAAAAATAACGAAAAGTCTTTCAGAAAAAAGTCATAGAATAAAATAATCATACACCAACACTGTTCTTGTTTTATATTTACTGATGTTTCAATCGCACCATAAGGTAACGCATAAACCTATATCTCATTTTAATAATGTGTATTTTCCATGATACCAGGCACGAAAAGAACAACATCTTAGTTCGATTTTCACCGTCGTTACACTACACTTATCTTTTCAATGGCTACTTTAAACACTCGTAAAGATATACGATGTAAGCAAGCAACCGTAGCATACCCCGAAGCGACATTATTTTCCTCCAAGTACCCAGCGTGGCTAGTTGAATCAATTCAGCAGGCACTCTTATAATCTTGCTTAGTTCATGATGATGCGGGAAAACGTGGGTTATATACTTATAAACTCAAAGTTTCAGAACCTTCACTTGAGAATTGATACTTGTCTAGAACTGAAGCAGGCCTTAATTTCGTCAAATTTCAGATTTGAACTTAGTTTAACCACTTGGAGTTCGTTTATTGATTAATTTTTTTACGGTTAACTTTTTTGCTACACCTCAAGCCTTCTGGAAAGCGAAACATGAAACTGGAGGAGTCAAGCGTTGCGACAAAGTGAAAAAGGAAAGGAAGGATAGAACAAAAAGAGAACGATATTTGGAAGGTATAGTTTTTTAAAATTATTTTTGTAAATATTACAGTTGCGAACGCAATTGATTCTAGGAATCAACTTAATTGTTAACAACAAAAAACTTGAAAATATTTCTCCTTTGAACTATCATTTCAAGAAGTAATTTATTGTAGTGCACAACCGCTTATAGCCGTTTTTGCTTCTTCATAACTTATAATGGTCTGCCCATAGCCAATGTGCAACTATCTAGATGTTTATTTTCGTTTTTCGTTAGTGTCAAGAATTTATGTGTCCCCAATGAGAAATTAAGTCGAGAATATTTACCATGCGCGCCCGAATATGAGCACTACAGAAAAATCACGATCGCATTGCCTATTAGGCCAAATTACCATCTCCCGGTGGCGTTTAAGCGGTGAATATACTGCAAATTGTTTATTGATTCCTCGTTTCAAAGTCATCGTCGAGAAAGTAAACTTTAAATTAAATAAAGCACTTTGGTTCTAAGCGGGTTACAATTGGAAATGTTCCCTCTCTAGTTTACTGCCTCTTG
Organism: Nebria ingens riversi; assembly: GCA_018344505.1. Classification (NCBI taxonomy): domain Eukaryota; kingdom Metazoa; phylum Arthropoda; class Insecta; order Coleoptera; family Carabidae; genus Nebria; species Nebria ingens. The sequence continues at coordinate 698,479 of JADQWA010000234.1, forward strand.
TACACCATATATTTTTTATTAGATTTCAAATGCCGTCACACTTCTTAGAAACTTTTTTATTGAATTATGTAGTTATAATACCATACATAACTATTATCATTAACCATGTTAATTTTTTTGTTTTTTGTCTATATGGTCTACATTTTTTTTTTTTTTGTCACTTTGGAAGTATTTCAATTACGTTTATATACCAAAATTGATTTTCAATCCACAAACAATATGAATCAAATATTAAATTAATTCCATATGAATTACTTAAATGCTAAATATAAATTTATTTAACAGATAAATTATCTTTTTTGACAGCAAACATTAAAAGATAAGCAGTAATTTGTTTAGTTATAGATTCTCATAAATGCTAGAGATATGTAAATTAATTCATAATAGCTATACGCGTATAACCTCCGTTATGAATTACAGGGGTTATAAAATAATTTTACCAGTGTAACCCGGTTATAATTTACAGTTGGTATCATCTAGCGGATATTATGAAGAAAGGGTTCTTAGAATAACTCATCCTTACAATAGCTTGTCCAGGGATGAGCATATAATAGAAGCATGCTCTCAAACAGTAATCGGCTACGGAATAAATGATTAGAAATTATTGAGAATAAAATACAATAAGGTTTGGGTTGCTATATATTATAAACAGTTCAATGGAAATGTAAATTAATTCAAAATTGTATATTCATCTTTTAAAGCAAGCTTTTTTGTTACACTAACACCAAATTTAGAAGCTTAGCGGACTTATAGAATGTCCTGATTTCTGGGTACGCACCGGGACGTGCAGAATAAAAAGATTCTACCTCCGGATGATGTCGTGACTGTTGTAGGAAGGAACAAGTCATGCACAACACGACCCTTTAACTTTTATTGTGGTAGGAGGTTATTACTCACTTAAGCCATAGAATCCCATAAAACGCCGAACGTTACGGTTCATGTTTCCGCCACTCGAGCGCTGCACTCGCTGTGTTTGATATCATCTTTTTTGCGGGTTAATGGTTGCAAATTTAATACTGACATCAACAAATGATCTAGGTGCACTGCGGTAACTATTTTATCCGATGCATTTTATACTTTATAGAATATTTTCCAAGAAATACATTAAAAATAATACACCTTTCATGGTTGGGATTTAAACATTGTCAAATACACTTTTAATTTTTCCCTTATAGAATATTACGTTATTAACAAAACTTGTTATATATGGTATGTACCTTAAAGCGTTTATAAAGAAACTGTTAACAAAATAATTTGATTTTATAAAAATATACAAACAAACTAGACACTCAATTTTAGGAACAAAATGATTTCGATAACAGTACATTAAAATTTTGATTAAATTCAATATGAAAATCAAAAGTTTTTGCTTTGAAATTCTGCGGTACGAGACTTAATTAAATTATCAGTTTCTTCTATATATTTACATTATTTAATAATTTTATAATGAGAAAATTGAATTAATTAAAAATATATTTATAAATTTAAAAGGTTTATTATGTAGAAACAGTATTTATTTATATTTATAGTAAATAAATACTAAAAGAAAATACGCGATGGTTTTTCGTAACGGTGTATTTAAAATACTTTTGAAATTCTCTAGTTATTGGTTTTGAAATACATACCAAATTGTGGTTTTAGATTAAATAATGCATACATTTGTTTTTGGTTCGTTATTGAAATTGTATCGTTCATAAATATTTTTAACCAGATGTAGCACACGTTTGTGGTTACAAAACTGGAACCAGTCGCAAACAAAATGAAACAGTAATTTTATGAATTTAAGGCAACCTCGAAACATATCCCTCGAGTGCAAGTATGATGAAACTTATAACAATTCATGCAATTTTAAGGTTTTCTGTGTTAAACGAAATGATACACAAATTGGTATAAAAATACAAAAGCGCCCCATGGTACGTAACACAATTAAACATTATTAACATATTTATGAAATATCGTGCATTTTGAAAAAAAAATTGAATTATTTATGTTTACTTCTCAAACCAAATTTCTAGAATCAATAAAAATTTTAGTTGACATTTGTTTATTATTAATCCATTTTATTATATACATTCTAATAAGTCACACTTAATATATTTTTTTAAAAAACATCGTTTCTCTACGGCTAATAAATGTATGGGTTACGTTGTTGCAATTGAATGTTTTCGATTATTTATTGATTAGAATATTATAAACCCTATTAATAGTGTGCCCAATTGTGACGAATTTGTGGATTTGAGGGTTGATTCATGATAATATATCCTATAATCCTAGCAACAATAAAGCTTAACTAATACATTTGCGTTGGTTGTGTGAAATATTTTAGTACAGCTCAACGGTCAAGGACTTTGGTTGGGATCAGTATTGGCAAACGTGATATCTCACATATTTTATTAGAAATACTTGGAATGTTGGGTTGCATTCATTCTGCTCATCGAACAAGAATATAAAGTTACACACACCTCTCACAGACTCGACATGCCTGGTGCGTCTTTCTCGTTTCCCACTTTTTCATCTTAAAACCGACGTTGTACATTGCATAGGAATTCGTGAAAGCTGCGTGTAGCTTCTTCTGAAGCGATGACGTCTCACACAATACGGAATTTTCGTTTTGTTTAAGCTGATCCATCTTCCCACAAAGAATTCTATATAGTACTACGTCAATCACATTTGAAGGCCTATTTACTAAAATAACTTTCGTCACCGTATATTTGTTGTTGGTGAAATTCTCACGCAGTTACGTCGAAAACCATGCGCATTATATTCTTAAATTCTTTGTAGAACAAGCTTACGTTTCGTAACGCGAGAAATTAGTTATTCTTAAAACGATGTACACCTAAAAATGATTTCCCTTTGAAATTTAACACCAAAACTTCTAAAGGTTAGTTTTAAATTTGGTTTACAAATTTCGTACAGTCAGTGTTCAGAATATATTCTACAAAATGGTGGCTTTACAAGAATATAACTAGAGCAACCATCATTCTACCTTGCGGTCAAGGTCGTCAAATGGGGTGGCAAAAACATCTCTTTACATTCATTCATATTAACATTTTCTCTTGCTTTTACCACAACATTTATAATATTTTTCAAGGTTTAGATCGGTAAGGGCAGCTTACCAGGCAATTATGTAATTATATGTACACTGATTAAAATAGGAATACCACAGAAAAAATATAGCTATTGACACTATTCGCATTATATTATTAATATAATAAATACATTTATCAATATTGAATTTATTAACATTTACATCAAAATTATACATTTATTTACTAAACAAATTATTAATACATTTGTTGTATATAAATTGAAATATTAATAAGTTTGGTAATATAATATTAATAACAATACGTCAATATTTGCTATAAAATATATTACATTACCTGCATTGAGCAGAATGAATATGGCATATTTATACTTACTTAAATGTATTTTACAATCGGCAATTAAACCGTTTTACTGTGATGAAAATGTAAATGACTTACGGAGAAATAAGCATAACAAGAAATAATCAGTACATTAAAATATCTTCAAATGAAATTTATATGTCTACAATTTATTTCCTAATGCAACAAACATTTATTTATTTAATATAATTGTTTTCATAACACCTCTTTAGCGAAACACAAATTTTGCTTCATAAATTCAACAAAATATCACCGATATTAGTAGGTGGAAATTCAAATATACAGAATAACCTTAAATTTTATAAAATTGTGATACTGTCTATTTAAATTTTATGTTTTCAAAATCTATGATTACAATCCTATTTATTTAAATGTTTGAAAATAATAATTAAACGTAAACAACGCAAATTGAAATTGTTAAATGATTTGCATATTTTTAATAGCCATCCAGCAAATAATTTATTCATGAAATGTAACACATTATTCGTAGATTTGTATAGACCTATTCTATTCATTCCACCATGAATAGTTCTGTTCCAAACTTATTTTAATATCTGTAGTTTTATTTTAAAATAATATGTTTCTCAATATAGTATACTTATTCCTTTTGGTGCGCTCGTTGGCTAATTTGAAAAGTAAAGTAAAAAATAACGGAAGAAAATTCCAAGACCAACCTTGTTCAATTTCCGGTACTGGAAACAACGGAAAAACGATTACAAATGAAAAGTTTACTTTCCCATTGTCATATTACTTCATCATCTTTGTTAAATTCCATGACAAGAAAATTCAGAAAGTTGATGGAAATATATATATATATATATATATATATATATATATATATATCACCTGTTTTTTTGTCACTGGCTTTTCCAATTTTGAACGTATAGTTATTTTTTGTAAAATAAAACCTAATCAGAAATTGTTTGAAGAGGTATAACAAACCACTTAATTTTATCAAAGACACAGTGTTTACTTCTAAAATTGCGCTAGAGATCAGTTCGTAGAAAACCAATTGTAATCTACCAACTATTACGTTGGAGTATTTGAAACTTATGGCAATACTAATAAATATTTCAGCAATCAAATATGAAATTACTTTGTTTCCTATTTACATTATTTATTTTTAAATTTTTAATCAAACCAAACACCAAATATATAATAATGTATACATTGCTGGATTCAAATTGACAATCAATGAAATGAAATATTTGAGAGGTTACCATATATGAAAAGGTTAAATTATTTGGAAAATTCAAATTCGTATATTTGCTATTGACAGCATTCAAAAGTTTACAACGAAGAGTCAAGCGAATCAACGATTTAGATATATGGAATAATTTGCATAAATAAAAATTCAGCTGCGGATTTCATGTTATTGTATCACCGTTTTCCCTTTTTGAGAGGCGACGGCCACTCACGTATATTATGTAGGTTCGCCGCTAGGATATGCGCGACTCGCACTTCCCCCCACCTACATCCTCCTTTTGCCTCACTGTGCTGGAGGATCAAGAGTGGAGGGGGAAAAACGATGACTGGGATCCTGTGCAAATCCCCGTCACGCAATGCAGTCACGTTGTGCTCTGTGCGCGCCGTCTAATTTTTTGTATTTCCCATTTTTCTAAGTGCAATCATATGGGTAGTAGTACTCGCTAGACGATTCATTCGGCCACGAATCCCCTATCGGCACTCCCCAGTGCTAGGTATCTGATATTAATTTTCTTTTTACTCATAGCTCTCAAAGGTATAACACCAAGAAACTAGCTCTCACAGTTGGCAATCTTGTACTCGTGCTATACAATCATACGAACACTTGAGGTCACATTATTCAATTCAAGCACTTGCCTCACTTCTGATAATTAAATTTATTTCATACCTTCAGATAATTAATATTTGAATAAGGAATGGCCTCCAAGGTGTATTTATTCATTGAAATGCAAATACCTATCGATATTTATATAAGTGTCGCTTATATTTAAAGCTGGAGAAACAAATTGTTCATTTGAAAATGTTCATAAATCAAATATTAACGTTACAATCGTAATTGTTGTATAGCCATCCGAAATAAACTCTTAATTATTATGCCTTTATGCATGCAGCAATGTTGAAAAACGTAATATAACAATTTAAAAGTTCTGGGCGAAAAATGTTTAAATTAAGCGGAAAATTTTCGAGGTTGTTGACCTGAATTTCACCCCTCTAATGACTTCATCACTGGTGAAATTTATCAATGTCTCTTAAGTAACACACCTTCAAGCCCTTAGTCATCAGAATACTTGAGTTATATAGGCACTTCCAGACTTTACATGAAATATCTTTTACCACAGAACATGTACATAAGAAAATGATACAACGAACGCAGCCGTGTGATACAGACGCCATATACTTCAGTTCCAGCCACTGACAGTGCATGCAAAAAAGCAAAATATGAAACAGTGTCGCAAAGAAAGAAAAAAGATACGAAACTTCAGTCTAACAAGATTTCTTAATTAAAATGAAAGACTTTTATAGCTGCTGCCTGGTGACACCTTCAGCACCAGATCTTTATTATACCCACCATAATTATAAAATTATATGAATAAACTCATATTAACCAAATAAGAAGTAACTAGTGTTTTTTATTTCAAAGTAAAATGAAAATAAAAAACTTTACTTTATTTTTGCGCGACGATCGGACCATACTTTATAACAGTGAAAACCATCGAGTAATTTAGTCTTTCACCAACTAAGATATATGTGAGAAAGGTCTTTCGAATTTCAGATGTGTATTTATTTCAATTCGTAGTTCGTCCAACCCACAATCAATATCTTAGGCTTCTACGCGATCAAATAACAAACAAACAAACAAACTTTTTTGTCAAATACCAATTTGATACGTAGACCTTAAATATTACATCTTAAAATCTTCTCATCTATAAAATACACAATACATGTCAATATTTGAGGATGAATTATTACATGTTATATACATAGGTATAGCAGTTTTAGAAAAATTTCTTTTTTATATATAAGCACATATAGCTTTCATATAGAACTTGGTTTCAGAGAGTAACACAAAGAGATATAGAATTTTGGTTTTACATGTAATTTAGCTATGAAATTTAAGCTAAGCAAACATTGATTATATAACAAAATAGCACAACATTGCACAATGAAAGCTCAGAGGCATTTCTGATAAATTTGGATTACATTTTCATTGAATGTATATCAAATTAGATACTGGCTAATAACCTAATAGTATACGCAGCCAGCGTAATGATTATATACGAAATATTCAAACAAATAATCATTGTTCACGTATCCCGTCCGGTTTTATTTCGCAAAATAAACCTTACAATATTAAATTAAATTATCTGTTATTTATGTTGCGCCCATGTAACTATACTATTTATTTATCGTAGCATTGATAACGTTTAGAATGACTGTAAAATGTTTATAGACACTTAAGCAAAACTTCTCCCAAATAGACACAAAAGAGGACAATTTTTATGTTTGTGGAATATTAAATGGATAATGATTGCTTGTTTTTATTTGAAGACAAACCAAGACCATTTGAATTAGTTTAATGAAGTAGAACACAACCCTTTTTCTTTTCTTTTTTACTTTATTTTTCATGGCTCTATAAACAAATAAATTTACGCTACATAATTATTTCGAGACCTTTTCTTTGGTAAAAAAGCTCTCCTAAAAGTGTAGCTGTGTTTTGTAATAAACTGAATATTTTTCATGGAATATATAAAACTGTTGGTTATTATCTGAATAAACTGCGTCTGCATTTAAGACTATTGATACAAATTTAATGGCGTACAAGCTTCTCCACTTAATGACTGTATACTTTAGTTGTAAATACGAACGTTTTAACTTATAAATAATGCTTTTTCAACATGATATCTTTTGTTTGAATCCCCGCACTTAAGATTTACTCTAATGCTTAGGCACATTGATTATATTATATATTCATCCCATGCGAGTTTAATATTTAAATTAAAATGAAAAAATCTATATATAAATATATACGATATATATATATATATATATATATATATATATATATATATATATATATATATTTATATGTATATATATATATATATATATATATATATATATTTATATGTATTTATATATATATATATATATATATATATATATATATATATATATATATATCCATAAAGACTATAAAGCGATAATCAACTAGATTGTTAATCATTCAGTTTATGCTACGGTGGAAATCTGTAAGTAACATCTAATCATATCCATTCAGTTAGTAGTTTTTGCTGCTATTTTGTTTCGATTTATTTGTGTTCCAGTGTTTTGTTTGTTTCTTCGTGTATTTTATTCATTTCATAACCTGTTCGCATTTCTATTGCCTTTATCTTGAAAATGGCAAAGAACTTGATAACGAATAAACAACATCACAAATATTTATTGAACAGAAGATCACTGATAGTCAGTGTTCTCGATAGCAAAATAAAAACATCGGCCATGTATTGGCCCTTAACTTTCTTTTACGAAGTCAGTGTATTTTGATTTGATAGTATATAAATTAAAATATAAAATGCTTAAATTTAAAAGAAAATGTTTTTATTCATTATGTCTAGTAAAATTGTGGTAAAGTTAGATTATTGTCAGATTTCTAAGAAAAACATATGTATTTTAGATTTAAAATGTTCGATTCTATAGTAATATACAGAAAATATAATTATTCATTACACATTATTAAAAATTATTATGGCCGGACATTTATATTTATATATAATATTTTAAATTATTTACTAACCTTTGTAACGCTTTTTCACTAAACTTATTTGTAACACTGACAATAAATATTAAATGTCAAAATATTTGAATATTTAAAACAATTGACATGCATAGTAGATGCGATTTATTATATATAATTTCCCATACCTACGTAACTATGGCAATATCAATAAGATAAGATTTTGTAACTGGTACTTTTTGAAGAAATGTTTCAAACAAAAGTTGTGCAGAATACTAATATCTTTGAATGTTAATGTAACTATATTTATTGTAAGTACATCCGTTTCGGAGATATTGCAGAAATTACAAAAAATGACTCAAGTAAACATGCATTTCCGGTTTGAATATGCTTTTCAAAAATAGGAGGTTTTCCTCCCAGGCATATACAAATCTTAAGTTTAAAGTTTCATAATTTTATCTTTAACGGTGTAGGCTGTAGAGCGCACACAGCCCCACACACACACACACACACACACACACACGCACGCGCACACACACACACACACACACACACACACACAGACGTCATTCCAAAAATAGTCAGACTCGATTCAGGGAAGGTCAAAAGGTGTATTTCCGTAAAAATTTCGAGAAATTTTTTTTTCGTGATTACAATACTTACTTATACTTCGTAAAAGAAAGTAAAAATTCACAATGATGCTAACTATTTATTAATTGCGGTTATAATTTCGTTATTTTTTTAATTAATTAATATTCTAAAAACTAAAATGTTTTCAGAAAAAACTTGTACGTTAATATGTTTAGAATTATATGAGTTTAAATTTTAAAATGATGATTCTCGTGAACAATTGAATGTGTATCACAAGTTAATTTGTAAAATTAGCATTAGTTTTAATAGAATAAGGTGCACTATTCGCTACATTATATTAAATTAGCCATGCTATTATCCCAACGGACTTGTAGATTAGCAAATTTAATTCTATTTCATCTCGAAACATATCAAAGCTTTTATTTCCAGTAATGATTTAATTTAATTCAAAGCTTAGTGTTAATTCTTGATGTGGCTCTATTTTAAAATGTATACATTATATTTAAAAAATATTCTCTTGGCAAAACCATCTTATTTGCGCCGTACTAATTAAAAGCCACTTTAAATTCAAACAAAATTAAAATAAATGAAGTAGACTTGTAGACACACATTTCTGGAAGTTAGCTACTTTATGTTGGAAAGCACAACTGTACGAAAATAACTAGATTTCTAGTTGCGCTCGTTTTGAAATAGGTAATGTTATATTATTGAACATATTGCTAGTAACTTTAACATATTTGAGAAATGTTATAAAACGATATCGATCTTTTGTCTTTCCAATTCCTATTCAAGTGAAACCTTATCACTTTCTCTACTTCTAAGACATTCCGAGCAAAATTTTCAGTCAATATATTGATTTTGATTTTGTCATCATTAGAACACCTCTTTGAAATTTTATGAAATACTACAGGAGTATCCAGATTACTTTCAAGGTACTTCACATTTACAATTGGATTTGCTTTAAAAATTTATTGTCCTTTGAAGTTTTATGATAAAGCTTGATTACAAAGGTGGTACTTCACATTATTTCAAAATTATTTGACGTCATGGCCATTCCAATCGTTTAGTGGTAATAAATTTGTAAGCCCATTTTTTCTTTTACTAGGCACTGTCATCCTTGTGCTCTTTATATGTTATGAAAATAAAATATGTTTTCGAAGATAAAATTGATTGAAATAAAATCAAAAATATTATTTTCAATAAAGCCTTTATTATCAATATAAAAATCGCTCTCTGAGAGAAATGTAAATATATCTAAATGAAATATATTTACTGCAGTTATAAATATATGTTAATATTTATGTTTGTATTAAACATATTTCTATAATTATCCTAAATATGTATGTCAGTACGTTTGAGTTAAAATAAATTACTTTGTTTTGAAGTAATAGTCTCATTGCAAATATTTTATCTCAAGTCTGTGGTCTTGTAATTCGAATATAATTTAATAAAAAAAAATACAATACGAATCAATGTTTGACCTATTAGTTAAAAGTCTCTTATTTACTTTCCGGATACTTACAGTTGTCAGTATACTCTGACTTTCATTAAAACATTATATAACAAGCATATCTGAAACTTTATTATGTCTATAGGAACAATGCTGAAAGTCAGTAGCTCAAACATCATTATTAACCATCACAATTTAGGTCTAAACAGGAAGATGTATAGAGTAAAACAGGATTATCGCTTTACCGACACTTACCTTGAACAGAGGTGGGTGCAGAACGCGTTCCATTCACTAGGACGGCTATTAGCGTCCAGCAAACACATCGGCACACCAAATTCATACGATCACCGCAAAGCATTGTTCTTGGCGCCGCGGCGGCGAGTGGCTAATACCTCTTTGACTATTATTAGCACTGAAGACAATCACGTCGAGACATCACACTATTTGTACATTAACGCGTACGATGCAAAGCGAAATGCTTAGTGTTCTTCGGATGGGTTAATATTGATTCAAACTGTTCAGTAAAACCTCTGTCGGCTGGCCAACCGGCTAGAGAAAATCATTATTCACATTAATTAATTAGACAACGTCGGAATTCACTAATGCACTCTCCGTTTTTTATTAGAAATTCAATATTCTTAGAGCCGTTTAATTAATTTTTGGATCTTAAGATTTATGAAGACTGCACAACCACATTATTTATAAGTGTACTGTATTTTTTCGAGTGATTTATAATCTGAAAAGAATATCGGCATGGAAACGTTACGTAAAACCAATTTTGTAACCGATATTAAAATGATGAAACTTGGATAGTTCCAAAGCAGAACAGGATTGTTAGTTTTCAACATTTTACTTCTAATATTTGTATAAGAAACGCGGACGCCTAATATTATCGAAATTCAAGGACCCTAAATTATATTACTTCTACATTTGGTTTTCGGATACGTTCTAAGGCGTAAAAATGTACTCGCAAAGATATATTAAATGAAACATTAGCAAATATAGAGATTGAGTCATTTTAATATTGAATATTCTTTCTAGCCATAAACAAACTTTAAGTGTAAAGATTCATTATTATAGCATTGGCAGTTTTGGCTGTAGCTAGTAGATCCTTAATAAAGTTTATGAATTCTTATTCAGAATAGATACGTTTTTTCAATATTTTTTATTTTCAGTTGTGTGAAAAAGCCAAATAACACAGATTAACGGTGACCATGGAACGAACGACTGTTTTGAAGATACATACATCATCGCCAATCGTCAACTGAGGATGTAGAGAAAATTTGCCGTATGAGAGTCAAATTGTGTCAGCTGCATCCACGGTTATGAACTACAAGACAAGAGGAAACCCCTAGGAGGGACCCTAATTTACCACCAACAAACTTAATAATTATTCTAGCATCAGGTATCTATATGTATTTCCACTATTATAAATCTTCGAAAAATATATTTTTGCAAGTTATATTTTTGAATATGCAAGTTATCTTTTGAAAATGTTAAAAGGTGTGAAAAATTCCAATTAGTATAAAAACTTTTTAACACTATTACAATATTTCGACTCAAATTTTATAACAGTAAATTGGTATTTTTAGATTGCTTATAAATAAATTGTTACTTATTTATTAACAATATTTTAAGAAGATTTAAGGCTAAAAACTTGGTGTTTTTGATGATTTCTATGGAAGTTGTTTTTATTTTTTTCTGCGGAAACCAGGTGCTCCACAGAGCTCTATCGCGGTATAGCAGTTGAAATTGACCCTAGCAAAAAATAGCGGATCTTAAAATCGCGAATCGCAGAGATAAAAAACTATCTAATAGTCTGAAGATGCCACAGTGTGATGAAACTAGTCACTAACTCTGAATAAATATAGTAAAACGTATACATTGTATTATTCAGTTTTCCTAATTTTCATTATAGAGTTTTACAAAGTAACGACCAATACCATCCATGATTTATGATACTATAGTATCATTTTTATTTTTTCCCCCGAAACTGCGGGACCTTAAGTGCTGAAACTCCGTTTTATTAGGTATGCGCCCAAGAAGCAATATGTGACAAAAAAAAACAGTTAAAAAACCACAAAAAACACCAATAGAGCATCTTGGTGTTTTCCATGGTTTTGGCGTTTCTTTCGTTCGGTATGAAAGCGAAAGAAACTAAGATTTCTACAAATATTTGCAATATTTAATTTTATTTAAGGTACATTTAATTTGAATGCGTTGTTACTTATTACTGGTACATACATACATTTGCTCAAAATATTTCTTTGGTTAAACGTATTCTTTATTGTCATTAAGTATTTCACTTGTATTATGTTTGTGTATACTATGTTCAGGAGCGACGCTACTGCTTGTAAATTTTAAAGGCTCGCTTTAGTTTTTAACTGACTAATATACTTTATTGTCAAACTCAAAATTGGTAGGATGATATTCCATTCTCCAGAAATTCACTTGTATGAAATATCATAACAGAATTATCAAATATTTGGTAAACGTGCTGCGGCAAACATCAATTAGATATCTTAATATTTTGTTTTGAAAATGATTTATTACAGTACTTACTATATGTATTTAATTATGAAGTAGGTAACTAATAATTAATTTTAATAATAGAACTTTGCATCACTTCTTAAAACTTATAAATATTTTGTTGAAGAATTAGCTAATATAGTTGTTTAATATTATTCTGCCTAATGTTTAGCGAAGGGATATCCGGTAATAAATACAGCGTGTTATATTTTCGCGCGTACACTATATATTACCCGCAACACACAACTTGAATTTGCGACTGAGCTTTTTCGAGAGCTTTCGCGGACTGACGGCCACACTTACATCGATGCTGCCAGCCTGCATTAGCCCTTGCCTAGTAGTGAAAACGGGGTCGTATTGCGCGTGTGTCGTATTGTTCAGTCTCTCTCGAATCCCAGTTCATCGCATCTCTTTCATGAAGCTACACCAATAATATTCAAAAAAGGAATAGATACTAGTTTGGCCATTTATGAAAAAGAGTGCTGTTTGTTTAAAGCTCGTCTTACACTACACAATATATTGAACAAGAAATTGTTCAACATTTGGAACAATCTAAATTGTGTAGCATCATACAGCAAATTGTGTCAAAAATTGTCAAGCTATCAACGTACATGCGAAGCTTTAGCTCCCACATGATTCAACCGATTTGGCTGAAAATTTATTTTCGTATTAACAAATCCATGTCAATGATTCCTTGAAATCTGCACCCAGTTTTAAATTTTTATTATTTAAACAATTGAGATAGTCTAATCTAATCTTCGATCGCGATGAAAATAATTTTCCATAGTCAAAGTACCGAACTAGGTCGATATTAGGCATTAGTTTTCCCAATTTTTAATTCAGACATACACAAGCACACATAATTTCTGAACCGATTAATTAATCACCATTTTTTATAGAGTATTTTGAATTTAGAATTTGATGTTGCATATAGTAGAATTTTTAATTTAAATTTTGGTAAATAGTGCTACTACGCTCCTGTCCTGTATAGGTATGTATGTACCTACATGCTATAGTGTAGTTTTGGTGCTTGACGGCAGGCGAGCAGTCAGTGTCCGGTATATAAATGTTACATGTCTAGTTGCGTTACTCGTTCATGTTTTGTAATGCTAACAGAAACTAGTATTATTTAATTGAATTAAAAATATTTGTGAGGGGATTTTATTTGTCTTTTCAGATTTCAGAGAACTATTAAACGAATCGGACGTGTTTTCAAGTGTAGACCTGTACTGTATATTAAAATTATTAGTGCGCGAGTAATTATTAATTTGCGTGTGCCTTTAAGTTGTGGATCCTAAATAGGATGCTGCAGATTAATTCGCTTGGAACACTTACTTATCAAGTGAGTAAATTGGAATACTTAAATCAGTTTTTTTATTGTTTAAACTTATTTGAATATTTGGTATATGCTTCTACGTACATTTAATATTCTTTTATAATAATTATAGCAACAATAGTATTTATTGATTTTAATTTATTCAAATATTTTAATTTAAAATCACATCTTGTATCATATAAGTTTCTGGTTAGGTTTACATATAACATTTTTCATTATTTAATGATTCTATACTTTTGTTTAGTTATAGAAACCTACGATGCTGGTCCAATATGAATCCAATTCAATCCATTGTGCATTCATTACGAATTGTAAGTTTGCTTATAACTATTATTACAATTTAAACATTTTAGCAGATTATTTCTTTTATTGTTTTAATATTTTGATTATTTATAGAAAAACACGAAGCTGCTTGCTGCAGTACCTGCTAATCCAGTGCATTTGAATCTGAGGGGCGTGTGTTCTTTTATTTCAAATTGTAAGTTTATTTTAACTTACTTTATAAACATTAATACAATTCTAAATATTTTAGCAAATTATTTATTATATTTTCTAAATATTTTTGTTTATTTATAGAAAGTTTCGTAGCTGCTAGCGCCAATCCTAGGATGTCCAGCGCATTCACAGCCAAGCAGCGATTCTTTTCATTCTATTGCAAATTGTAAGTTTATTTATAACTTTTATGTTGAATACGCACAAATTTTTTATAAAATCTTTTATTTTTATTAATGCTCTATATTTTTGTTTATTTGCAGAGTTGCCTTTGAATATCAATCAATTTCGGAGGTTCCAGTGCAATTGAATCAGGTAGGAGTTCTTTTCCAATTATTTAACAATTGAAAGTTTATTTAAATAATTTATTAACCACTTTAACAACAATAACACAATTGTGAACAATAATTTCAACAATAACTTATTGAAATATTTTGAGCAAGCCAATGTATGGATTAGTATCGAATGAATGTGAATATTGTGTGGGCCCCCCGGGGGGACTTTGAATGAGGGGTGCACCGTGCATCTAGTGTGTTGCATGCGAATGAATTGTAATTAGGGATTGCGTGGATATCAGTCTACACATTGGCAAACAATTTTATACTTGCACATTCATTTGAAAGCATTGTTCGTAATTGTTTTATTTATTTCAAGAAACAATTTATATTTTATTTAAATTTAATATTCAATTTGGTTTATTTTAACTTTTTTTTTCTTTTATAATACTAAAACAAGAATACTAAATAGTGTGTTTTTCTTATATTTTTTACAGTGTACAGTCCTGTACTCGTATAACAGTGAACAACCAACAGTTCTGCATTGCAGTTAGCATCGCGGTTCATCATTGCAACTTTCAATTACTTTCAACGGATGCAGCACAATCAATTATTTGGCAATTATTTATTCGTAAAAGTCTTTGAAAAACTTATGTTTTATTTTTCTAATAATTATTGCTTTTTGATAATAATTTAAACAAATCTTTTTCAAATGACATATCTCGTAACACCACCAACTTGAAACTGTAATTGTTGATTAATGACATTTGAACTTAAAATCAATTGGATTACTTTTGCAACTATTCTATTTTATTTATATTTTAATTATAACTTGCAATTACATTTAAAAGTGGTGAATAATCGTTAATATTTTGCAAAGATTACTTAATTTATCCATAACTAATTTTGGTTTAAAAAATAATAAAATAATTTGATTTAAATTTAAAAAAATTTTAACTTGGTATTTTAAAAATAAATTATATTTGCAAAATATTTCGTTTATTGGATTCTATGTTCGTTATAAACAAATGCTTTAGCTAATAAACAACATTTATAATTATAAACATGCATTGTTGAATGGTGAACGAATGAGAAATTCTTAAATCAAATCAATTTTCAATTTTCTAATTGTTAAAGACAATTTAAATTAAATAGAACGATTTGATACTAAAAGATTTTCTCTATTGTTACAGAAGGATGAGAAGAAGATTAGCTTGGGGTACCAGGGTAACAAGGCAGTCGCCGATTCCTCCCCCCTCCCCAATCCCCGTATTTTTTCTTAGGGGGTTGGGGAGGGGGGAGGAATCGGCGGCTGCCTTAGGCGGGGAGGGCGGGGGGAAGGGGCCGGCGTCGTTGTTTAGGGGGGGGTCAGCGATTCGGGGGGGTCTGCGATTCAGGGGGGCCAGCTTTGGGGCAGAATTCCCAGGACCCACGGCACCATGACTAAAGCGGGCCAATCCGTTCATTTAGGTGAGATATTTTTTTATTTATTTATTTAATTTGTTATTGCATTTCAATTCGATTGAATGTGCGAATGAATCTCTGATGAATTAAACCAATGCATATTGTTTAAATTAATTCTTTTGTTTATTATCGTAATTGTATTTTTCTAAATTATTTATTGTACATTTTTATAAATAAATATTCAATATGCTAACAATTGTATCGAATATTTATAAATGCTTGCTTGTTTGTAATATTAGTTGCAACAAATCGTTATTTTATTATAATTATTTAATACGAATACAGATTTGAATTAATAATTGCTGTTAAATGAATTGTATATAAAAGTATTCGTATTGCAATTGACGCGTATACAGTAAGCTTTTATTTCTTGTTTAAACAATTTTAAATCGCTTTAGCATTAAATATAAATAAAATAGGCGTATTTATTATCAGTTTCTAACAATATTTGTTGCAAAAAATATATTATTATATTGTAAATAATAGATTTGAAATGACACCATAGGTGATATAATTTCCTGGTTACAAAATAACTAGTTGGGTTTAATTTTATAATTAATGTGTTCTTGAAACAAACTGTTTTCGCGTTTACAATTGTATTTTTATTTCAATTAAAATACGTTTGAATATAAATGAAATAGTTTGAATAAACTATTTGTTTTTGCAAATATAAATGTTTGCTTATCAATAATTTTGTAAATGAAATATTATTTGTTCGTTTCAAGAATAGTTAGTTACATTATTTAATAAATAATTTTTATTTTGAAGAACAATTGTTTTAAGAAAGTAAATATATGTACTTGTAATATTAAATTCATTTAATGATTAGTTACTGCTGGTACAGAGTTGAATTAGTCCTAGTTAGCATCACAGCAATTTTTTATTTATTATTTTAACAATGATAGATGTAGCATTAAATGTAAATAATATTTATAGTATTTATTATTAGTTTCTAACAATATTTGTTGCAATAAATAAAATTGTGATCCGAAATGACACCATGGCTGATATAATATCCTGGTTACAAAATAACTATTTAGTATGCTCAATTAAAATAATTGTTTGTACCAGGTACACATGTATCTGATTAAATTTAAAAGTGTATATAATATATTATAAATAAATATAATATAAATTAAATTCTGTTTGATTTGAAATTGTTTTAGTGAACGGTTTGTGCTAATGTAACAGGCTATTGTTGATGCTAGTAATAATAGTTTAGAAACAGTTTGATGTGAGCAATTGATAGTTATGATTCATATGTTAATAAATATGTGTTTATTATTATATTTTATGAATACTTTGATCGTAGTTCTTAAGCAATTGTTATATGATTAGTTTAATCATCACTCATTGCCTTACCTATTAACACCATTCACTATATTATCTCTTTATCATTACGTCTTATCCTTATCAATTGTCATCATTCATTGTTATCATTCATTATCATTACCTCTTAACATTACACATTATCATTACTTGTTAAGCCCATTGTGCATTACCTCTTATGCCTTATCAGTACTCTTATTCATTATATTCTTCCGTTATCATTACTTATCATTCCTTATCAGTACTCATTGTCTTTGCCTATTCTAATTTCTCATTGATCCTTATCCATTATACTTACTCATTGGCTTTACCCATTATAGTCTTCCGTTATTATTACCCTTATCTATTATCATCACCCATTTTCTTATCTTATCCTTATGCATTACCCATTATTAACTATCATTGTTCTTATGCATTATCATCACCTCTTATCATTACTTTTTACCCCTTGTGCTTATTACCTCATGCCTTATGAGTACCCATTGTTCTTATCCATTATATTCTTCCGTTATAATTCCTTATTAGTACTCATTGACTTTACCTATTATACTTTCTCATTGATCCTTATCCATTATACTTACTCATTGTCTTTACCCATTATATTCTTCCGTTATTATTACCCTTATCTATTATCATCACCCATTTTCTTATCTTATCCTTGTAAATTACCCATTATTAACATTCATTGTTCTTATCCATTATCATCACCTCTTATCATGACTTGTTACCCCTTGTCCTTATCCATTATCATTACCTTTTATGCCTTATCAGTATCCTTTGTTCTTATCTATTGTATACTTCTGTCATCATTCCTGATCATTATTGTTTCTCATTGATCCTTATTCATTATACTTCTTCAATATCCTGACTCATTGTCTTTACCTTATCTATTATATTTTCCTATTATCATTGCTTCTTGTGTTTATTCAATACTCAACATCATTGGATAATATTCTTACTTGTTACTATTACTTGTTCATTATCATTACTTCTTTCCCTTACCCAACATTCTTACTCATCGTCCCTTTACATTGTTAGTATTCCTTATCATCAGTCAACATCATCACTTATTATACTTACTTTGTGTTATTACCTGTTTATATTATGCTATTTCTTTATGTTAATTGTATCACATACTTTGAAACAATAAAGATTCTTACTTGTAAATAAATGTGTAAGCACTGTTATATATACTGCACTTTTCTTTCCTACTTACCCTCTTTGTTGCAGCTCTTGTATTGCAGGTGTGTTTCGTCATTAGTGGATACAAACGGTAGGTATTCCTATTTTATTTACTTACTTTCTGTGACACCGTTTCTTTTAGAAACGTGTAAGTCGTGCAATTGATCAAGTTTCTTTTATAGTGTGTTTTATCATTGATGGATACGGACGGTATGTATTTCTTTTTTTGTTTAATTAGTTCTTGTAGGACCGTTTCTTTTTGTATATACTGCTACATTCTTTCCTACTTACCTTCTTTCTTACAACTCTTCTGTTTTATCATTGACAGATACGGAAGGTATGTATTTCTTTTTTATTTGATTTGCTCTTGTACGACCGTTTCTTTTTGTAATGTTTTAGTCGTACAATTGCATAACTTTCTTTTGTTAACATTCTTCTTCTTACAGGTTGTTTCTTTAACATTTTCTTTTATTGGGTTCTTTTATTCCTTTTTTTTTTTTATTCTTTTTTTCTTTTTTGCTCTAAAACAATAAAGAAAAAAAAGAATTAAAAAAAAAAGAAAAAAAAAGAAGGAAAAGAACCAAAAAAAAGAAAATGGTAAAGAAACGACCTGTAAGAAAAATAATGTTAACAAAAGAAAGTTATGCAATTGCACGACTAAAACATTACAAAAAGAAACGGTCGTACAAGAACAAATCAAATAAAAAAGAAATACATACCGTCCGTATCTGTCAATGATAAAACAGAAGAGCTGTAAGAAAGAGGGTAAGTAGGAAAGAAATTTATAATATATACAAAAAGAAATAGTCCTACAAGAACTCATGAAATAAAACGAAATACATACCGTCCGTATTTGTCAATGATGAAACAGAATACCTGTAAGAAAGAAGGTAAGTAGGAAAGAAAGGTACAGTATATACAACAGTTTAAGTAATTACATACAAGTAAGAATCTTTATTGTTTCAAAGTATGTGATACAATTAACATAAAGAAATAGCATAATATAAACAGGTAATAACACAAAGTAAGTATAATAAGTGATGATGTTGACTGATGATAAGGAATACTAACAATGTAAAGGGACGATGAGTAAGAATGTTGGGTAAGGGAAAGAAGTAATGATAATGAACAAGTAATAGTAACAAGTAAGAATATTATCCAATGATGTTGAGTATTGAATAAACACAAGAAGCAATGATAATAGGAAAATATAATAGATAAGGTAAAGACAATGAGTCAGGATATTGAAGAAGTATAATGAATAAGGATCAATGAGAAACAATAATGATCAGGAATGATGACAGAAGTATACAATAGATAAGAACAAAGGATACTGATAAGGCATAAAAGGTAATGATAATGGATAAGGACAAGGGGTAACAAGTCATGATAAGAGGTGATGATAATGGATAAGAACAATGAATGTTAATAATGGGTAATTTACAAGGATAAGATAAGAAAATGGGTGATGATAATAGATAAGGGTAATAATAACGGAAGAATATAATGGGTAAAGACAATGAGTAAGTATAATGGATAAGGATCAATGAGAAAGTATAATAGGTAAAGTCAATGAGTACTAATAAGGAATTATAACGGAAGAATATAATGGATAAGAACAATGGGTACTCATAAGGCATGAGGTAATAAGCACAAGGGTAAAAAGTAATGATAAGAGGTGATGATAATGCATAAGAACAATGATAGTTAATAATGGGTAATGCATAAGGATAAGATAAGAAAATGGGTGATGATAATAGATAAGGGTAATAATAACGGAAGACTATAATGGGTAAAGCCAATGAGTAAGTATAATGGATAAGGATCAATGAGAAATTAGAATAGGCAAAGACAATGAGTACTGATAAGGAATGATAAGTAATGATAACGGAAGAATATAATGAATAAGAGTACTGATAAGGCATAAGAGGTAATGCACAATGGGCTTAACAAGTAATGATAATGTGTAATGTTAAGAGGTAATGATAATGAATGATAACAATGAATGATGACAATTGATAAGGATAAGACGTAATGATAAAGAGATAATATAGTGAATGGTGTTAATAGGTAAGGCAATGAGTGATGATTAAACTAATCATATAACAATTGCTTAAGAACTACGATCAAAGTATTCATAAAATATAATAATAAACACATATTTATTAACATATGAATCATAACTATCAATTGCTCACATCAAACTGTTTCTAAACTATTATTACTAGCATCAACAATAGCCTGTTACATTAGCACAAACCGTTCACTAAAACAATTTCAAATCAAACAGAATTTAATTTATATTATATTTATTTATAATATATTATATACACTTTTAAATTTAATCAGATACATGTGTACCTGGTACAAACAATTATTTTAATTGAGCATACTAAATAGTTATTTTGTAACCAGGATATTATATCAGCCATGGTGTCATTTCGGATCACAATTTTATTTATTGCAACAAATATTGTTAGAAACTAATAATAAATACTATAAATATTATTTACATTTAATGCTACATCTATCATTGTTAAAATAATAAATAAAAAATTGCTGTGATGCTAACTAGGACTAATTCAACTCTGTACCAGCAGTAACTAATCATTAAATGAATTTAATATTACAAGTACATATATTTACTTTCTTAAAACAATTGTTCTTCAAAATAAAAAATTATTTATTAAATAATGTAACTAACTATTCTTGAAACGAACAAATAATATTTCATTTACAAAATTATTGATAAGCAAACATTTATATTTGCAAAAACAAATAGTTTATTCAAACTATTTCATTTATATTCAAACGTATTTTAATTGAAATAAAAATACAATTGTAAACGCGAAAACAGTTTGTTTCAAGAACACATTAATTATAAAATTAAACCCAACTAGTTATTTTGTAACCAGGAAATTATATCACCTATGGTGTCATTTCAAATCTATTATTTACAATATAATAATATATTTTTTGCAACAAATATTGTTAGAAACTGATAATAAATACGCCTATTTTATTTATATTTAATGCTAAAGCGATTTAAAATTGTTTAAACAAGAAATAAAAGCTTACTGTATACGCGTCAATTGCAATACGAATACTTTTATATACAATTCATTTAACAGCAATTATTAATTCAAATCTGTATTCGTATTAAATAATTATAATAAAATAACGATTTGTTGCAACTAATATTACAAACAAGCAAGCATTTATAAATATTCGATACAATTGTTAGCATATTGAATATTTATTTATAAAAATGTACAATAAATAATTTAGAAAAATACAATTACGATAATAAACAAAAGAATTAATTTAAACAATATGCATTGGTTTAATTCATCAGAGATTCATTCGCACATTCAATCGAATTGAAATGCAATAACAAATTAAATAAATAAATAAAAAAATATCTCACCTAAATGAACGGATTGGCCCGCTTTAGTCATGGTGCCGTGGGTCCTGGGAATTCTGCCCCAAAGCTGGCCCCCCTGAATCGCAGACCCCCCCGAATCGCTGACCCCCCCCTAAACAACGACGCCGGCCCCTTCCCCCCGCCCTCCCCGCCTAAGGCAGCCGCCGATTCCTCCCCCCTCCCCAACCCCCTAAGAAAAAATACGGGGATTGGGGAGGGGGGAGGAATCGGCGACTGCCTTGTTACCCTGGTACCCCAAGCTAATCTTCTTCTCATCCTTCTGTAACAATAGAGAAAATCTTTTAGTATCAAATCGTTCTATTTAATTTAAATTGTCTTTAACAATTAGAAAATTGAAAATTGATTTGATTTAAGAATTTCTCATTCGTTCACCATTCAACAATGCATGTTTATAATTATAAATGTTGTTTATTAGCTAAAGCATTTGTTTATAACGAACATAGAATCCAATAAACGAAATATTTTGCAAATATAATTTATTTTTAAAATACCAAGTTAAAATTTTTTTAAATTTAAATCAAATTATTTTATTATTTTTTAAACCAAATTAGTTATGGATAAATTAAGTAATCTTTGCAAAATATTAACGATTATTCACCACTTTTAAATGTAATTGCAAGTTATAATTAAAATATAAATAAAATAGAATAGTTGCAAAAGTAATCCAATTGATTTTAAGTTCAAATGTCATTAATCAACAATTACAGTTTCAAGTTGGTGGTGTTACGAGATATGTCATTTGAAAAAGATTTGTTTAAATTATTATCAAAAAGCAATAATTATTAGAAAAATAAAACATAAGTTTTTCAAAGACTTTTACGAATAAATAATTGCCAAATAATTGATTGTGCTGCATCCGTTGAAAGTAATTGAAAGTTGCAATGATGAACCGCGATGCTAACTGCAATGCAGAACTGTTGGTTGCTCACTGTTATACGAGTACAGGACTGTACACTGTAAAAAATATAAGAAAAACACACTATTTAGTATTCTTGTTTTAGTATTATAAAAGAAAAAAAAAGTTAAAATAAACCAAATTGAATATTAAATTTAAATAAAATATAAATTGTTTCTTGAAATAAATAAAACAATTACGAACAATGCTTTCAAATGAATGTGCAAGTATAAAATTGTTTGCCAATGTGTAGACTGATATCCACGCAATCCCTAATTACAATTCATTCGCATGCAACACACTAGATGCACGGTGCACCCCTCATTCAAAGTCCCCCCGGGGGGCCCACACAATATTCACATTCATTCGATACTAATCCATACATTGGCTTGCTCAAAATATTTCAATAAGTTATTGTTGAAATTATTGTTCACAATTGTGTTATTGTTGTTAAAGTGGTTAATAAATTATTTAAATAAACTTTCAATTGTTAAATAATTGGAAAAGAACTCCTACCTGATTCAATTGCACTGGAACCTCCGAAATTGATTGATATTCAAAGGCAACTCTGCAAATAAACAAAAATATAGAGCATTAATAAAATAAAAGATTTTATAAAAAAATTTGTGCGTATTCAACATAAAAGTTATAAATAAACTTACAATTTGCAATAGAATGAAAAGAATCGCTGCTTGGCTGTGAATGCGCTGGACATCCTAGGATTGGCGCTAGCAGCTACGAAACTTTCTATAAATAAACAAAAATATTTAGAAAATATAATAAATAATTTGCTAAAATATTTAGAATTGTATTAATGTTTATAAAGTAAGTTAAAATAAACTTACAATTTGAAATAAAAGAACACACGCCCCTCAGATTCAAATGCACTGGATTAGCAGGTACTGCAGCAAGCAGCTTCGTGTTTTTCTATAAATAATCAAAATATTAAAACAATAAAAGAAATAATCTGCTAAAATGTTTAAATTGTAATAATAGTTATAAGCAAACTTACAATTCGTAATGAATGCA
This sequence comes from Nebria ingens riversi, assembly GCA_018344505.1. NCBI lineage: Eukaryota > Metazoa > Arthropoda > Insecta > Coleoptera > Carabidae > Nebria > Nebria ingens. The sequence goes on from JADQWA010000234.1 coordinate 722,623, forward strand.
CAATGGATTGAATTGGATTCATATTGGACCAGCATCGTAGGTTTCTATAACTAAACAAAAGTATAGAATCATTAAATAATGAAAAATGTTATATGTAAACCTAACCAGAAACTTATATGATACAAGATGTGATTTTAAATTAAAATATTTGAATAAATTAAAATCAATAAATACTATTGTTGCTATAATTATTATAAAAGAATATTAAATGTACGTAGAAGCATATACCAAATATTCAAATAAGTTTAAACAATAAAAAAATGATTTAAGTATTCCAATTTACTCACTTGATAAGTAAGTGTTCCAAGCGAATTAATCTGCAGCATCCTATTTAGGATCCACAACTTAAAGGCACACGCAAATTAATAATTACTCGCGCACTAATAATTTTAATATACAGTACAGGTCTACACTTGAAAACACGTCCGATTCGTTTAATAGTTCTCTGAAGACTGAAAAGACAAATAAAATTCCCTCACAAATATTTTTAATTCAATTAAATGATACTAGTTTCTGTTAGCATTACTAAATATGTACGTGTCACGTAACTAGTAGTAGCCCTGTTTACCAAAAAAAATTGAAAAAAATCTACCATATACAACATCAAATTCTAAGTTCAAAATACTCTACAAAAAAGGGCGATTAATTAATCGGTTCAGAAATGATTAGTTTTTGAATTAAAATTTTGGAAAAATAATGCTTAATATCGACCTAGCTCGGTATTTTGACTATGGAAAATAATTTTGATCAAAATCGAAGACATATTTTTTTTTGCTTCAGACGATGTTTTTTTAGACGCTCTCAATTTTTTATACAATAAAAACTACAAAACTGGGCACTGATATAAAATTGACCATTTCAAGGAATCATTGATAGGGGTTTGTTAACACGAAAATAATTTTTCAGCCAAATCGGTTTAACCATGTTGGAGCTACAGCATGTATGTAGTACGTTGATAGCGGAAATAAGCTGAAAACCTTATAGTTTCAGAGTTCGTACTATTAAAATTTAGTTGAAAGCGAAATCTATCAATTGAATTTCAAATTAAATTTTATGCCCCTTGCAAAAGTTATTACTTGTTAACAACAAATAACAGCATTAAATCATGATTCTATATAAAGTACCTATATTGCTTTCTCTAGAGGGCGTTGGTATACATTTTTAAGCAAATAAAGTAATTACTCACATCATTAAAAAATGTTTTGGTAAATACAGCAAATTTATTCATTTTTTTAAGAATAATGCATTACAAAAATGGAGTCGATTTTTTAAACGCACTATAGAATGACCTCAATTAATGATAATTTTTCAAAATTCGAGGCCGTATCAATCTTAGATTTTCTTTAATTCTGCTTTCCGTACATCGTTGTTTTCATGCATTTCACTGCTCAAGTCTATCGCCTTAAGGAAGAAAACGAAAAAAAAACCCGGAATAGATTAAATAAGTAAACTATTATAGGTAAGTAATATAATATTTGTATTGCAATAATTTATATTTTTCTGAATATAGAAAATAAAAATTTATAATTACATAAATTGTTTCTAATCATAGCTGCATCATAACCTTATGATTTAGAGATAATATAATACATAATTTGAATATAAATTATTATAACTCAAGAAGTTATATGTATAAATAAATTTGTTTGAATGTAGATACCTGCAAATTCGCTTCGCTATAGAAGCATCTCATATAATTTATTATATCTGAAGTAAATATTATAATGATCAAACATAATTAAAATGAATACAGAATAAGATAGTTTTATAGCGAAGAAACATGAGGAGTAAATACTCTAATTTAGTTTCGCTGGATAAAAATAAAATCATATGATGATTTAAATGACATATAGGTGTATAATTTACATTTTGTTTAATATTACAGTTGCATAATATTATCATTGTTGCTTGTTCGAGTCCATTTTGTTTCGTCCCAGAATGTTAATACGATGGACGTAGCAATCAATCATCTATGCTAATCTTCCAAGGAATTATGAATACATCACACATAATGATGTTAAATACGATATAATATTATCATTATTATAATACTTATATAATAATTTATCTTGTAGTGTTTCACACAATTAAAACTAATCTAATGTACATTGTTTACCATAATTTAAAATGGTAGAGTTAACCAGTCATGGGGTTAAGCCGCTATTCACAATTCTAACATGTCAAAAATCAGGAGATACTATTTAGTAATTACTATTCTTAATCTGGTAGTACAAAACTGTCTCATATAAAACTTCTTCATATACATTTACATAGATTAAATTAAATACGCAGTCTATATACACACTAAAAATTAAATAAACTTATTTGAGCTAAACGTGATTTTTATATAAACGAAATATAAAACATAATGTAGTAATCAATATAGCACTTTTTAGTTGCAAGATCAGTTGAGAATTCAGTGTATTTTTAGTGTGTATACACTGGGTCATGGTAAGTTAGCCTCCCAGCAATTATATGAACAGAAAACTGTTGTATTTTCAGCATAATAATTCGGTAGGGCAGTGGTGTTCTCATTGCAGTGAGATATGAAATACTTCATTCATTCATTCGTCATCGCTCACACTTGATTATCATCAATTTGAATACTGAATATTGTCAATTATTCTACTTCATGCATTGTACATTCATATTAAAATAACTTATATATTATTTTTAAAGTAGCAGAACTTATAGTTTTTGTAAATAAATAACAATTATATAAAATCAAGCGTATTAAAACATAGAGCTACGTCTATTTATTATATAGTTTATGATGACAATTATTACATACATCACGTACTGGAAATGGATTTGATGATTAGACTCCTACAATTGTTTGTACTCAATCAAAGTTAGTAAATTAAACAAATAATTATATTATTACTTAATCATGGTAGGCCGATGACTGGAGCCAATAATCCATGACATAAAAAGGACACATGTTACGCATGAGGTATTCCAAGTTACCCCAGTCTCTGATATAAATGTTATAAGTATAAATATTAAACAAGAACTATAGAAAATAAATTACATGATATTTTATTAAATATATTTTTAAACTAATTTCAGAATTCGAGGTGAACAACGACATCATACAACTGATTGTTGAGTTCAATCAGCAAATCCTTGCTTTTTGCTGTAGTAACTGAGTTTTTTAGGATACCATTGGAAACTTGAAACATATTTTCTTTTAAAAACAGATGATTTTACTGTGTGTACAAATTATTTTCTTTAATTTACTGAATAAGTGACTATGTATCTGTGTGTTTATATAATTTAATTATCTATTAAATATATGTGCATACGTGACATATTGTCATCTCAGGTAACCAAAGGTGTCCCAAATAATTCATGTAATATGATATTGTTTGTATATCATATTCACCACAAGTGTAAAACTTCCATTTGAACATGCATTTTTTGTTTAATCCATACGACAAGTAAATACGTAAAACTGGTGATCGTAGTGAAGAACAGAAAAGCTGACAGTAAACAGTAAGAATCATGATGTAGCTCATGGGACAGTTCCGCTACCCGAACATTATCTACATCATCTTCGTCGGGATAATAGTAAGACTGGGGATGTTGACTGTCAACAGATGAGGCGTCATTTAAGTGTTTGTCAGTATTGTTATCGTCACTAATGAAAAATGTCAATTTCAAGGAGGGTTTTGGATCGGGTTGGAGGGAAGTGTCGGTCATGATTCCGGCTTGTCTTCTTCCTGATTTGAGATCATCGGTAAAGGCGTCCACAGGCACGGGCTCAAGCGTCTGTGGTGGGTTAGAATTGTGAATAGCGACATGCGTTAGTCAGTAACACTTCTTCGTACAAGCACATTTGCGGACGATATCTACGTCTTTGGTATAACGGGTACCATCGTTACAAATCAATCGGACCTTGAGCGAAAAATATTAATTAAATAGCTTAAAATACACATTTTTTGTAATTATAATATATGCATTAACAAATAGTCAAGTATTTATTTTTTGCAAATATAATTTTTCCCACCTTGCGACGTTTACTTTTGCGAGCATGGCAACAACTGGACCCACAGCTTCCGACACATTTCGCCATTTTCAATGGTTTACGTGATCTACAACCATTTTCCGTGTAATACTCTCTTACTTGTTCCTTTCGGCAAGATGGTGCTGTAATTTAACGCAACACACAAAAATTAGTAACACCAAATGAAGTACAATCTAAAATTATATTTAGAGTGTAAAACCAGCCATTTTAGTATTAAAATTAAATTAACATTTAAATATCTAATAATTATAAAAGATAAAATAACTTGCAAACTATAAATAATTACTAAAGCGATTCCAATTTCCAATTGAAGAAAATATTATTCATAACTAAGTGAAAATGGTTATATTGAAACTCAAATTATATATTTAGTTTAAAGCATATATGTTAGATTGATATAACGCATGCTTAGTAATGAAAAGGTTAGTACCTATGCTTTCGTACTTAGTGTCCGGCTCACCTTGCTCACAATATTTACCCCTGTACCCAGGCCGACATCGGCACATATAATCAGGCCCTGTTCTGGGAACACACTTACTGCCATGTTTGCACTGATTGTGCGCGCACACGTCCACTGGTGCCTGTTCCGTTTCAACATCCGGTTGGTCACTTTCTTGTTCATCATCAACGTCTTCCATTTCGCTGTCCAGCAAGGCACAGCCAGCAGACACTTTTTGTTTTTGCGCTGCATTCTCGAAATCTACCTGTTTGTGGTTAATCCAAACTTCACGCATACAACCTATAACAAAGCGATGACATAAAATATCTACAAATTTAACTGAAACATTATAGCGTTTTTTCTTCATATAAATATTCTTCTAACGCAAATTACCACTGAAACTGGTAAGATTTCTCAGATGCCACAACGTGAAAGCTTGCTGGCCGGGTTCGGAGGGAATTCCTCCTAAGAACATTGGAGTTGTGAGTCTTAAGTAATCTTTGGAGCCTTCATTTATTATAGATCTGGCTAAGCCTCTATCGACTCTTAGAGTGAAGTTTTTCTTAACAGCAATTAGTTCTGCTATATGGTATTGGCCATCGGACACCATCTCAAAACTAGAATAAAATATATTAGTTAATAAAATAAATATTAAAAAATCTGAAAAGATTATATGTACATTTTGATAAATATAAATACGTTATATTAAATTCACAATATTCTTATTTCTTATAAATAAATATTATGTTTATCTTAAATTACATTCATATCTGTTATTATACGAAAATCGTTGTTACGTAGCGCAATTTTATTTACGAATAGTAAAGCCTTTTATTTTCTTTGTGGTCGGTCTTGGAAACAATATCAAGTTTGCTCATTCATGCAATAGTAATAAGTAACATAGTGTTATTATAATAAAGTTACGAAATATTATTCTTACCTATACATGGTAGAAACTGGATAGTTGCCTACATCGTAACTGACTCGAATTCTTCCATTAAATAATTCAACAGCCAGGTGCTCCTGATGGCCATCGTAAAGAAGAACACCGTTTTCTTGTGTTGTTGCAAAAACTATCGTAACATTCGCTTCAGGTTTAGTACGCAGTGGTTCTAACTCCACAAATGATGTATTGTGAATAAAACTTAAGCTGGTTAAGTATTCACAACGTTTACCTAATTGCAGTATAAATATAACAAACGTATTTGTAGTAATGAATAACCAAGTACTTATACCTATGATTATTTGAATAAAATAATAACTTTCAATTCCAATCTTATATAAACTTACCAGAATAACCCGGGGCGCATTTGCACAAATATTCACTGCTTCCAGAAGGTTGAAAACAAACGCCATGGACACAATCATGGTGCTGACATGGAGAAGTCGAGACAAATGGAGGACTTTCACAAAATTTGCCTATAAAGTCCCCAACACATTTGCACACATAATCATTGATACCGTCAACGCAAGAAGCACCATTCTAAAATTCAATATTTAAAAAAACATTTTTTTAAATCTTCCAAAATAAATATTATTTTAGAATAGAAATTTTTAAAAACAAACCTGACACATATGATTCTCGCAATCATCTATGTTAGCAGTGCAGTTGTCTCCTTTAAATCCTGGCAGACATTCGCAAGTATAATGGGTAAAATGATCAACGCATCTTGCATCATTTTTGCACGGATTATACTCTTTAGTACAGAATGGTATTTTTGATTCACAATATTCTCCTAAATAAAAACAAATATATGAAATACTTTACGATATGTATTACTTCTATTATTCTGGATAATTATATAAATTACCCATAAATCCTGGCTGGCATTTGCAGTTATATGCTTCAACCATATCTTCACAAGTAGCATTGTTTTGGCATTTATTTAATGTGCAATCATCCACATTTGTTTCGCATCGGGCCCCGGTGAATCCAGATGCACACTCGCAACTGAATCGTCCTTCTTCGAGAACCTTACACGTGGCTGCATTTCTGCATGGATTTCCATAACATGCATCTATCATATTCTGGCAGTGTTGTCCATGGTAGCCTGGGGCGCACCGGCATTCGTACTCGCGGTCTGGTAGAGACATACATTGTCCGTTGTTTTCGCAGGGAAACGTATAACAGGCATTGCACTTTGCGAGGATGTCATTCGATACGCGACCTTTGAAAGAAGGAATATTAAATGTTAATTCATATTTCATATGTGGTTCAACTGAAATTAAACTGGGTTTAATTTACTTTTGCACTGGAAGGCTGTTGCGGGCGTTGATAAAATTAATTTATCTCGCATTGCTTGGGGTTCAGCACAACGAGCTATTCCTGGTTCCACGTAGTCTAATTTGACCCATTCTGCTAGCCATTTCAAAGAACAGTCACAGTATAAAGGATTTGATCCTAGAGCTCTGAAAATTTTATTTAAATATAGTTGTATATTTTTTATAATCATAACTATTGTTTTATAAACATATCTATATTAATTATTTTAATATATCCAGGGCTACAACCGATTAAATGTAGTAATTAAAATCCAAAGCAAAACCGTTTTGAGTCGAAAATTTAAAAATGTTTAAAACACTGTCATCATTTAACCGGTAACCACTTAACAGTTTGAAGCCCTTATCATATTTGATAGTAGAAGTAAGTTTTATTATAAAATATAAACATACAAATGTGTAATAGATTTCAAATCAGCAAACGTTCCTTCCGGTATCATTGATATTTGATTTCCATGTAGAGAACTACGAAAAATAAATAATTCATTACATTTCAAAAATATAATTATTATTTAAATTCCTTACATTATACGTAGCGCCTTCAAACCAGCCAAAGCATTTTGTTCTACGCATTGTAGTTTATTATAACTAATAATTCTGTAACATAAATTATTATACAAATATACTGCTTTAAGATTGGCATGGCCTTTTTTATGTAAAAATCGATGTATTATATCGACAATTAAATGTTTAAATAGAAATATTTAGAGGCAAAAAATATTTATTTTGTAACAAAAAAGTTTTTATGAAAAATAAGTAAATAAAGAATGCATTTCTATTAACTTACAATGTAGACAACTTGGTCAAATTTGCAAATGTGAAGTTCGATAGAATACCTATTTGGTTATTACTTAAATCGCTGAAATAATAATAATCATTATTTATAAATAAATATATATATATATATATATATATATATAAATATTAACACTTACAGTCGTGTTAAAGATTTCAGATGCCTAATTCGTTCTATATTAATTATTTGAATTTCATTTGATTCCAAATATCTAAAAATAATACCCAATTAAAAATAATTTAAATTTAGTTTCTGTTAACAAATATACAATTCAGAAGTTTCTGGAGGAATCCCCCTTGGAACCTCTTTCAGCTTAGCCCGTGAGCATCTGACAATTGTCCCCGTGCAAGAACAAGTTGGTGGACAATAATTATCACCCAAACACCCTTGATCATTATCGCTGGTACATTTGAATTCGTTCTGTGGCAATTCTTTGATAAGTACTTCTTTTACGCGAGTTGGTGCTGCGCATCTTGGTGAAGAACCACTCAATCCACGAACTTTTAACCAGTCTGAGAACCACGCAAGATGACAATTGCAAATGAATGGGTTTTGTACCAAATTTCTATAAATGCATAACGTTAAAATCAACTTAAAACTTATATAAATTATGAAACTTACAAAGTGTGAAGTGATGTTAGGTAGTCGAATGATCCTGGCATAACACAAGTAATTTGATTATTAAATAATGATAATACTTTTAAGTTGTGTAAACCTAGAAACATTTTGTTGTGGATTTCTAGAAGTTTATTCTCTGATAATAATCTAAAAATTTATTTTAAAATATTATTTAATTATCCTAGTTTGGGTATGTTATTAACTAACAATTCAGTTATTCTTGAAGCGCCTTCAAAAGAATTTTCTTCAATTCCCGTTATTTGATTCCTCCTAAGGTCAAGTTTGACCAAATTTGGTAAACGCCCAAATAGACCATCAGATCGTATGCGACCCAGTTCATTGTCATTTAGTAATCTAAAATTGTTGTCATTGTGCAATTTAATAAATTTAGAAACCATTTAATGTAACATACAGCTCTGTTGTATATAGAGGAACATCTCTAGGTATCTCTTTCAATCCCCGCCCTGAACAATCCACAGTAGTTCCGTCGCAAGAACAACCTTCAGGACATGCATTATCTATCAAACATTCACCAGCGTATCGTGTACGAAATTCTTCTTGGCCTACACAGAACACACATGATATATCTACTCTTCTATTGGACACCAATAACACAACAAAAGCAACATCAACGTCCACACTTAATTTACATGAATTTTATTATTACGAAAGATGAAAATTGTTTTATGAAATATATACCTTTAAAATGATCTATTAAATGTTTTTGTTAGCGTATATTTAAAGTGAAATGTTTTGGTTTTTATATGTTTATCATTTTATAAAAATGTATTAAAATGTTAATACACCAACACCACTGAAAAGAATTCAGCGAATTCTAGAGTGGGGGTGCTTACCCTTACATTTGAACTTTTCATCTTTGATGGCTTCAATTCTTCGCTTTTGCATTCTTTTAGGGGTATCGCAACGTGCTCCTGAAGTTTCTATGGGATTCTTATGCAAATATTCTGCTAACCAACGCAGGTTGCAATCACATATAAAAGGATTTCGACCTAAATGACTAAATAAATCAAATAGAAAAATTAATTGTTTTATTCAAATAATTATGGTTTAGATGTTTTATCACCCAGTTACACTAGTACTTAACGCTAATGTGATTTAAATAAATTTTTGTTACTATTAGTTTTTTTTGTTAAGTACTATTGATGCTAACTGGGTATTCTAATACACTCACAGTGTCTGTATACTTTTTAATGAATCAAAACTTCCATTGGCTAATGATTGAATATTGTTGTCATATAAAGACCTAAAAATTTCAAATTAGACATTTTGATATTTATTTAAATTTTATTTTACATACAATAAACTTAAACTATGTAGATCTCTGAACGAATCTCTTCGTATGCACGATATTTCATTTGCGTTTAACAATCTGTGAAATACATTTATAAATAAACAATTATTAATTTGATTATCAATTAATAAAATATAGATACTTGCAGTAATTGCAGAGAAATTAATCCTTGAAATATGCCTGCTGGTAAATCTTTGATTTTGTTTCCATATAGCACTCTAAAAATAATTTATTTTATAATTAAAAATTAAATATCTGCAATTATTATTTTACTCATCAACTTACAAAGACGTTAATGATTTCAAACCATGAAATGCATCTGCTGCTATTTTTGATATTTTGTTGTTACTTAAATCTCTGAAAATGATTTAAATTACTAAATAATAATTCATTCAAAAATATATATTGGGAAACACATACATTCGCCTCAGTAATTTGTGAGCGGCAAACGTTTTTGCGGGTATTTCTGTAATTTCATTCTGTTCCAAACGTCTACAAGTCAGAAAAAATAAATAAGATCATTTGAAAAATATAGTAAATATAGCATACAATAGTAGATTGATGAAAGTCATAATATTGGCAAAGTCATTTTTGACCTACAGAATGTTGTTATATGTATATATAGGTGTATGAAAATTTGAATTCTATGTTTGTGTTATTTAAGAGGGAGCCGCTCTTTGCACAACGGCAAAAAACATCTTCGGAGAGCCAAAAATGGTGTGTTGAGAATGTCTTTAGTTTTGGTTGCCATACACTACGGATCCTTAAGATCTATACTGCATGGAAGTGAATCCTGAATCAACACCTTTTTGGCAAATTATACAACACAGCTTGTGTATATTTCTACATCAATCTAGTAAAGTGTAGAGGTAACACTGAACCTGTAGTGTCATCGAACGATGAAAAGCCAAACTATATACGTACAACTCAGTAATCCCGTCGGGGAGATGGTCTGGTATCTTTGTCAATACTTTCTCGCGGCAATCCACTACACCATTCGAACAGCGACACGGATGCGGGCACTGTGGTTCGTTAATACACTCTCCGCCGTTGGGACGCTCTACTAATCCTATAAATAAACACACATATAAGTGATTTTTTTCTCTCGGAGGAGTCCGATGATCGCGATAGTCATTGCTGGTTCTCTGACCTGAACACTTGAACTCCTGATCATGTAGGTCAGCCACGTTCTGCCCTTTGAGATGGTTGGGTGAAAAACAACGTGTATACTGACCGAGTCGTGGTGAGTTTCGCAAAAACCGCGCCAACCACGATAGCTGACAATCGCACGTTAGGCTGTTATCGGACAACCGAAGTGTACGCAATCGGAACATATTGCTGAACATATCTTTACCTATCCAAGTTAGGTTGTTGTTATTTAGTGTTCTGAAAATATAAATAGCTCAATAGACTCATGAGGTCCTATAGTATTTAAAAAATATATATATATTATCCTTGTAAATGCTATTAATGTCTGAGAGAGTAAAATATTTCGAAATATGTGTATAATAATATATTTTTGGATCCATTTAGAATTTTAAGTCTATATTATCATAGCGACTATTCCGAGAAAATTGTTTATGTTTAGTTTAGTATTAAGGTTTGTCAAAATATGTGTCATGGTGAGTAAAGGTGTGAGGAATAATTTGAATACTAATGTTTAGAAGAAAATAATATTTATAATATACATTAAATAATATTTATAATATACATTAAAAATAAATTCGAAATATGCAAATCACGTCACGGTCCTTTACTAAACGTTCACTTCCGCAGAATCTGCGCGAGCGAAAGAATATTTGAAACGGAACACCGGTTGACAACGACGGCATAGAAACGTGCTGCATGGAAAAGAGATAAAAGACAAAAGAGAAAAGGTCGTAGAGAGTCGCTCATGGAAAAGATCTGGAGCAGTCTTTCATCCGTTCGTTGGTTCACGTTGTCGTGACTATGTTTTTCATGGCATGGCATGGCATGGCAAGGCATGGCATGTGATTTCTTCCGTCGCAAACACTGTGAACTCGAGTGCATTTGCAAGCATAAACCAAAGCTGTTGCATCCGATAATCACATGAGAAAAAATTCCAAATAAAACAAATATAAAACGATTCCACTTGCACACAAATAATGGCGAAGATGCAACATATAAAATTTAGCAAATAATCCTTAAATCTAGACAAAAATAAAGAAATAAGAGCAAACGCTTACAAAGCTCCATGCATTTTTCTAACGAAATCTTTCAACTTGATAGCAAGATATGATTTTAATATAGTGCGTAATAAAATCAGAATTACTGGTTTTGTTGTTATTTAAATAATAAACAATATAAAATACATTTATGATATAGGTACTTACAACATTTCCAAATCTTTGAAACTTCGCAATGCGATATCGTCGACGCAAGTCAATTTGTTGTTATCAAGTAATCTATAAAAATACATTAGTTTAGAAATTACTTTAAAAGTAATTTAAAATCGTACACTTACAAATACTTTATTGCCGATATACCTCGCAGACTTTTACGGCCAATAACAGTTATAGAATTATGACTCAGGTCCCTAAAATATACAAAATAGTCAAGCAGTCTTCAAGATTTAACTTCTTGGAAGAATAAAAATTACTATGATTTTAAGTGCAACATTATAACTCGAGATACCATAGGTCACTCGACAAAGCTTTCTGATTGCGGAATTAATTCAAGATATAACATTAATTATTATTAATATTTAGATACAATTATATTTAAATTGGAAATTTAACGGTTGAGAATATATTGAAAGTATTTTAATAAATTCATTATAACTGGTGGTTATTTAAAAAAAATTGTCTAAACACAAATCTAAAATGAATTATATGCATTGGATTTAAAAAAAGAATAACCTCCATTTAAAACTAAATTAACTTTGAATCAACGTTTTTTTGTACACTGCTGTGTCATACAATTAAATTAAAATTTTAAACGCGACTGCAGGCTTTGTGCTAATCGGGTTACTCGTCAATAAAAAGAAGACGTTTTTTAAATTAAATTAAATTTAAACCTTGAAAGAAATGGACTTCATTATATTAGTCATTTTTTAGCGTAAAGACGAAAATCTCAATCGTAACGAAGATCACTTTGGCATAGATGAATTGTATTAATTATGAATTCAGATCGTCCGTTTAAGATTACAGGATCATAATCATTAAATTAATTATCTCGTTTATATGAGCACTGTATAATCTGGCGTTAAAACTTACAATCGTATCAAATTGGACATGGTTGAAAATAGATTATCTGGAAGGTGTCGTATTTGGTTTCCATTGAGACGTCTGGAATATTATTAGTGTTAAATTATTGTTGCAATGGAACTATGGAAATAATAGGTTTATAATGGAATACATACAGTCTCTCCAAACCTGATAAATCTCGGAATGAATCTCGTTCGACTGTGTGAAGTTTGTTGTCAGTCAATTGTCTAATAAATTCAAATATGTATTCAAATGGTTTTTATTATTAATTTTTTATAAAGTAAGTAACAAAACAAAAATTATATGCTTGAATAAACGAATAACAGTAATAATAAACATTAATACAATACTGGGTAATGAAATATTTAATATACTAATGCTTTATATACATACATACATACATACATAACTTAATGCCTATTCCCAACATGTAGGGTGGCAGAAAACCCTTTACATTCACATCTTCACAATCTTTCGCCATTCAATTCTATCCTTACACACTTCTTTCGTTTCATTCTCATTCATCAGATTTATGGGAAAAATAATTAAGGAAAACGATAAAATATGCATGGGAAAATATATATAAAATAATAAAAATGTAAAATAAATCGTATTTTAACTCACAATATACGAAGTTTTCCCATATCTTGAAAGTCTGACTCCAAAATAACGGTAATGTTATTGCCTTGAAGATCTCTGCAACAAAAAAGAAGAAAACCTAATATAATAATTAAAAATTGCATAAAGCAAAGCTCAAAATTAAAATGCGATATTTTTCATTAAAATCATATTGCAATGCATTTTATGCAATTGAACCAATTTGTAAGAATTAATCAACCGATGGTATTTTCGTGCAAGCCATGGCAGTACAAGTTATTTTTTGTGGCAGGGGCGATGAGTGGTCAGAGTGTCAGAATTCGAGGACCACTGCAGCACCGAACTTACCAACCCCAAAATTCAATTAAACCTTTCAATCAAATGCTCCACACAGTGTTGCTATATTTAATCAACCGTTTTATTTTATCAAGCAGAACTAAATTGTACCCAGGTCTACCTTCCTATATTTTATAATGCAGCGTTTGTAAAACTTTTATTAAGAACGCTAATTAAAAAATAACTTGGGCAACAAATATCAATAAGTCATTGAGAACTTTTTCAGATCTCTCTCCTAAGTCACCCCACTTGTTATGAACTGCTGGTGGTGCATATAGGATGACGATGATGCACTGAATTCCATTACTCAATTCGTTTTGTTGAGAATATACATAGCGCATTTAGATAAATTGGTTACACTTGGTAAATCGTAGCACGTCCAAAACTTAAAACATGTTTACTGGCAAGAATTGGTATATTTTATACCAATGTTGAAATGTGAATAAAGTGTTTTTCGCGTCGTTGTGTTCCATTATTTTAGTCTTTTGTTTCAGTCAACATTCGAGGACAAAACATCACAGTCGATTGAAGCTTCTAGATAAATATTCAATATACAAAGCTATTTCTGTAATATTGAGTTCGTTTTCATGCGTTTATATTATTTAAAAAATTCCCATTGAACATTCAAACAAAAGTGACCCATATTTTTCTGAATTTAACTTTTATTATTTCATGAACACATTTTTAAATATACCGCTTCGTATAAAGAGAATAGAATGTTTGTTAATGAATGTGAGAAACAATTTTGACGAAAGTGTTGGATACTTGAATACGAAAGCATCGCATGAAAAACACAATAAATACTTGAGCAAAATGTGTGGATTGACACAAAGAATAGGGATTCAGTTCAATAGCATGAGGATCCCTTCACTGAAGAGATAAATCAGAATATAAATTCATCGAATCAACTCCAATGGAGAAAACATATAAATCCAATTACTAGTGATTGTGTGAGCTCGCAGTATGGAGTGCTCACAATCTAAACACAATTTCGAATAGATTAATTACCATGTATTTATAAATCATGGCTGGCTTTCGACATAATTACTGCAACAATTCGGCTTTTGTTTAATATTAACTTGAACTACCAGACCACACTGTATCATCACATAAAGTTTTATACAAAATAAAAATCAATGCATATTTATTTATCGTATTTAAATATATATATATATGTATATATAGAGAGAGATTCAGTTGTGTTCAAGTGTCATACATGGCCAATTAAACAATTGAAAAATTAATCGGTTCTCTGTGCTTTACATGAACTGGAACAATGCGTTTTGGATTTTGTTTTAGAGCGTGTGCTGTCAACGTTGAATTTATGATTATATACGTGTTATAGGTACGATATTTTGGTATTTAACAGGATATTTGCTGTCAACCATGTCGACATGTAGATTTCAATTTTGTTGGTTTAATTTTGTCAAACCATTAAATACAACAGGTTTTAATTAAAATTGTTTAAAATCAAATTATTTTTTTGAACAAATTGTGATTCTGATATTGCAATTTTGTTTAAATATATTATAGTATAAATTTTAAAAAAACAAACAAACAATAATTAACTGCACGAATGGTTATATGCGTAAATGTATGTGCATCTGCGACCTGAGCGAAAATGTAAGCATCTGTTGCCACATAAATCACGGACTCGTGCTAGTGACAAGTGCTCTGCACATTGAACCGCATGATAATGTTGGTCAACACAACTTTATAATAATAATAATAATAATAATACTATACAAATGTGCTGTTCATGATTATTTGTGGTTTTATTCGTTTTGTACGCGCTGTACTTTAGTAAAACGTGCATTCCCACTCGTTGCGGAGATATACCACGCAAACAGTGCTTTATATGATACGTGATCATCGCACTGCGTGATGGGTGTATACAACCGTGCCGTCATAACAATCGCTATTTAAATCTGTCGCGTTTCTGTTTACTTTGATAACTAGTTTTTTATAGATTACACAAAACACAATTTTAAATTTGTTATCCAATCTACCTATAGATAGAAATCAGTCTCTCTGGCACTACTTTTCTAAATATTTACTTACAAAACATGTTACTAAAACATATCTAAATAACTTAAAAATTTAAACAATATTGAATTTAATGTATTCTTTAATTAATTTAGACAAACCTATAGATAGTAATATAAATGTAAAGAATAAAACTATAAAAAATATCGACACGTATGACAATGGGAAAAGAAAGTAAGGAAAGAAAAAAGAATGCCTTGTGACGCGCTTTTCCTTACACTTGACCAGACACTCACAATCGAATCACGAGCGGCATGTGGATGGATGATTGATTATTGATCTGCTGCCATTGTTCAATTCTGTATAAGACGATTACGGTGTTATGTGGGAGAGGCACCGCAAGATCTATTCGACGAAGCTTTTGACAGTTGCAACAGTTGATTGCTAGATGTCAAGTCTACTAGTGAAGATTACAACGAACTGTTAAATCTTATCAATGTTTTGTAATATTTTATTAATTAGAATAATCTTGAGAAAGCTTGAATATTGTGGATCACACAAATTTGTTTGTAAATCACTTGGGTACACAGAGATAAAAGTCGCAATCCGTAGCGGATGATTTGAGCTTACAATCGCGGTGGCGACATATAGCTGTGCTCCACGGAAGTCTAGTGCTTCAAAGTCGACGACGCTTTCGCCTATATCCCTGGCGACGCGACGTCGGAAGGTATACGGAGTGTGACGACCTTCGGTGAACACTGGTTTCGGATTTCCTGAATCAAACACACGGATTCACAAAGTCTCAAAAGTAAAACACGATTTTCTGATACGCTTCACCGATCACGGTATACCTACCTACTGCAAAAAACAAACTTTTGAAGTTTTCTACAACCAAATAACTATTCCGGTTTTCATCTATGATATTATACAATGCCGCGATATTCTGACTTGTTTATTCAATTTATCTCATTTCATGAATCAGTTTACAAATCGATATGTATTTGCATATAAAAATAATATACAACAATAAAATGCGGGAATATATATTTGTTATATCTAAAATCATTGTCCTCGATTCCTAACAGTTAAAAATCAACGTTACATTGTTTGTCGTGTGAAAACGAATAAATGTTGGCAATAAAAGCAAAACATCTCTTCACTAAGCTTTGCGTGTTCCACAGCTAGGCAGAATTGCCCATCAGTTTTGCCTAAAGCTTGCACGCGTGACGGAACGTCATAATGTGGACGGCTTAATTTTTATTTCGAATACATTAAAATCGCTCATGAATAATGTACTGGGTTTAGTTTTTTCTGTTCGTTTTTTGCTCTGGAGATTAGGTACAGTTAAGTGCTGCTATATTAGGAATTAGGTCACTGATAAAACATTCTGTAGCAAATCAAAAAATTATGTTTTACCTTCATTATTTGGTGTTATGTCTACGGAATGGAGATTAAACCTATAGGGCCGTTTTAATTAAATTAATAATTTAATTAAACGCCGATAGCAGATAATCGTTTGTTTTTACAAATGACTGAGCAATTTTGAATATTAACAAAAATTCAATATACATTTTTATTTTAAGTAATATTAATATGTAAAAATTTATTATTTCAAATAGAAAAATCGTTATAGAAAACATAAAATGGTACTCGTTGCACGAAGTTTCTCAAGCATAAAAGTGGGTTGTTAAAAATTCAATCACGTAGACTGTACATAAAACCTTCATTAATATCATCGAAGAACTTTTAAAAGTTTTGTGCTCCATGGACGAAGCTATAAAACAACTTATCGCTGAGTATATTGGACAGAAATTAATAATAACTTTGGCGAAGCAGTGACAACGAATTGTGAGCTGAATAGTTTGATAAAGAAGAAAAATGTTACGACAGCTGCCTAGTTAGCTAAGCTTCAATCGGATTCACCCTTCATTATTTCGACCAGACATCAGAAGAAAATGTCAAAGTGGATTTCGTTTTCTTATTAGTATCCGACAAACATTAATTTACTAATACATAAGACGATTCTTTTACCAAGGTTTCATATTGTTCAAACGAAATAACCTTGGTATAATTGAAAACAATCTAATTTATTATTAATAAACTATTATTAAGCACTAATCATTTAATGTTATACTATTATCGTTGTTATTACAAGAATTATGCAAGTCTGCTTGGTAATCACAAAAAGTGGTGGACGATTTATTAAATGTTGCATAAAAAAACGTTGTACCAATAAAATAATTTTTTAAATTCACGACCAAGTAATTTCAGAAAAGGTTACACTTGCACGGCACGGAGTTTTTTCCCATAAATTAATAGACGTTCTGATTTCTTTTGGCGTTTAAAATGCATTAAACGTGTACCTTTCAAGTCACGAACCGTGTAAAGCAGAAAAAAAGATTTTCAGTCATCAATATACGTCTAGAACGAGATCGCTTATTAAACACAATAATTCTGATAAATTCCCTTTTAAAATGAACCTGCAACGCACGTTTAAACAGCTTCACGTGTAATAGAATCGGAGAAATATTTTTATTATTTAGTACAATCCACACCAAAATTAACTGTAGTGAATCTTATTTTTTCACATGTACTAAAGATTGCAATTCTACTCACCTTGTAATTTTAGAATCTTTGATGATATTTAAAGTTATACAATTACAAAATGCATTTTTCTGTAATGCGTTTTCATGCATTTGAAAGTAACAAATATTAGTCGTGACGTTGAGTAATTACTATTATTAAATTAAACACTAACAAAAATGCTTTTTAACAACCTCGAATTCCATAAATCAAAATCAAGTGAGTAGGAAATATAACACTATCTCTCGTACATGATCTGTTTAAGTTAACCGCAGTATGGAATTGCATATAGTAAAATAGTAACACGTGTCATCTTTGAGACAATGGCCAATGAGATGAGATGATAAATCATCGTACTGGTAAAACATGTCGGACGTGCGGTTTCCTTTATGAATGGAGATACCAGTTCTTGTCACATTGCCATTATAATGCGTCGTTTAAGTGGACATATTCATTGGGCAACTTTTTTCTATATGAATTTCTCCGTACGAGCGACGAAGTTGTATTTACAGTTTTTAAACACTTTGCTGTTCAAGTCGTGTTTTTTATTAATCAACAATGATTTTTCATTCCACGATATTTTGGAAAATTGGCATGCTTTTATTGGGTAATTGCTAATCAATTACGATCACTAAGTTTCTTTTCCGTTCAGTGATTGCAACAAAAAGTAGGTCAACCCTCTCCTGAGTATAGAGCAAGCAATTTAGTAGATATTTGGACAACGTAGTGAATTATCACAAACCAAGCAATAGTTCATTAGTAATCTGATATATGCAGTGGCAGTATTACATTTAGTTACATACGTGATATAAGTGACTCATTGGTATCATATCAGAGCATCCTAAACTAAATTAAATCAAACTAAATACAAATTACAAACGCTAAATTTCTCTCTTATTTACAATTCGTAAAGTCTTACATCTATATTCAAAGATTTACTAAACATTTTTAATTCTGTCTGAATTTATGAAACGAAAATCAACCGATTTATGTATCCAAAAATATTTCCTACAAGATTCTCAAACAATCGCTAATGATTATAGTCTTTTGTCTGTAGCTCTAAATGTTCGATGGATTTTGAAGCGATGTTTTTGTCGTCCGTCGCCAATGTTGCAGCTACAAGTAATCGTGATCTCTGCCGTGATTATGTGCCATATTAATGACCAAAATGTCACCAGAATAGTAATGAATTGTTAGTACTTCATCATAATTCCGTTAGCATTGTTAGAATTTAATTAATATTCTCCACGCGCACATGGTTTAATATTAATTTAATGAACTGGACACAACATAGTTATGGACCACAATACACTGATGTTGTTCTCACATTTGCAACAAGCATCCGAGCTAATCTGTTGCATATATCTCAATAATATATGAAACTTTCTAATAAGAAATTAAAACTTACTTTCACTTACACCAAATGTAATTTATTTCTCCAATTTCAAGAAAATATCACTCTATCATCAAGATATATTGACTAAAGTATCGTATCGACAAAAATTTGTAGCCATTTCCAGTATCAAAATTTACAATCATTGCAATGTTCGTATCCAGTATTTTTACCGGTTTAGTTCACTGAATTCCAAATAATAATAAACAACAAACCCACACTATGCGATTGGCCTTGGATCGTGGAAGCGATATGGTATGTCGATCCATATGCACCTTCAATTCACACGGTAAACTTATTTTAGATGGCGTAGGAAATTGAATTTATACGACCATAATATGTCGGACACTCGGCGCCCTACAGTCAAATGAACGAACGCGTTTGACGATATATAAAATATAAATGAGTGCATGGAATCACATATCACATCTTCTCTTTTATGTTACTTGAATATGTTTCACTTTATTGATATTCAACACGGACTGCATGTTTTATAATAATTAATCAACCGATTTATAGGTTGCAGTTTAAAATTTTATGATCTGGATCGTGTTACAAGCATCACGTGATTGCAAATCATTTTGATTAAGTTAAAGTTATATACAAGGAGTAAAGCATATATGTACTAAATTTATCAGGAATTTGGAACTTGAACACAATTATATTCAATTTACATTTGGCATTGCCACGCATAGTTAGAGAACGTAAATTATCGAGTAGCGTCTATAGATCAAATTGTGGTCATTGATGTGAAAACAAACTTCGAGCTATAAGCGAACAACCGGTCTACATCTGGCTCGTCTGCATTGAGAATATTCCGTGACCCTACACTAGTCGCTCACGCGTACACTATCTCCATATGGTACCACGAACGAGTAGGAATTGACCGGCGGGCTTTAGACGCACCCTTCTGCACGAGAAATCACCAAATCATAAAAAACAGTTACACGATAATTTTCTCATCGATAACTGGCCACCACAAATAAAAACATCGGAAGATGAAGTGCTTGTGCATTGCTTTTTAATTCAAAAAAGATATTCTAGAAATTCACAAATGAGCCAAAGGACCTTCGAAAGATGTTCTAATTTACGAAGCAAAGATAAGTGTTAAGTTGAATTAAAGTAATGCACGAGCTGTCAATCTATATTTAAACCACCTTTAAAAGCCAATATTTCTTAAGTTGATTCAACCAGTGACGGTAGATACTCGAGACACTTGAAATTGAATTCATCTGTCCGAATCCGGCTGCAGGCTTGTAGTTCGTTCAAGACGAACGGTGAAAGAAGGAAATAGCATACAGAGGTACTTGAATTGAAACACAAGTAGTGAAAAAACAGTCGTAGAAAATACGTGTGAAGAGAACCAAATTTAGAGCACTGATTGCTGATGCATCTACCAACAATTACAGCTGCTGAATTGAATTGTAATGAACTATCGATCGAATGAAAATTGAAAATTTCATACCCAACGCGTTTCTCATGACAAATTATGTAATTCTAAAGAAACTATGATTACAATTTCAAAGACCGTGTACTTGTGTTTATGTGATAAGAAGCGAATGCCTGTTTATCTAAAAGTATAGATGATCGAATAAAGCTCACCTTACAACATCGAAACAAGACTAGAATTGTAAGAGTATTTCTTTATGTGTGAAAATGGTGTTGTGTGAACGTGGCTTACCCTCGGGAATCGAAAAGTTGTTTAAAGAGCAACAGTGACAAAAGCGATCAAACGACAATGTGACCTGAACGCACGCAATTGGGAATTCATTCGTCCATCATTGTGATTGCCGATATATAGAGAGCGACTACCTATTCGCCAATTCCTTCAATTGGAAAACCGCCGCCGGGCCTGTGCGGTTCCCCGTCTTATTATACGTTTATTGGAGCCGAAATTGGACGTCTACTTACGGCCTCTATAGATCCCTTTGTCGTTTATGATTAAGTCAAAGGGTACTGAGAAAAATTTAATAACGTGCTGACTGCCAAGTCGACTGTGAAAATTTAACAAGGACCATTTGGAGTTCTGAGGTTTATTGTTAACGATACTGTACAAGTTTTATGTAACTTTTAACGTTTTTTGAAGAGACAAACGAAATGTTTTTCAAATTATCTCCTTGATCTTAATATTAATCTTATTTGGTCACGCATAAAATTATAATAAAATATGTATCATTAACGTGATACATTACCCATAAAGACAAGAGTATATAATTTTCAACTGACGTGTTTTCGGCATGCAACTTAAACAAGGCGATCAGTTTAACATGTAACGAATGTCCGGACTGGATTTTTATTCTTTTCCCCGCGGGATGTTTAATATACAGGCGCCCCCTGTTGGCAAAAGCCGGTCCCAACAAATTGGTACCGATCACAATTTCAAAATTGATTATTTACAAAACGATCCAATTACACGCTAGTAGAAAAAAAGGAACTGTGATTAAGTAGAAATAATACGATGGTTGACAAGTGGTTTAAAGGACAGGTTACTTGAATAATCAAATCAGAAAAAAATATAAATTTATATTGGATAAACTATTGATCCAAGAAAATCAATATTATATTTTTTCAAATGTATATTTTTCTATGATAATCTGTCCAAAATATTTTATAATAGCAACTTATATTGCGAGCAGATTCGAGTGGGGATAAATATGGTTGTAAATAAACTGTTAAAATAAAGTATGACTAACGTCTCATATATTACAGAATAAGTCAGTATATTCTTATTTATATATTGTAAAATATAGCAAGGTTAACATCTGACCTCAGACAGAAAAATGGTTAGCACGAGAAAAATTGAAACACGTAGATATGTGCTATTGTTTTAATATGAATGATTGTACCAGTCAAGGAAAACAAATAACTAATATAAATTTCGCTGCGATAAAATCTATAACAGCCAAGGCAATATCACGAAAATACCATCTAATGTGTACGTGTGTATATATGTATGTATATGTATGTACGTAGGAACTAATATGTAACGAAATGCTTTCAGCACGAAGTGGGTCTGAAATTTTAACAAATCTCATTATCGATTTGATATAGCAATCAATTATAATTTCCAAGTTTGGTAAACAGCACTTGTTGATTTTACCATGCGCGCCTCGTCACGATATATCCTACAAATCGGTACGTTACCATTAGATTAGCTCAATATTATCTTCTGAAAAGAAGATAGTCCGCTCAAGTCTATTAGTGATATATGGATATCAAAATCAAATGTGGATTCTGAAAACTACAAAATAAGAGTTTATGTCATATTAATCTGTGTTAATTATCGCAAATAAACCACACACAATAGAAGTAAAATTTATAAAAGATTACTAAGAACTGAAATTCTACACCAATGGTACTAACACAATTACAAAATGAGGGAAGCTGTGCAAAGGCGTGTGGGTCTTTTAATTGGTGTTCAACCGTGCATGTCCACCTTTGCTTTCGCAGTCTTCGATCACTGCTACCCGCCTAGAAATTGGGTGGGTGTTTGCGACACTGCCCAAAACACGACCGAAGCAATTTATTTTTCACAATAATTGTTTCGAATTTCATCCAAGAACATAATGATTTACTATATCTAAAAATAACACAACTATTATTATTTACAATGAATTAGGATAACATACAGTATACTTGCACAAATAAGCAACCTAGTGCGTACTTATTAACTAACTGTTTAAAAGATACGAGGACCAGTCTAAATTATGCTTTAAGATATTAAAACACAAAGAGAATTGTTTTAATATTTCCTTTGCAATCAATAGTGTATTTAACTATGACAGGTTTGGAGCTAATACTGTATAGAATTCAACTAATCGCAATAGCTTTATTGCAGCAATACATACTGTGTTCTCTCAGTGCCACACAAAATATAAAAGAATATTACAAAGAAAATGTCAATCGTGATCGAGTTGTTATTTATTTGAAAAGTAAATTCAACTGGATTTAGCGGTACCGGTACGACAGGAAAGACTTAGGTATCTTGTAAAAAGCATAGCACTTTAGGATTCCCTTTGGTTATTTATTCACATGTCTGGTAAGGACACATGTCGAATTCGTAGTATAGAAATTAGATTTGATTTCAAAAGCCTCGTATATGAACAAGTTTGTTAAACTGTTGGTAAATTAGAAAGAAAAAATACGGAGATGAAACAAGGATTGAAATTTTAGTAACTGATGAGAAACTAAATTTGATTTGAATTTCTATCTGTTTTGAATCCGACTTAGGAAATAACGGTCTCATCCTTGTACGGAACATGATCTCAAAATACTTCATAGTCATTTGTCTGTAAATACAGAGAGGATCGTGCATTGCGTAGGTCTATTTCCGACAATCCGACGTTCCACAAGAGACTGTATTTAATGGTTTGTGTACAAAGCAAAGAAACAAACCTTCTGCAATTAAGGTCGTGGGAGCTCAATTTTGAGATCATTAACTTTTATTGTTGCGATTGGCGAATCAATGTAATATTTTTATTGTCAGCACAATTCGTGCCTTACACTTCCTTACACTGATTTACTCTTCTAATGAAACTTAGATAAATAAAAATACGTGCGAAATCGAATAAAAAATAATACAAAATTTAAAAAAAGTCTCACTATTTGTTTTCGAGTACGAATGTAGTAAGCATGTTTTTCTGTGTATATTTGAGTGTAGTCACGTGTACTCACAACATTTTATTATTGTAACAGTGGCCGTGTGCTATTCGGTACCCAAGTCACGTTATGTTGCATCGCGTGTCGAAAATACACACCTAAAGATGGGATCTGCTATAGCGGTCGAAAGCAGCCCTCTCACAAAACGAATGAATACAGATGAGGGACATTTGTTTCGGCCAGTTGACCAAGTATTTAACAAGTTTTAATAAGCAATGATTGTTTTTTAATATTGAGTAATAGAATAAAAATTGGCAAGAAACTAGGATCGCTGCACAATTTCATAACGGAAGGAAATTATGAATAATTCATTATCTTCGACATTAATGATAATGAATATTGAATTGGTCAACTGTACACGCACTACACGCATTTATTATTTATTGTGGTGTAATTTAGTTATTACATTCGGTATCTTTGTCCTGAGAACGGAGAGGTGCGTGTCAAATCGACAAGACAAAATTCATTTGATATAGATTTAAACGCTTTTTACGGACTACATGCAATTTATAAGCTAAGCTATTATTTAATTTTAAACCAACTTAATTAAAGTGTTTCATTTATATGATAAATTTTATTTCATATACAAGTTTAAAATTAAAAGCCAGCGAATTATTATTATATAATTTTTTAAATATTTTCAGAATAAACCTTATTTTTATGAAATTATTTAAATATATATGAATATCTTAGTTTGAAAATTTTATAATTCAAACAAACAAAAACGAAACATTCGAGATTCAATAATTGACTCAACTGTATTTTATGATTAGTAATCAGAATTGCAAATCTATGATTTGAATAATTATAGATTCAATGCTTAACCAAACCAATTAAACAATGACTTTTTCTTTTTGTTTACATTTAAAACTAACAAACAAACATAAATCCTGATTTCCTTTAAATACACAAATAAAAAATAAAAAACTCTACATAAAGTCGACCTTGTTTAATATTCAAAGATCAGGCCGTAAATTATTTTAAAATGTATACAAAAAAGCAATGCATCTCTTTCACTAAAATTCACCCAACAATTTGTCGACGAAAGAAATATATCTTGTTCGACGTCATGCCGTTGGGATCTGGATAGCTCGGAGGGGTTCTCCAAACTACGAAGACGAGTATATTCGCAACAATCTGATTTGTTGAGACAGCGATCTGCATAATTTGTGTATCAGCCTGGCTGATCACACTCCGATTCGCCCGGTAGCTACTGACGAAAATTGTCCCTGACACCGAAGGTGATGTATGTTGTCACGTTTACGTAGGGGAATGACACGCGAAAAAAACGAAGACTTATTTTTATGGACAGTTCTTTTTCTGGTCTTGTTTCTTTATCCACAGTGTCTGGTCATTTTCAGAACTAATATGTTAAGATTTAGTCAAGTGCGAAATACGGAGTATATATATATATTTTTTTTCCTTTTGTGTGGTCAGTAGAAGGAATTTTGATAAATCGCAATTGAGCCGAAAGTCAAGATTTGTATAACAAGTTAAATAATAATCAGTCATTAGATATTATTTCAAGAAGATTTAGAATACATTTGTCCTTGTGCGTTTTTATTCATGCTTGTTTTTAAGTTGAAATAATTATACCGATCACGTAGCTATAGGGAGATCATATATTTGTGCGTGTATTTGCGATTAAGTGTAGTAACAATTAATGCCCTATTAATTAATATTGATTGTTTGCGTATATGGATGATTATGCGTGAGCACGCAGCATGGTGTCCGCGTACCTTCGTCTTCAAACAGGTTTCGCGCCAATAGACTTTGCACAGCTATTATCCATTACACGAATGATTTGTAAACGAATCTATAGGCTACTGTTTATACTCCGCCACATAACATTACAAATTTATTTCCCTCTTTAAATGTAACTCAAACTCTGCTGTGTTTTAAGTGTGTTTATATTCCGATCCGAAACACATTTACATTTGTTGTTGTCTTGTAAAGTATTGGTTTTATTTAAAAACAAATGGGGATTTTTGTAAAAGCACATTACTTAAACTAGCATTTTTTAAACTTCTTTGGCAACAAATATTTACAATTTCTTTTGCCTTTGAATTATCTCATACCTACATAATAAATACACATCATCGAACTAAGCTGAAAATAAATTAAAATCGCTTCGATTTTCAACGCATGAAATATATCTTTGTTTGTTCTATAATTCAATTTGTATTTAATAATTTTTAAACCACTAAATAAAGATTCTAAATTTCTACTTGTCAATCGCAACAAATAAATTAAATTAAAATGTAATGCTTCCAAAATTCAACTAAACGTTGAATATTAATTTGAATAGAATGAAAATGCACCATTTATACTATTACAAATGTTGATGAAATTAAAGTGGCGAAATACTTTTGGGAGTGACATTAAAACCGAGTGTTCATCTGTAAAGCACGACCAATGAGTGTGTTTCATTGCACTTACAGTGGTGGTACTACGGTACACTACAGTGCGAGCCGTAGAAGCCGACGGCGATCCGGCCACTTGTAATGCTAATTCACCAGTGCTGAATGTGTAAAGTTGTTTCTGCACTTTCTACAACCGCAAAGTTTCGTTCCGTGTGATCCTAGCCTACCTTTATTCAAATGACTTGAGATTATATTTGACAGATATCAAGTTAAGAAGAGTTCGAGAAGAGAAGATGTTCGAAGTAGAAGAACAACCTAACTAGTTTAGCATATTGTATAGATGATCTTGTTCTTTGTTTCACGTTGAAGAAGATAATATAGTTT
Organism: Nebria ingens riversi; assembly: GCA_018344505.1. NCBI lineage: Eukaryota > Metazoa > Arthropoda > Insecta > Coleoptera > Carabidae > Nebria > Nebria ingens. The sequence continues at coordinate 749,623 of JADQWA010000234.1, forward strand.
TCACACCAGAGGATCACATAGAGAAATTATTTGATCCTGAGATAATAATATTTCTATTTCAGTCCGGAATTATTCAACGTTTAAATAAAGAAAAACAGCATTTATTATCCATGTCTATGGAACCGAATATCTCGAAAAATAAAATAAGCTATCATTTCATTATGCATTGCATTCGATTGATTTGTATTTCTTCTATAAAGAACTTTGTAAATGTTTAATGACAAAATAAATATATCATTTCGCCTAGCAATTAACAAAATGAATCCCTTCCGTTTTCTTTTGCATGAACTTTACTAAAACTTACCGCAGATTGCAGCAATAGTTTATTTATTGCTTCAATTGTAAACATCTGTATGGTCCCAGAGAGTAGAAGGAAAAATGTAATCTTAAAGTAACGTATTAGAATGGGAGGAGATGAAATAAATTGTGAAACACAGAAGACTGGACCGATCAGTTTCTGTCATGTGCACAAGTGCCTCCTCTTCGTCTGCCTCTTCGGTAGACCCGGAGAGCCTGTTGAACTCTGAACTGCATTCGTTCTGCGATGGTAAAGCAAGACTTGTGGGCCTTTGGATCTGATATCGTCGTATCTGTCAATTGCAAGGTAACACAATGGATTGCCGATTGCTATCGTGCCTGTCGTTCGTCTATAATTCTTTACATTGAAGAGGTGATTGCCACATTGCAGTCCAATTTGTAAAGATTGCTGTTGACATTGCTTTCAAAACACAACAATACGTATTGTTGCCGCAATAATTTAACTTGATATATATTTATTACCTTATTATTTACAATTCGATTAATATATTTTATATTGTACACATTTTTCAATCATTCCCTGAAAGTTACAGTTTCAAATAATATTTAATTCATTACTATTTCGTATACAGAGTTACTCAAAGTTGAAAAAATATTCTTGACTAATAAAATGTGTATTGGTTCAAAACGTTTTCATATCTAACTCAGCATATTTTAGTTTCCTGTTTTTTTATTTATTCATTTAAATGTCTGTTACACAAAAAAGTTTACTGGATAAACATTAAAAATATAATGATTACACAAAATTATAGCATAAACACTATTATTGTTAAGAACATATTTATTAAATATATAATAAACCTACGTACACCTGTACAAAGGTAAACATTTTCTAAAAAATAAAAAAACACCTTAATTGCATGTGGGAGTATAGCAGTTAACCATATATGTATGTATGTATGACAAGAGATACCTTGCAACACAAAAAAAAGTGAGAATGACTTTCCATATATTATTAAGATACATAAAGACTAAATAGGTGTATGTAATGTATTAAAATCAATATTTTAATAATGGTATTTAGTACAGCGTGTTTTATATCTAAATCTGAGATGGCTATTTATGTATGTAACAGTAACTTGCTGGCAGGAAACTTAATAAGCTGCGCGTCAATATTTACTTGGCTCATACACGAATCTATAAGTGGGATTTTGAACAACTACGTTCTACGTGGTTTAAAGACAGTAGAACCCGCAGTTGGAAAGAAAACACTCGAGGATACGTTAAAACGAATAAAGAGTTATCTCTGGTTATATACGAAAGTTGTTTAAAGAAAATATTAACCTCAATTTCTCTTCCGTTTCTATCCCTATAGAATTAAATTTAGCGAAATGGGGCGCGTATTTATTTGAAAAAGTATGTTTCCACTGTGAATATATCTGGGGAGATTTATTCTGATAGTGGCAGTAGGTGTATGCACTATTTCGTGCCAAAAAGAGAAATTTAAAATTCAAATCTGTGTAGAATAAAAGTTTTCGTGTAACTTTAGTGTCATTGTCTTGTATTTTTGGTAAAATATGTTCGATACTCGAAATATGTTTTTAAAAATATCTTCTGCTCTTACAACGTTCTCCAACTTTTACTAGCATGTTGTGGTTTCACTATAAAACTTTTCTGAATATATTATTTGCTTTATTTTGTTCTTGAAATATTTTAACTTTATTCCAACTTTTGGAATTCTGATTTATGAATGATGGAGTAAATAGTACGAATTATGATTTAATGTTAATAAATTTAAAATTATGAGAATAGCTCATCGAAATTTACTTCAAAAGCAAAGAATCTTGTTTAGTATAGTATTTCATGAAGAAAGGCTTCATACGTTTTTGTTGAGGAAACAAAATGAAATATTTGTTTTATTGTAAACGGAACTTCAAATAGTACATTTATTTTCAATGATATAACATGTATTGTTCGCAAAAGAGAATGCAGGATGATATATGGAAAACGTACGGTGTCAACAACTGCGAAACATACTGCATATTGCATTCGAATGATTCACATTTCAAAAGCATTCCCGAACAAATTGAGAGGAGTGTCTCTCGACAAAAATCACTATACACAATTCTTTTCCTTCTTGACAAGTGTTGAGCATATATCTTCCAGCTAAATATATATATATATATATATATATATATATATATATATATATATATATATATATATATATATATTTTCGCATACGAGCGGTATAATGTTTAAAAAAAAGTTTGAACATTTATTTAATTTGATAGGCGTGAAGCTCATTATGTGTTAATGTTTTTATCAAATATCAAATCTATTATGGTAACCTATTATGAAATAACCCACCCTTGCTTAGATCTGACCCTAGATAAGGTGTGAAGTTCTTTAATAAACAGTTCACATAACATTAAATTTAACTCGGATTTAACAATTTCAAACTACAACACAAGTTGTAGCACTATTTTAAATAAACTTCAGAGGATTTGTTTGACTTTCAACGCGATTCAAATATTAACCAACGAATCAAAACTGTAATCTATCATAAGTCTTAAGATATATTATATTTATCTCTGTGTTACAAAATTAGATTCCAACGTACCCTGTGTTTACAGAACTCTCAACACAGTTTTAATCAAATTACAACACACTGTACAGTCGCCAACTCAATCTTAGCCCTGGGGAGGATGGGGGAATAGTAGTAGTGCGTGGGAACGAAACAAGGTTATAATAAATATCATCCTTCGGACAAGGATAGTGCTACTCCACCCACAATATTCGACGATTGTTTAGTCATGTTGTATGCAATATGCATGTGGTTTTTAATATGCAGTTCCCCTTGCAATGTCAAGTTTGTCGGGGGAAGGAATGATCGTCAGCCAATATTATTAATTAGAGAGGGAGTTGCCAAATGGTATCCTCTGATAAGCATAACTGTCTATGATGTTTGATGTTACAGTTGGAACGTGTGGAATTAACATTTAACATCATGTATGAGTTTTGAGTTATCGCATACCTGCATATGAGACTTCTATGTAATCAAATATAACACGAAAACTATTGCATGAAGTTTATCTGTGTGTATTTTTTTCCTATAAAATATAATTACTAAATAAATATGTAGTTTAAATTTTCGATTACTTATCCATAACAGAAAATGCATAGCTGTATCTCAAAAATTAAATTAGATAGCGCTTTGTACTGTACGGAATTAGAATTCTCGTAGCTTATAGTACCACAATAAGTTATACACTGTATCAGTTATCTAAATCTTAGAAAACCATTGGTGATTAACAAAATTTATTCTTTCCGCCTTGTTAGGAATGTAATGCATGTACTTTAAGAAGCTGTAGCATTAAAACTAAAATAAATAGTGCTTTGCGAAGTTAAATTCTCATATATACGGGGGTGGTCTGAAAAGTTTCCGACCTCAACATGAAGATAGCAGCACTTGTAAATAAAAGCTAAGGAATTTCGTTGTTCATCTGTTGACAGTTACTCACCAAAGTTTCAGCCATTTTGGACGCGCAGTTGTTATGTAACAGTCGTTTGAATGAGTTGATGTGAGTGTTTTTATGAAAATGGACAAAATCGAGTATCGAGCTGTCATCAAATATTTGTTTTTGAAAGGCAATACGCAAATCAAAGATGAGTTGGATTCTGTGTATGGGGACTCTGCACCATCATTTACCATAGTGAAATTTTGGGCAGCTGAATTTAAACGTGGCCGTAAGAGCTTGGGAGACGATGAACGTTCGGGACGTCCAAAAACTGCAACTACCGACGAAATGGTGCTAGACGACCGCCGAATTAAAGTGAGAGAGATAGCAGAGGTTATGAACATGTCAAAAGAACGTGTTTGTCACATATTAAATCAACATTTAGACATGAGAAAGCTGTCGGCGCGTTAGACCAAAAACGTGTTCGAATGAAGATTTCCAACGCTCTGTTGCCCAGGCGAAAATCTACGAATTACGGTTTGAACTGCTTGACCATCCGCCTTACCCACCAGATCTAGCCCCAAGCGACTTCTTTTTGTTCCCTCATCTAAAAATTGCGCTCGGAGGACAGAGATTTTCGTCAAATGAAGAGACAATCACCTTCGTGAACAATTATTTTGCAGAGAAAAACGCCGAGTACTATTTGGACGGGTTACAGAGATGGGAGCATCGCTGGGAGAAGTGTGTAGAGTTACAAGGAGACTATGTTGAAAAATAAAAATAAAAATTCTGAAAAAATGTCTTGTATCTTTGTTAGGTCGGAAACTTTTCAGACCACCCTCGTATATATATATATATATATATATATATATATATATATATATATATATAATATATAATATAATTATATAATAAATCAGGCGCTTAAAATAGTGAAATCTATAAATTGGCATGACGGATCCATTGTACTGGTTTCATTATTGTCTTGAGTAAAGTTAAATGAAATGAAATCAATTTCACTAGTAAGATGCACTCCTATCTTACTAGATATATCATTCATCATTCTGATAATTATGCGATTTTTCCGCTTAGCTGATTGCTGAGCGGAAACCGCAAACCGAGCACACCCCAGTAGTGGTTTGCTCAGTTGATTACTCGTACGTCTTCACCGCAAAACAGCATAAAGGCAACGCCGCTACGAAATGACACTCGTAATGATTTAACGCCATATATTTATTAGACCGTCAAGCCATCTACAGTGTGAGTAATAACTTGAACTGGCGTGACTTACTGGATTGGCTGTCTGCCACCTCTGTCTTTTCCCCACACTAAAACTCGTCCGGCGTGCAAGGTCACCCCTCCTACACAAACGCGGATCAAAGACGCGAAATATATATATTTTAATGAAACTTGCTCAGGGTGGCCCGAAATTTACCTCTGGTTTGAAAGTTGCTATTTATTGCATATTGTCTCGGTTAATTTTGTCCCACCTTTTAAATTTGTTTTGACGGGCAATTTATTTTGAACCTCCGTATATTATGTTGGCGTCTGTTCAATTTTCAGCGAAGAAAATAAAAATCAAGTTTTGGTAAAATGAAGCGTACCCTGTGGAAATTAATATTGCTGGCTATGTCTACATTCATTAACTGGCACAATTGAAACTGAGAAGAACAAAGAGAATTTCAAATTGAACCTGCGTGATCATTCACTACGTTTTAGAATTAATTATTGTACTTATAAAGTTGTTAAACAATTATTTAAATCACAATTGATTTAGTTACTAAATAATCTTCATTCGGATAACGAACAAAATTAAATAATATTTGCTGCGTCTATTTCCATTTTAAAGACTCGTTTGCATAAATAACTGTTCGTTCGCATGACGGTCCATTCGGTTTGCCTTATGGATGTTGATATTACATTTGCAGTGTGTAGCATCATCGTGTTATCTATTCCAGACATATTTCCCTGACCATCCTCCGTTGCTTTACACTTTTTTTAAATGAGAACTGTCATGCTGTGAAACTTGAAATGTTGAAATATGCATATTTATTTTCATAGTTTTCTATCCGGACAGAAAGATACGAAACGGATGACAGAACTTTTCCAACTATGTCAAGAAGACGAGTTTTTCAATTTCACAAGTTTTCAAATGAATTGTGTTTATTGTGAACAGTTAATAAAGTTCATTATTTTAAAAGTTTCTTAAAGTTTTATGTATTTTGTTGTACCAGTACTTATAGAAGCGTTAATATTTCATTAACTTCGCACTTAAGATTACTTCATTATTCGTTTCTGTGCAGAGTAAAATCAATAATTAACAGAGCTATTCTTAAATAATTCAACATTTCTAACATGACTGATAAGATTATCATAATTGTTCCAATTCCAACCGTCCAATTTCCAGTTTACGTTAATCGATAATTACTGTTAACTTAATTAGAAGCTGTAATTAAGCGTCACGCCCACTACAAACACTTCCATGTGTAAAGTAACCAATGAGTGTAAACATAATCTGAATATATAGGGTGCATTGAACGTAAGATATTTTGTTAGCAGCTGAGGTCGCCACTCAGTTTACTTAGCACGTTATCGTTCACCGATAAATTCTCATTGATGCTTTTAATTGGAGAATTAATAAAGCATCATGCGGGATAACGCTTGATTAAATTAGTTTAGTAACAGACTGATATTTTAAATACTCTAGATCAGTTGTGTATACTCTGTTTTTCTTTTATTGAATTGATACGTGAGAATTCGAAACAGTACAAACAGTTGGTGCAATGTCTATTTTTTGATTAAACAGAATCGATAATGGTCCAATTAAACTTGTGTAAAACTCTTCAATTTCCGATCAAAAATCGTATTCAATTATGTAGGACTCAATAAATAATTCGGTGCATCCTTTATTTAATTAAAAATTAGTTTCTTTTGGTAGATGTTTGGTAAATATTATACGAAATTCTATACGCATTACGGTACAAACGTATTTTTTACAGTAGAAAGGATATGTTTTACGTAAATTTAATATTACATGATTTGTTGTGGCGTGGGTTCACTCCAGATGTATTGAATAGTCCAGGATTTAAATCTGGCCTCAGGGCATACGTATTTTTAATCCCTGTTACATATGGGTCAACTCACGCACTAATACATGGATTCAAAACGCTCAGACATATTTATAAGCTGCACATATCAATATTTTTTATTCTGAATAAGAATTAGATATTCATATCTCTCTGATGATGTTTGAAAAATAATAATCTAAGATTCTTTTATTGTCTTCTCAAGTTGAAAGAATTTTATTATTTGTTTTGAAATTGTTGTAAAGATATTTAGGTAAAAAAAATAAAAAGACTTGGCTCTTGTTTACTACGAAAAAGTGTTGTGCATATTTTCACTAATTGGACGTAACTTCAAATAGCAAGTCGACAGATCTGTCGTAAAAGTACCCATATTTAAACGTGAATTTATAGGCGAATGTAACTAATTCGGGCACGATTTTACGATCAAGCGACAGAAACTTTTACGAACTATAATCAAAAGGTTAAAATTATATATTTTAAGGACATAATCGATATATCTTACTTTCACCGCAGGCTGAAAATAGACCTGATGACTCTGACATTATATAAATAACCCTTTTAATCATTAAATCATGTAATTATCTTAAATAGCAAGGCGCGGTCTGGAGGAATACTATTGATAGACCTAATTAATATGAAAGTTTACCTCATGTAGGAGTTGTAATATTCATACTATAGGTGTGTAGAACACACACAAAGGATATGATGATTTAGAATATGTATTGCGAAAATGACTTTTGATGAATCGGAATAAAGAATTTGAATAATTTTCTAATTAAATTTTTTACCACATATTTCTAACTTATTCTGTAACAGACGCGTTGGTGTTAGTGCGGTTGCATTTTAGGGTAACACGAGTATATTGATTCTGCATGACATCTTGTATAATATTGGCAACATACATCACTGTCGCCGGGAGCAAATGCGGTCTGTGCGAACGACGCACACTCATGGCCACGCACCCTTCAAACCACTCTTTCTGCACTTCATTCACCGTGCACTATATTGCACTAGCTGTCGCTAACCCATGCATTATTCACTCAAATTTGAAACCTAATATTACTACGAACGTAATTTATTATTTACGCATATGAGCCCAAGATGAGACAATACGTATTTGATTAAATATATTTTTAAAATACAGTTAACTGTACATCTCGAGTATCAAAGTATATAAAATTTCATTGTACGCCTACACTCATAAATGTCTCGTCGTACAAGTATTTGTAGTTTACTTCGAGATTTATTGAAGTGTTCCATAAACCACTTTATTATTTTCTCTTTTTAACCGACGACAAAAATACCTAATGTTTCAAAAAAATACTGAGTGCTAGCGCTACTGTTTAAACATCGTATAGTCACAGCGATCCAACGAACATATAAGTATACGTTGGGATTTTTATATACGACACTCGAGTTTGAAAATAACGGACCGTTCTCAGATAATATATAACCGAAAAGTGCTAACTTTTTAATGAAATACTGTTATGACTTTTAAAATTATAATATGATCAGATTTGAGTAAGTATTATTTTTTATCGTCTCCCATAGTAGGTATAGATTGCAAAATGCAGTTATCTTTTTGTGTCATTGAGCAAAATGACACACTCAATCAATATTTGTTTGATATACAATTGGAATAAAAGTGTTCAAATATTGATTAATTGATACTGTAAGAGGGCATGATCTGATTTTATTACTTGACAAATCGTTATATTTTTATTGTTGGAAGAGTATTTCCGTTAAAATTTGCATGATTTCTTAACTTATGTCGTAAGAAAGAAATACGCATGTATGTATTATGCGTAATGCTATCAAAACGTAAGAACGCACACAAGACGCAACGTTAACGCAACGGTACCTACATAATTCACAGCAAGAGGTCAAGACCTGTTGAAGATAAATTCAATGATAATGAGACATGTGTTCTGGTGCATATATAGGTACACTCCGCATCTTCAGGTACACTCCAAAACACCTTACACACACTTGACAAGATTAAAAATGATTACACGCATGATTTACGTTTCACCTACTACTACAACGTAAAGAGGTTTTCACGTCAGGTGTAGAAGTGCTTCTGCAACGCAAATAAGATGTGTATATGAAGTGGATGTGTTGTATGAATCCACAATAAAATTCGTTGCTTCCTACAGAAAATTATCCATCCAATTTTCTTCTTCCGAATATTTTCAAAAGTCTCTTGACTTTTCAATTTCTTTGAAACGATATAACTTAGAGAAAGAGTGGACATTTTATGAGCAATTTCAGAGAATTGCTGTCGGAATGATGAACGCAGTACGCAACTAGTTTTTACGATAAAAGTAATAGAACGCCGACTGAAAATGCAATTAAATCGTATTTAGGAACAATGATACGCATAGTACAAAAAATAAAATTCGTTACAATTACGAGGAACATTTTGTGGAATTGATATCGGAAATTGAATAGCCGGTATCAATTAGATATTGAAATATGCGAAATAATACAATTTTACGCTTGTACTATAGCAAAAGGCAATTATAAATATTGATGTATTTATAAATAATTACATTTTACTGAAAATTAAGGAAATGTACGTGGCCAATTGGCGCTTCGGCAAGCAGATAATTCAATGGAACCAATAAAAGGACGCCGAACAAAGATATTAAATAATATATTCTTTCCAAATCTAAGTTATAGTTTAATGACAGTACATATATTTGTTATTTACATTCGTTTCTGACGTTGTTGTGTCTCAGAAATAGTGTACCTATATAGCAACAAGATGACATGGTTCAGCGGACGCGAATTCAAATTTAGAAAGTCACGGTTCGTTTGTGTAAAGCATCATAAAAGCAGACATCATATTGCATATCTACGCCAGATGAATCGTAGCCTGTCATCACCAAGCAACATTTACGTAATTGTGAGCACGTAAACCACAAATTGAAGGTTGCGGATAGGTAATGAGTTATTTATCGATACTGCCGACAGGTAAACTGTTGATTGATACCTTCCTTCGAACGAAAATTATGGTTTGATATTTAAAGAATATTACGAGAATTTAAAAAAAGGGACATAATGTTAAAACAAATAAACATTCAAAATCTGTTCAATAAATTGAACAAAATAGATGAAATTATTTGACTATATTGGATGAAAAATAACAATGTCTAAATCATAGAATGTTGAACAACCTATGACGATTGTTTCAGGTAGCTTCTTTTAAACGTATCTGACGTTTAGATCACCAAAAACAAAAGGTGTTAGTTTTCCAATTTCGACAGCTAATTAGAATTAATGTTAAGATGTACCAATTGATGTACGACATGTCGGTTCGTCTTGCTCCAATTTCGTCGGGTATTTTCAGATGTGACCAATGTTTTCTTTAAAAGTTTTTTATGTAGTTAGACGCATCTAAAAATATATTTCGTCCATCATAACTTTGTTAAATTTCTCTTCTTAAAGTCATTTTTATTGTGGTTTAAAATATATTCATTTTCGTAAATTACCAATCGAAAATAAATTATTTTAAAAAAATTGGACAGCATCTGATTTTTTTGAAAATAAAGCAGATTCATTTCTAGGTATTTTTCTGGTGAAATAATAAAAGCAGTAATTAAAAATAATATGCTGTCACGAAATGAAAATAAATCTGTGGCGGTGCATGGATATATAGAACAACTGTATTCCAACAATGGCATTTGTTAGTCTCAGAAACGGGTGGATTATTTTAAACCGGTGATATTTTAAAAGCAGAATTAATTCTTATGTCAGCCGTGTGCAAGGGAACGTATAAATAACCGACAGCATAGACAAATTTGCTGTGCCATTTTGCGACGTGTAAACACGCTTGTATTTAATACGTTTTCATCATAAAAGAAACGCAAAAGTGAAATGACAAACACATTCCTGGAATGTTATTGTTTGATTACAATCTTATTTACAAATTGCCCGCTCAGGTTTTTCCATTATTAATTGTTAACGTGATACTAGAATGCATTTTAATTTAAATAATTATGAATGATCTAGAAGTTTGTCATACAACATCAAGAAAATCTCAGTTAACGCAGAGTTAATGCTTCAACTAACGAAACTGTCACTTTTATAACATCCATGTTGAATAAATGAATAAAGATTTAATCAAGTCACGACAAATTAATAATCGACAAATGACAGGCTAATCAACAACACAGTCACTTTATCCGTATCGCGGCTCGGTTTAATATTGATAATGTTTTAAATTTTCAATGAAAAATTACAAAATAAACGAGCAAAGACTTCACGGAAACTTGCCGTCATTTATCAAACAAACTAGGACAAAATATGCCACAATATGTTGACTGATATGAATCAACTTTTATCGAATTTACTTCATGGTAATCAGTGTTCTTTTATTAACTTTAACGAAAGAAATCCGTCGATTTCCTAATAAAGATGAGAAAACAACAACAAACTTTCCTAACTTAATACATGTATAACGAAAATAACTTTCACACAAATACAAGTCATAAAAATATACAAAACGATTGAAATTAAAAATAGACTCGTCTAACATAATATGTTTGGTTTCATATTTCTATTAATAACTAAATGAAATTCAAACTGCATCTTTCTGAATTCAAATCAGATAAATCTCATCTAAATTCATGAGTACTGTTTTCATTACCACATATAATATCTCAAACCGGAAAGGATCAATTGTGTAATTAGATGTCACATACTTTTGTCTTATTTAAATGTCGTAACAACATAATTGGATGCAATTTTTTTCTGGAATGTTCCATCTACCTAGTTGATACTGTGGCCAGCTCTAGCGGAAGTACATGAAATTATTATGTATTTTCGGTCTGAGACGCCAGTAGCTAACAAGACTTACAATTTATTAAATCGTAAATTCAGACAAATTATTTTGGCGTCCTGACAAATATATCGTAATAATTTTTCGTCTCGACAATTTATCGCACATAAATATATCAACAGAGATCAAATGGAACGTTGAAAAGAGGTCATGGAAATTGCTTAGCAAGAATCATATATTTTATAATATATCAATCATTTGTCGCTAAAATATTTGGGCTTTTTCAAAATTGCATTAATCTACTAAATTTCAAATAAACATTTGTTTTCAACTTAAAATTAATATACATACATACCTACTCAAAAAAAGCGTTTAATATTTATTTTACAACCTAATGGTGCGTCTCATTTGGTAGTATAATTTTGAAAGTGGAAATAAACAAAAAAGTAGTTTTTTTACTCGTAAAATGAATCAAAAATTCCAAATTTAATTAAAAGTGATGCATTCTTAAGATTGTTTAGGCCAGATTATAAAATACTTTATGGTAGTTAAAATGTATAAAAATCGAAATGCACCTAAGTTGAAAACTACTTATGCTGCATAATTTAAAATTTATAATTATCTAGCTCTCACTAAATGCATCATGACTCTTGTATATATTGTGTGAGAAGAAACTCAAGTAAAGCTGCGTCTACATGAATGAGCAGTTTAATGAGGAAGGCACAGTAGCATCACACATCACATCACAGAATGTAACTACGTACGTACGTACGTACGTTGAACATCACTCATAATGAGATAACATATTCAAAACTGAATTGAATATAATAAACGTACTAGCACATAACGCAGAGTGGTGCGTATACAATAGATTCAAACACTTCAGAACCAAGCCAGTTTCACACCCGTCAAATAAGGTAATTATAATGAAGATTTCATCTGAGATTATTGATTACCCAAAAAGGATAACCAAGTCAAAAGTTCTTCTAAATTAATTCAGAATTATTATTTTTTAATAAATCAATATACACAAAGTTGCAGATAATAAAAATAGAATTAGATTTACCATAAAATGTTAAGTTAAATATAGTTATTTGTTTGCTATAATAAAATTATCAATCAATGGTGTGTTCTAAAGTAAACGAAACTGGAAGAATTCATTTTTTTTGTGTATCTATCGTAACGATAATTCTGTGTGACAAGCACAACAGAATTCACTTTCCGTTTCCGTTAATCCTTATAGGGTACTTCATGGGGTCCACCACAGTTCCAGACTTTTGTTACAGACGGATTGAGTAAGTGCCATAATTACTAAGTCGCAGACACCCCTCTGCGTTAGTTACAAACGACAAGGGACTCACAATAAGCCAGCCGTCGATAAAAGAAAAGAAGAAGACGATTGAAAAATAATAAATTCAGTTGCTACCAGTCGGGTGTAAAAAGAAAATCAATAATCATATTATTAGTTTTCCCGGATGAGGTAATTGAAGTGAATTTTATTAAAAGTTTTTAGTTTCAATTCTAAGTAAATTTCGTTATCAATCTTAATTTTTACGTCACTAATTTTATTTTCTAAGAAAAAAAATTGACTTTCAGTTGCCATTAGAAAAAATGGTTTGGAAATAATCAAAATTTCCAATCATTCACATAATTAATATAAGTACGTTGTATATCAATTAATTTCAACCTACATGTTTAAATGCATTAAAACAGAACAATTACGCCCCATGACTACATGAAATTCTTTCTTGAACGACCAACATTTTCCGAATACTTCAAACGACAGAACACGAAACAAGTAAGTTACAAAACAAATACGTAACATTTTTTACTGTCAACTCTTTTTAAGTTACGATGCTTACTAACCAAGTTAGAAAACAACCACCTACCAAGAGATAAAAACAGTTGGAATGGTGAAAATAAAACAACAAACCTGTATCGTGTACAAAACAATGAAAGCATATCGAGAGGGATGAAATAAAAAAAATGGGACAACACAAAAGTATTTTTATAAAAGTTTGTATTTGAAGAGCTTTGGACATTAATCAATCTTGCACTTGAAGTTGAAACAATTAAAATACCAGGATCCACAATGGTATCCAGTTAATACGACAGGAACAAGTGAAGATAAAACGAATGCTAATGTTTGGATAAATGTTGATTACGAATAGAATTTGTATCTCAAATAAGTCTTCGCAGAATATCTTATGCAGATTGAGCAAAATAAATAAACGTAACTAGTTTATATATGTAACAGCAAAAAAAAGCAGAATGTGGGTTAATCAAAGCAATAAAGTGTGTAGGATTTAGTACTATATTGTGTAGGTACTCTACCTACGTCATGATGTTATAATATTTGTAACATAGGTCAGTGATGTTATACAAAATTTTTCTTCGAAAATTAATAAATAAAATATTGTCAACAACGATTTAACTCTATTTGTCTTTTCTATTATAAGATTCTATTTTCATTTCTTCTTAGTTACTGTCAACAATACATTGTGTTATTATATATTACAATCTTTCGAAAAATATAATGTTTCGTTCAGAAAATGTGGAAATATATAACATATAATATATATATATATATATATATATATATATATATATATATATATATATATATATGTATATGTATATATATATATATATATATATATATATATATATATATATATATATATATATAAATATATATAAATATATATATATATATATATATATATATATATATATATATATATATATATATAATATATATATAAATATATATAAATATATATATATATATATATATATATATATATATATATATATATATATATATATATATATATATATATATATATATTACAATGACCTACATATCGTTTGAGCCGTATACGTTAAATATTAAATCAAAACACTTCAAGAAAAGTGTTTGACCAAATACAGTTAAATTACTAGAGAATCAATTGATAACCCCATAATATTTCATTCCATAAAGTTAGTGTGTGTTTAGGAAACCGTTATTTGTGTATTCTTTATGTACGACCACGAGTTATGGATGAAAATAATTTAACCCTGAAGATATTATATATTTTCTTGATATACACGCATACATAATATAGTATCATGAGTTTGCCGTATACTTAGCTAGTAAATATTTTACTAACAAGATTTGCTATGGATAATTTTCTTTTCACATAAGTCATTCGTGTAAGATTATAAAAAAGCTATGGCCATTGGAATTGATATACGATATTAAAACCTTAGAACAGTTTCAAGAAAAGGAAATGGATCGACTTACGTTCTTAAATCTTATTATAATTTGCTGAAAAATCTTTATTTTCCTACTAAGGTTTTTTGGTGTTACCATTTTGGGACTAGGCATTTTAAGAATTTAATTGCACTACCTCATAAAGTTGCGCCAATTTTCTAGTTACGTACATACATACATATTTACGGATAGGATTACAGTGTCATTATGAAATATATAAATAAATAATAAACATCTTATCTGTCTTTGACACGTAATATTTTTGCAAATTATAAACTGTACACATGACTCTATACCTACAGCTAATAAGTAAATAAAATTGTTTTAAAAAGCACACCTTAGTTATTTAATACCAACATAACCTATTCAGTGACTATAGAATGTCGTTTTCAAATTCTTTATTACCCATATTAGAATATGAACATTCATTACCATACGTTATTAACCCTGTATACCACCTACGTCGAAGACCATTATATACAATATTTTCTTAGATATATCATCAGTATATTTGATTATGAGAGGAAATATGTATTTAAAAAAAACAAAAGACGAGTAGACTTTTTTAATTCAAAATTTCCAAAGACACGAATTGCAATCAACCCTTAATTGTGTTGGTCACGAAACCTAAGAAAACTATTACTATAGGCCATTTTCCTAAGTGATATTCTCGAGAGAAAAAAATATTATAGGGGAAACAGACAGTGGTTAGTAGCACTAGACACAATTATCTTACGGGGTACCGACTTGAGTGCCTCGGTGAATTTGACAAAGCAGTGATAGAAGCAATCTGCTCCCTGTTATTATAAGGGACCACCAACCTTAAAGATTGGCTGCGACACGCTATTTAAACCTTTATTGAACAGCTTCATAAAGTAAACCACTGTAGTTTGTTGTAACAGGACATAAAAATTCTTCTGAAATCTTAATGTTCCGACACTTTAGAAATAATTTCCTAACGGTTACAATGTAATCAAGTCATAAAGACTTACGTATATTAACATAATGGTTAACTTGAAAGAGGTTTTTATAGTTAAAATTTTCTAGTGCTAATTGGAGCTTAAAGGTGACATCTTTTAATACTAAATTTATCAAAAGTTAAATTTCTACCATAAAATAAATCAGGGAATAGAAATATTAGATTCATTATGATATTATTTACATCTAAATAAATATACTTTGATTATTCTGTTTACAAGCATTTAAAACCTCTGTTAAAGTTGGACGTGATCCAAAAATTGAATTACGATAATTGTTCTCTAATCCATATTGCATTGCAATGAAATGACATTTTCTGAAAGTGAAAACTTGTGTTTTATTTGCCGCCGTATTTGCCTAATAACCCGTGAATATAACAGACGAATTTTCTGTTAGTTTGTAATGCGTTGCGCAAATATCACAGACGAAAGTCAGAAATAAATCGTTCGTAAAATGGTGTGGAAATTAAATTAAAATGAAGTGGTACTTGTGCCGTGGATCGTTTAATCCTTGTTGTTTCTGAAGCGAACGCTTAGATGACCGCAGATATGCAAGCAACGATCTTTTACCATAAATCACTGATTATATCTTTAATAACCTGCTGTGTGTTAATTTCGCATGAGGTACACGCTTTATAAAGGGAAATTATGGCTTTTTAATGGTGCTATATTCGACCACAAAAGGTCGTATGTCAGAAAATATTGTGGCTACATTTTACATCAGAAAAATTGATTGTATACCTTCTGCAACATTAATTTTGTTAAGAAGTACTGCATATAGCCATTGTCATAAACTTATATGCTCATAGGTCATATTTTATCAATGTCAGTTATAGTTATTTATAAATTTAAAAAAAAAGACGAAATTGACATTTATAAAAAAATTATTCCATAATGAATTTACTAGTTTTAATACAACCGTATCAATTTTTATCTAAAATAATAAAAACATTTACAAAATGTATACTTTTTTCCTAAATCTATTTATATAATTTACAAGTTTCATATAATGGTTAGTGCAAACACAAAAATATTTTCTATTAATGCACCATGTAACTTTCTCCGAGGAAATAGGATATTCACATTATACCAATTAAAACTAGCAAATTTTCAAATTATTATACTTCGAGGACGAGTTTTGCCTTTAAGTTTATTTGATACTCGCAATTCTGGCTCATAAACCGATGCACCCCTGATAAGGTTATTACCACTATAGCAGTGCTCTTTCCGTGGAAATAACACGACATATAACTATATCCTTACAGTGCACTCAACCCACTGTTCTTGCACTCGATGCGCACTAACGGGCCACTGGTAATATTATGTGCATTCTATTAGATGACATTTCATGTTCCTGCTTACATAAGGGTCTTTGCAACGAGTTTTCGCTGACTACCGAAGAATATCACATAAAAACGTGGATAATCTAGCCATTATTACTACACCAACAGATTTGCTTACCCCATAAGAAAACCCATAAGGAAAATTGATAACGCATTCAAAAAAAAAAATTAAAATAAAAAGCCAAGTTTTTCTTTTTTGGTACTGGAATATTTCTATCATATATCGCATTTAATTTGACAGCAACGATGCGGTCACCTTATTATACTGCTTCAAGGTCAAATTATATATTATACAAAAATATACTAAAACTCAATATTGAATTTTTATTTTGTTATTTGGTGCGAACTTTTATATTTTATTGACATTTTCAACACCCGTAAAACTTCCCCAGTTAAAGCTATTTAAAAATTAAATTAATCGTACAAACTTTTCTACAAATTAGCAGGAGCCCATTTATTTTCATTTGAAAACAATTCGTAGAGTTTTATTCGTTCGTGTTACCTGCCAATTATTGTACCTTCTACATAATTGATTTGAATTTATTGGAAACTTTGTAAATTGCGTCGAAACTTTTTCTCAAAGCGGCGAAAACTCTTGAAGGCATCGACAAACGGTTTACAATAAGCACACTAAATTGACAGAATAAAATGAGAAAACGGTGGGAAACAGCCATATAAAAGTCTGTATTACAAACATGTTTATTAAATATGACACTTAGATTTTTTTATGACTCTGAGAGTTTCTTTAAAAATTTATTATAAATTGGTTTAATTAGAGTACTTTACTTGGAGTAGATTAGGCATAAATACAGTTATGTTTATTTCTATATTTCAAGTAATATATTATCTTTCCAACGCCTTTCTTTGATGTATTTTTATCTCAAAATTTGCCGCTATAAAGATATTAAAAATGTTCCGCCTCGCGCGATACATGTGTAAAAATAGATACGATATGTTATATATACAAGCAACGATGACAGGTATACATAAACAAACACTCATATCTCTGGAGGTTGATGAAAGAAATTACACACGATTTTATATGTACTTGGGAAATATTTAACACATGTTTTACTACGAGAAATATGACGATTGATATTATTTCTAAATAGATATTCTGTCTAAGAAATTACTTGATGCAAACGTCTCTCAGTGGTCTGAGAAATAGTAAGTAATGCAATTTGTAAAATGTTATAAAAAGAAGATGAAATTTTTTTATAAATGTTTAATCTTCTTTCGAATATAAACGAAATAAAATATTCATCAAATTTCATGACGAGAAAAGAAATTCATTCAAGTGTATTTCATGGTATATTGAAGTAACATTGTGGAGTGTTTCGTATATATATGACAAGCGACTGCTTATGCTCGAAGGTCACTGTCGCTGAGGAAGGTAGTCAGTGAGGAGTAAATGGTATAGATGTAGTGATTTCCCCTGATGCTTATCGGAACACTGGCGTTCGCTCGCGTTGACGAGGGGAACCGGTGACATTTGTAACGCTTGCTGATGAAGTCCATGCCGGGCGAATTTAACACGAATTAAATGCATAACTCGATAGGGCGACTGCAAAATACACATTTTCTGTTGACATTTTTTAAAGTTGGATCACGCAAACAATAACGTTTCGCTTCAATGATAACTGTTTTATTCAATGCAAAATTGTTTTTAGAGGAGTAATATATATGTGAAGCACAATTCGGTAATTTTGACTACATTTGGAAATTATTTAATAATATTTTATCAATAATATCGTCTGGAAATGTTAATATCTACGTAGTTTGTAAAAATGTTTACACAAACAAAGAGGATAAAGTGCGCTAGAGATTATATGAAACTTGATCGCAAGTGTTTCGTAAAGTATTTGAAATCTAGTTGTATAATCTTGTCCCTGCTATATACAATTAAATACGACCGCCTCTGGCCGTCGTAATGTGCCCGTTACACGTTAATGCATTTCACTTGAAGTTTTAGTTAGTAGTGTTGCACTTTGCGACGCCTTTGGGCTTCATTTCACCAGCTTTTAGTCTTTCGATGTCACCCTCAGCGCATGTAATGAGTGTATTCTCATGTCTCACAAAACACAGAAAATTAATTTGGAATCAAATAAAAGCCATTCATTTGACATTCTTCATTCTACATCCCATTTGTACGTGCTACATTTCTATTCGCCCTCCTCATTAACTCTCTGAGTTTGCATTAATAAATGTTTAACCATAATATTATTTCGTTCTTGAAACTATATCAGCGATGAATAAAATATAACCGTATCATGAGTAGTTAGAATAGTTCTAGGAAGTGTAATAACGGTGTTTTTCACGTTTATTCTGTGATATTCGTGATCAATTACCGCGGGAACAACGTTGAGTGTTTGTCTTTTCGTGGAGTCTAAACCACGTGGTCGCATCGAATCCATTCAATCGCAGGAGGTATGCGATCGTCGTGCTATGTAATTTATTTGAATGATACATGCACACACATATACACACACGCGCGTAAACTCTAGACATATTATTTGGGGCATTGACGCCGCACTAAATAGTAAGGGAGACCCCATTGTTGAATCCAAACTACAGTATCAATGTTGTTGATTGTACGCGCCGTCTCGTTCTATCTAGGCACTCTAGTATTTTCTCCCGCCTAATGGTAGTGCAGCGTAATCATATTCATCTGCTGAGAGTGCTTTTAAAAGCATTGTTCTTTTTTCCTGTGCATCCAATGATGCTAAATTAATTTATGTATTAGCGAAACAGTATTATATCTCAACTTATATTGTCTACCTCCACTTGGTAAAAAGATCTGAAAATATTACGTGTTGAACGATTTTAAATCAAATTTATTTCTTTCAAGACAATTTACGAGTCTGTGATAAGAGACAACAATATTTCGTTCCAACAAAATGATAGCATCTGGAAGACACTGAAGTGTCAATAACACCATCAGTATACTTTTGTGCGTGTCGTGCTGAAAAAAGCAATAATCGTCTATCATATGTCGAACAAACTCCGCTATAAAAAGTGCATGTGTAACATTTTGTCATCCTTATCCTCCGTAAACTTCGGGCCACATAGACCCGTGGGACACACGCGTGACGACGCATGCGTTTACTATGACCCACGCATGCCCAGTCCCATGCGGCCGTACCCTTGCAGGTTCCTCACAAGTCCCTGATTCCCTAGCCACCAATTCTCATAATTAAATAAACGAAAAATAGTTTTAGTTGTGTTTTAAGGTGTGTGATGCAGTCTCACATCAGTTTCAAAAGTTTGTAGAACTTGCCAAAAGTTGGATTACGACAAATAACGTAGTTGTGTACCTTTTTGTTTACAAATTAATCTACTTTCGTAAGATATATGAGCGTCACTTTGTTTACGTCTGATGTTTTTTTAAAGTTTTGATGTTGCATTTAATTTTCTTTGTTCCAACTTAAGAAATACATATTTTATATGACATCGCTATTAACATGTTGTTATCTTTGTGCTCTAAGAAATTATAACGCTGATTACAAAGTTAAAAGATCAGAAACCATGCAGAAAATATTCAAATATTATCAAACCTTTGAAAAAGTTTGTTGTTACCCATGGCAGAGATGCCGTTCCCGCCTGTTCCATGTTTCTTGCCGAAACCGTCTGTGGTCACCATCATCAAAGAGCATCCTTTCACTAGGGTTAGAAATGTATGAGGAGTCTCTTCCCTAGAAATTCTTTGTAACCCCCTGACGACTCGTAATAAAACGCGGAGAATTCCATGAATGTACACGCAATTTACCGCCGGCCACGATGATGATATTTTAAAAAAGCGTTATGTTGTTTCATTTTTGGATGTGAATGCACTGAGAATAGGTACTGTGGGTGTCTTTTAGTTTTATTTCAACGTACATAAATTCTAGTTTCACTCGTTCATGTTTATAGAAAGAAATTGTCGCTTGTGCGACGGAAAACATTAATTTATTGTCACGACAGTAGCACGCTGAATCTCTCCACAATGATATATTATTATTGAGTAATCCACGAAATAATTTACGTCATAAAAACAATTGGGCTCCTTTATATAAATTATAAGACATAAAATTAAATGTTATTCAGTTTACCATTACAACTTCAATAAATCTTTTTTAACACTAAATAATAGTTATAATACGAATAGCATTCTTGGTTCTTTTGTAATAACTAATCCATATGTTTTCTTTGTAGTAAAATTGAGTTTATATTGAATTAAATCTTAAAAGGCAGACCGAATGCACTACGTTGATACACTACGTAGTAGCAAAATAAAATTTCCATCAAAAAAAGGATGCAAGTTGTTTCTGTATGCCGGTTGAAAGACACCGGTATAAAAACGGAACATCAAAGCATGTTCTGGTGGAAAGATATTCGGTTTCCTTCAATACGAGATTTACTGACAACTGAAATTGCTGAACCGATAATAACAGAGATGGTATATTTGTCGCTGAGAAATCGCTCCACTTGTTTGGGTGTATTCATTCATAAGTATTCGTTGAAGATACAGATTTTATTACAGCCCGCAGCGCTGCATACCCACGTAGCTCATCTTTACCTTGCGGCGAACTTACGAATCAGTGTAAGAGGGATTATACTATGAATGGTGTATGCGTAGGACTGGATGCCCTTAGGACTTAAACCTTCGCAATGTATCAAAGAAAGAATTTTACTTTCTGCAATTTTTAAGTGCGATTTTGACGTATATTTTGGTTAAAAAAAAAACGGGGGAGGAACGTTGAATGATTACATATGAAGGTCGAAGCAAGGATACCGCGTAGACTTTTCCATTGTGAAATTCCTCCAAGAACAGTTTGTGTGCAGTGTTCGAGTAAAGGCTATTATTAATATTTATGTAAGAACTCGTGTATGGTACCTGGTCTCATAAATGGTTAATCCATGAGCCGTGGATGTAATACAGTTCACGATTCTGGAAACGACAACTCACTTGTTATATAAATAACTTATTATTTCGGTGAATTCTACACCGCAGCAGCCTCATGATAAAATTATTTTAGTTAAAATTAATAACGTTACCGGCTGCATACAAACAAAATATGTTTATTTACTTATAGAGAATGCTAAATTTTTCAAAAAAGAATCTAAAATAGTTCAATTCCTCTAACAGATATTTAAAAATGTCAATATAACTATTCATATTTTTGTCTTTTAATTAAAGAAAAATAAATATCGCTTTTACAAATATTAAAACCCCCCCTGTGTTGACCTATATTTTATCGTGCAGATATTTTTCAATAAATTTAAAAGTATGGCAACAAACAGATAAGAAGAAAACATTGCCATAAATAAAATACAAAAGTGTTCAAGTCAGAATTTCGCGAATATAAAAACCATCTCAAATCATAAATAACAAAAAATAAAATGAGAAGGGATCCAAGTATAAAGCAATCTCATTAAAGCTTTTTTGTATATTGAAGTAGATCGTTGAAGTTTCGAATAATTAATCTCAAAATATCAGCGTGTTAATCAACTCCATTGAAATTCCATTAGCAAACGATTCAATCATGTATTGCTTTATTGGGATACATGACCAAAATCTTAATTCTCACAAATGACTGCCGTAGCTAGATATGTAGAATGATTCGAGTTTGGAAATAACAAAAATAAACATAGACGCAATCAAATCACGCAAAACTGTCAAATCAGATTTAAAACTAATAAATGAGAATCGTAACCACGCATTTGACAAGCGATTAATTAACAAACGCCAAATCAGATATGAAAGAGATGTCACACGAAATGATATATATAACTTTACAAAATTTAAACACGCATAAATTCGGTGTGAAACATCTACTTCAAAGTTTTCATTTTAAAAGATTATATTTTATACATAAAACATACAGTTTTAGAGGTAGAAGTAAGTACTTGGCACAAAATTTCGTATACAATAACTTTACTAACGATCGAAATTATCCATTAATTATAAAACATAAAATAATTGCGTAATAAAACCACCATTATGATTCGCTTTTTTAATATTTTTAATTGCAATTTTTAACATCAAGCTCAGGAATGATAAAATGCGAATACATTATAATAATAGCTAATGTTTTTATAATTTTTTAGAAAATTCTAAATATATATTTTTAAATTTCATATCATTTATTAATAATATACCTACTAATATTTGAACTAAGAAAAATCCAGAAATTAAAATTGAAAGTAGGAAAATTGTTCCTAGAATTGAATCTTCTAAAAAATCACATTTTATTTATAATCCTGTATTGTAAGTAATGTTGTATAATGTGAAATAATATTTATAGAACCTTTCATCCCATCTCAAATATTACTATAATCTCAGAATCCATTACAAGAACAACTTTTAAAATAAGTAATTACACCTGGTGAAATAGGTGGGCGTTGTTGTATCGGCGCCGAGCATGTTAAAAAAATACACTTGTTAATTACGTACAAACTAATTCCAACCGACAATTATATCCGACTTATTATTAGACAACGAATATAAATTGCCTTCTAGATTTTACCCAACATAAATACTAACCTCAGCATCAGCCGCAAGTATTTTAAATCAGAGCGTATATGTATATATTAACTTCTGTGTGTCGCATATGGGAACAAAAGTTTAAATAACATCATTTTTCAAACAGGTCATTCGTTTTAAAAGAATAGGTAGTGAAACACTTGTTACAGATATGATTGATTGAGGAAATGTTACTAACTACTGTTCGTGGAAGAATTATGAGCTTGTCAGAATATCTGGATGCAATCAGTCAGAGGTATTTTTTTAAAATGATTAGAAAGTGTTGCTGATATTTTTTACCAAATTCTTAAAAGTGTTACGCGTAATCACAATTATATAAGTTACTTGTAAATATTATCTGACGTCAGTGGATGACAAATTTTAAGAAGAAAATATCCTCAGTTTGTTTTAAAAAATGCATTGGCTAATTATTTGAGTGTTTTGAAAATAAACACCCAAAAATAGATACTATTCTCAGGGCACCGTTGAAAAAGACACAAACTATAAATCTTAACATAAGATTATTAATGTAGTCTCACTAATCACCCTTTAATGTAAATATATAGCGATAAGAACCATAATTACAAAAAGGGTACAAGAAAAAATTACCAGCTTAAACATTGGGCAGAAAAAAAAACAGGAGTACATTTTTTTATCTTCAAAGAGACAAGAAAAAAAGCATCGACAAAAAGATCTCGAGTCACGACCAAGGGTATTACGACTCATTGCATTTTTAAAGAAGCATGCAGTCGCACTAACGAACGCTTCCTTCTAGCCAATCGGACGAAACAAAAGCGATACTTTCTAAATATTTTTCATTTGTAAGTTATAGTGGTCATTTTAACTTGATGGTATTTACGAAACATTTGAGATAAGAAAACAAAATAGTTTTTTTTGTTGTAATAACTGTATTTTAAATTTAATAGTTGTGTAAAATTGAACGTTTGTTAAGAATGAACAATATTTGGTTGGTTGAGTGGAGATATCTTAAAATGCAAGTTGCATTTAGGGAAACCACTTTCAAATGTAAATTCAATCGTGTCAGCTGAAAGGCTTTCAATTCGAATATTCTACGACGTATGTCTCACAGCATTCATCAGTTTCTTATTCTAAGTGTTTTGCTTAGTTTTATCACGTTCAACAACTGCCAATATCATTTTAGATAAATTTCTAGAAAATATTTAAATTACGCTCTAAAAAGATTACCAATATATTAAATGTACTCTTTAAATAATTTTAATGTAAAAAAATGTAAATAGCTCATATTCATATAAAAAGGACGATTCTAATTAAAACCCAGCTACTATACGCAAGATATAATCTGTCGCATAATTCAATGCATAAATTCAAGATAACTCAATTTCAAGTATTTTATTTTCCGTGTTTCGCGGTAATTTGTCAGAACATTAAATGTATGGGTCACGGCGCATAGCGCATTCCCACATCACGTACCTAACACTTCTCCAAACAAACTCATGGACACTGTCCCAAATTAAATCCGTGAAAATCTTATTAAAGAATTAATTGAAACGTATTATTCTGCTGTCACTGTTTTTGCTGTTGGTAATCTAAATGTAAACTTTTCGCTTACTCCCCTTTAGTTTATGGTGTTCGTTAGCCGCCCCCGCCCATCATATGACTCAAGGGGGTGGGTTAAGAGTATGTCCCCTTATTACAAAACACATACGTTTCTTTTTGACAACCCCTCCCGCGGGGTTGAACATTTTAATGAATAATCAAAGTGGCCCATGCTCGATGACGAGATGAATCTGTTTTGACACCAACTCATTCCCCTCTTTTGTGTTTCGCCAACGTCACATTCCCAAATGAGAATCACGGAAAGTGTTTTGTTCAGTTAAATTTGTTACTTTTCGAATATGCTACTCAGTCATTATTTTCGATGGAATCTGAAATGCAACTCTAATATTGTAGAGTGAAGTGTGCTAATGTTGGAGTGATTCGTAACGGATATTAAAGTACAAATATAAACACGATCAAAGGCAGTCATTACACGGCTATAAAGTTTACTTTGAACCACCGGGATTGTTTAACAAAGATTACAGTTTCTTTGTTGAATCGGACCCTAGTTTAGCGCGGCGCCAGACGTTGCATTAAAGATATCGACTTACAGCCACACGAAACACCGATTCGTCCCTTCCAATAACCGCACGCCACTGATGGCGTCGTCTTTGCACCATGTCTGGTTTGTTGATAGGCTGTACGCATTGTTTTACAATCAGCAATGTTCTATGTTTACATTTTCTTCAATGTTTACTATCAAACGAAGCACGCGTATTGAAAAATTCTACACTGTGATTCTATAACTTTGTACCCGGACAAAATAGCGGATATTTGTTTGAATATAACTTCATTTCATATACAATATTGTTTATTTGCAATATACGAGTATATTCTATTTGATCAAATGGCAATTTAGTTTGTAATAACATTGGATTTATTTTTTATATTTGAATCATATTGAACGTTATTTGAAAACCGATTTCAATAAATATTTTTATCATTATTTGTAATTACATATATTCCTGTAGCCATATTCGTAAACACACAAGCCTGGTTACGCAAATATACTAAACTGAAGAAAAGGTCACTTAGAGATATTTGTAGGCATTAGTAATAATTCTAAAAAAAAATAAAAAATAGGGCCGCCAGAATGAGCAGGCAAGATATAGGGTATGAGTTGCAAAAGTTTAAGAAGAAGTATTAGAAAAAGAAACTTTTCAAAAATAAAATCAAATATATTAAATTCTTTGAAAATTTTTCATAGCAGCTGTGATAGGTATAGAGTAGGTAAATGAATGTAAATTATGTACAATTTGTCGAAGATAATTGAATTAAAAACCATCACAGAATCACACAGTGCATTCCTGGTTGCATGGTGCGTACAGCGCCACCATCGAGTACAACGGTGGCGGGTAATCGAATTAGGTTTGCTATAAATCACCGCACTTTATCATAAATATATATAGTGCATGCATGAGAAACTTACCGTGTACACCTTTACACGCAATAATCTAGCAATTTGCGTAGTATAAAGGCCTGTATATATTATATTGAATGCAATGCGACATAACCAAACGGACATAAAATATAGTTCACCTGCTTCACAAATCACAAGTATAACACTTTGTTTCTCGAAATTATAATCCTTCAGTCGACTTTTTCTATATTTAGTGCAAAATTGGCACAAGTCTAACTAGTATTTTTAGGGTTATTTCTATATCAGGATCAAAAATAGGACAACTAATTAATTAATTTACAAATTAAAAGCGATATTAATAAACCTTGTATTACTTAAACTTCTATATATATTATTGTACATTTTTGCAAACTTCCATCAAACTTCAACAAGTATTACAAAACCTGCTCCCGACCCAAGAATCAGAAATTTCAATAGAGAATTCTCAATGTCTGTAACCGATATCGATGTATCATGTATTATATAATATTATATATATATATATATATATATATATATATATATATATATATATATATATATGATTTTATATATTCCTAAAATTTCATTAAATTTAAACAAAGCCTATAATAAGTTTAAAGTCCTCATCAAAGAATACAATACGTTTAGAAAATCACATCTCGCAAATTGAATACCCTACCACTATATACTTAGTGCTTTGACATTCATCTTCTATTTACTTATAAAGCCAGTCAATAAATCCAATGCAATATTAATCGAATT
Source organism: Nebria ingens riversi (assembly GCA_018344505.1). Taxonomy (NCBI): domain Eukaryota; kingdom Metazoa; phylum Arthropoda; class Insecta; order Coleoptera; family Carabidae; genus Nebria; species Nebria ingens. The sequence goes on from JADQWA010000234.1 coordinate 777,013, forward strand.
GAAGCCATAATTTGATAAACCAATTACATTGTTAGAGACGAAAATCTCATATGAAGACACTGACATTGCATTAATATTTAGTAAAACTGATACTTGAATGGCAGCGCTAAAAGCACAACTTGCGGACAGGAATGAAAGCTCATACACATATGGAGAGTGGAACGTTTAATATGCATGAGATGAGACGTGGTGTCATTCTACTGAGATGCATTTCCATCTGCCTAGCCTAGCAGTACCTACACCACAAAATAACGCCAAAAGACCGACTCTTATTCTGCATGCAGCTCCATTACGAGAAGGCACTCTATTAGTGTATAAATTGAACATAATAGCTTATGCTCTATATAATTATTGGTTTTGAACAGATATTCAGTAATTTACAAGAAAGGCACCCGTAATATAATAATAATACGAAAAAAAGTATACTCCCAAACTATTAAAGCATATTCTCTAATGCTACAGATGGGTGACTCATATCATATCATACGCTCTCTGGTTGCTATGCACTAGGGGTGGCACCCATCTCATCAAATCTACCCACCCCTACGATCGCATCACTGATGGGATTAATGCAAGATGAGTCCTCCAACGCCACCAATCATATGATATCAAATAGCTATGAATAGCAATATAGAATGTGTGCTGTGGTGCACACTGGAACATCGAAGAGAAGAGAAGAGATGAGATCACGTTGATACAACATACATAAATGAAGGAATTTACAGCGCTGGACGCGGAATTCTCTCAACGACCAGTAACTGCCGAGAGCTATATTACCATTCTGTGCATGTGTGCGTCAATGTTTGCAAACACATCATTCATCCATCCATACATGCCTATGAATAATAATCTCGATGAAATTAGAACGATGTTTTCGTCGAATGATACCGAAAAGTAATTAGTCAGTATCCAAACTAATTTAAACGATCAATCTGTTTAATCCTGGGATATTTACCCCATTACACGATGCTAGTTTATATAGTTTTAGTTGTCTATTACTATATTTGAGATATTTAAATTCACTTGTAAATTGAATTGTATATATATATATATATATATATATATTGAAGGAGCTTCTAAAGTTGAATAAAGATTGCAAACATTTTTAAATATGCTCCCTAACCCAATTTAGATATTAAAAATATTTAGTTATTTCAATAGTAAAATTGATAAGCTTTATCGTGTGTTACATTAAATTTTATGCCTTTTAATCTACATATACCTTGTCTTTCGTTTAATTTTAGCAACAAATACCAAAATTTTAAAACTGTATCTCCATCGAGAATTGAAGATACAAAAATGTAGAAGTTCATATAACTCGAAAACTTTGATACACTTTATGCGTTATATGTTAATCGATTATACGAGTATTTTTTTATAGACATAATCAATAGAATATAATGCATATCCATTATTAATTGAAAAGAAAATATAATCTGATAAAACCATGCATTATTAAGGACAACAAACTGGAATATTGATGTTTCATTTGGATGAGGCAAAGTCACACAAAACACAGAAGCCAAATTCTGATATTATCACCGACATAGTCACTAATACGTACTATATAACTTTGTTTTTCATCGTCATGCACCTTTCATTACACCTACATATTGTTTTGGAATGTTCCATTCATGAGGATGCAATGAGCGATAAAGAATTTTTAATGGTCTTCACTATATGACGATGCCACTATAAATGCTTTCAAAACCGATGACAGAATAACAAAGGAACTCGTACAAAGACAGATGATTTTATATACCACCGTCTCTTTTCCACCAATATGTTCTCTTATGTAGCGTGGCAATTAAAAACTGTTATTATCCAGATAGTGCGATTAGTTGTGGAAAATGAAATAAATAAGTGTGAAAAGTTGTTTAGATTTTTTCGAGTTTTGCTAGGTAATTAATTGCAAAGAACAACGTTTAATATGTCTAACGGAACATGGAATCCTGTTACAGAAAATGTGTCGTATGTTGCAAGTGGATTCGTTTTAGTTTCATGGCGAATTATGTTGATAGAAGTAGTTATATGGAAGATAACAAGTTCGCTTTTATATTTAAGTGGGAAATTACCTCACTCAACAGAGTTCATTTCTAACTGTTATATTAAAATGTTTAAAACATATTGTTTACGTTACTGAAAAAGAGGTAAGTGTGAAAAAATAAACCAGTCTCTATTCTTGTTCTTCTTTTTTTTTGCGGACAGAAACTGCACCTGACTATAAGACCACCTATCTTTCTTTTGAAATCCACTGATTCAAAACACATATTTCTTTCAAACCAATATTATGTTCCCGTGTACACTGTCTGCCCCATATAATACACTGCAGACAGGTACAGTTCGTACACAATAGCCGGTATTGCAGAGCCCAGCCCACAAAATAAATGCGAATTGGTTGTTATTTCACCGTACGGACAAGTGTAAGTAATGGCCATATGTGTATGTCTCAGATTACCAACCACCGTCTAGACACGCTTCTATTTCTATGGAACTATTGTGCAAATATATACGCTTTTTTGAGTACTTTGTAGTGACCAATAGACCAAATTGGATTGTCAATAGTGCTATTATAGGTGCACACTAGTCACAAAATAATAGGAGCACATTTCTTTTGGTCAAATAAATAAAATTTTCTAACTAATTTTTACTTTTTTTTACCTCTCAAGTAATAGTAAAAACTAAAATAAATACATTTAGTTTCGTTAAAATTCAGACGGGTATTTTATAGACAGTTATTTTTTAAATATTCGCAAATACTTAATAGACAAATAAGAATAATAATTGCTTATTTAAATATTTTAAAATAAGTATAAGAAAGGTCATGATTTGAAAAATATTTTCAAGTGAATACTTAAGCTGAATTAATCTGTACAATAATAGGCTTTCTTTGTGATGTTCTATGTGAAAATCTATTAAAAATATATATCCAGCTAGAGCATAATTAATGTGGCAGACTATGTAAAATGGATTTGTTGAATATTACAACCTAAAAATATACCTATTTGTAATTTTATGTCGAGTTTAAAATGTTGCATCCTGAGATTTATAATCTTATGAATGTAGGACAGTGTAAACAGTTTGGTATACACTGTATTTTTAGAAAAGGGCCTGCTATGTGCCTTCCGTAGGGCCATAATTCATGTTCGCCCGTCTGCACATCCCACAGGAATTCGTTATAGTCCAGTGTCGGTGTTTCAGCATATAAATTACAATATGGGGATGTTTATTGGAATTTTCAGGGGTAAAATAATCTTGTTGAATGGTAGACCGATGCCGAAACGAAAGAAACTGTTCATTGTTCGTATTATGCAGTTTTTACAATAATAGGGCTGGGTTATTTATTATGTCATATGGGGAGTGTATTAAAGAAATTTTTCTCTAAATTACTCGTAGGGGTTGATATATTAATAACTTAAATGGACTGGAGTTACTAAAGAAATTATTTTAAGAAATGAAAACGTGATTTGGAATATGAACCCTTAGAAAAATATTTGGTTCAATAGCTATTTCACTTTGATATTTGAGTTGTTCCAACTCAAAACGAATTTAGAGTAACAAAGTTAATCGAATTAATTAATTATATTCTTGTTTTAAATTGTGCTTGATAGGTAATTATATATTTGTGTTTATAAGAGTCTTTGCTCATTTACTTGGAAAATCTATATTTTAAGTTAAGTATTATCAAAAGCTAATATAAATATTGATTTGCAATATATTATATACAATTCTACATGTTTTGCTGTATATATTCCTAAATGTTCATCAACATCAAGAAAGGACTGCAAAAACCTTAAAATTTGATCTCTATCAAAAATGCATAAATTAAAAAATATAAATATATTCAATGTGGCAACTACATCTGTATTAGCCTATTTTTAACTTATCCATTGTCAACTGTCACAAAAAAAAACATAGTGACAATCAAAAAAGATGTAATTTGAACTTCACGAACAAAAACAGAACAGAGATTTCTCCATAGTGTAACGTTTCAAGAAAACCCACTAGAACTTTTTGTGTGCTCATCTAAGATTTAGCTTTTGTAACAAGTGTGAACCAACTGGTTCGTGTACCTCTACAACCAGGTAATTGGTCAACGTGGTCGTTGCGGTTACACGTTTTCAACGTCTCCACGAGATAAGAAATCTGTCGCATTGACTACCGCACCAGATGACCGCTTGATAACATTCTCTGTAACCACCAACTCTGGTGCATTACTAGTCACCAACATTGCGGTTGTCAACTAAGTACGGACTTAAAAGAATTACGAGTGAATAGTGAATTGTTCGATTTTAGAACTATTTGTAATTTATATTTAAGTATGTTCATTGAAGTAAATATATTATAAGAAAGAAGGTAGTGTAAAATGTCAAATTTTGAACAAATTACAAAAATTGTTCAAACACCTGTGAATAATACTCCATCATGTGTCAACACGTAGATATGACATTTTATCTGAATATTGTCAGAAATTTAACATTTCTAAAGATAAATTCGATAGAAAGTTTTTAACTGAAAAAATAATAACTTTACTGAAGAAGGATGCTGATAAATTATTAAGATTCCATCTACGAACTATGTAGAAATATATTTTAAAAAGTATCTAATCCAATTTGGTTTAACATCCTTCAAGAAGACTTAAAATTAACATATATTCGACGTATCCAATAAGATTAGTTTTTATTTCAAATGACAGTTGACAAGCAATAACATTATATAGTAGTACACTGGACACAAATTCAATCTATAAAAAAATTAATACGACTTTGTTAAAGATATCTATTACGCTTTTTGACAGGAGTATTCACATTTAAATTAATTCAAAGAGGAGTGTGATAGAAAAAATATGCTAAATAATAAATGAATACGTTCATATAAATTCTTTTGAGTCGTCCGCGCTGAGAAAAGGCATATAATAATAATATGGTGTTAATCACCGAGGAGTGTGAGTATTCACGAATGTTGCCGACAGATTTTGTTTCTTTTTTATTACCAACTTGTGCATATCAGACCAACAAGTAATGTTTCATAATTGCAAGAGTCTAATGTGAACTGTAAGTACAGTAAATTATACATATATATCTGAAATAAATATGTTTGTTGTATTGGGTGGGATTGCATGATTCCCACATGCAGATCTCACATTCTGACTTACAAAAAAAAAACAAATCACGGTTGCATATATACTGATATGTAAACGTGTTCGTAACGATATTGTTCTCGTTAAAAACCTATAATTTTCTCAGGTATCTACCTCTTGTTATCCCGTGCATCACCGTTAACGAGATGCGTGTGAAAAACGCGAGGTTATCTATTAGATAGGTACTGAAAGATGAGAACACATAACCAGACAGAAAAGTCAACAAAAATGTTACTTGTAGCTCTAGTCATTGTTTTAAACATTAAGCAATACTAAATTTTCTTCCAAAGATATCTCAAAATATTAATAAGTATTTTGAAATTGCTCTTCTATATAACACACCCAAATAATTTTACTCTAAAGTTCAGATTCAAATACATATATATGTTTTATATGAAGATTACGCATAGACAATAATAATAATGCAATTTATTTCTTATACATGCCTAGAACGCTGCAGTATATTATAAGATTGAATTATGTAAAATACTAAATTCTTTGCTTCAATTAAATTTTATTATGGGAAATATATTTTATAGTAACAATTAAACCATACGAATAATTTAATTGATATACTAAAAATGTATTTCGTATTCAATTTTATTATTTCATCGTATGGATTGGATTTTCATTTTATCCAAATTTCTCTTATGACGTATGTTGAACAATATATTATTCAAGAGCAAAAAATAATTGCATATTTTATGAAGCAATACAAATATTAACGCAATTTCATAGCAAAGTGCAGCTTCAAAGTAGAAAGATGAATATTTGAACAAAACAACTTGTGAGGTAGCTCGTTGTTGACTAAACGATGAGTGTAGTAAACATTAAAAAATTCTAGGCATTCTTCGCAATTATGTACCAAGCAACGAACGCAAAATTTTATGTAGCGTAAATTTAAGAAGCTACAACATTAAATCGGTGTAAAATTCGCAGTTGCAACAAATAGCTGGTTTCCTTGCTAGATAATAGGTACGGAAAAGCACTTTGAAAGTTGGTTGCAAATAGCATTAACGCCACGCTTTGCATTTATATGAGACGAAACACGCCAATGTTCTTTGTACTATCGGTGGCTGCCGGGTGAAAGAAACCGGGGAATATAAAAAAGACAAAACGAAGTAAAACCGCTTTATTCCACCCAATAACACTAAGTAAATGCATGCTATACACTACACTAGAAACCGTCATGTATTTTTATCTGTAGGGGAAAACTGCACCACAATTAAAAAGCATTTTCACCGCTCCCATACGATACGAAAAATTTCATATTGCATCGTTTTTTAGAAACTTTACTCTGGTATTCGTACATCGATAACTAAATTTAATTAACGTCTGTAGTTACTCTGCTTTATGATGTGCTACCCGTAACTCTTAAATACATCTGAGTGTGTATACTAATTACAGAGTGATAATTTAAATTTCAACTACCACTCGCTGTGTCGATGTAACAACTAAGAGCAAAACAAAATTCTCAATGTAATATGCTGCTGCAATTAAAAACTACAAATACATCACGCTTTATAAGTTAATTGCGAAATACTTTTAGGTGTATTTCAAATATATTTTCATTACTAAAACATTGATGAAACAAAATGTGATATAACATATTGCAATACGTTTCGAGTCAAATAACTTTTTGCCTTTAGAATCTACCGTTAATCACAAAGTAGAGTACATTTCATCTTATACCATAGACGTATTAGATTTAATGAAAAATTCGAAACGTAACTTTAGCTGTGGTGTTTCTGATGTATTTTCGAGTAGCGTGACGATTCGTATGTATGTCAAAACTAAATATGTGATAAGTTCAACCACAGGTGTATGGAAAAATTACTTTCACATGCTCGTGACACGGAGGACAGAATAGTGCGGTATTCATAAATATCTTTCTAATACTTAAATATCAATTAATTAACGGAACAGTTAATTATAAAAGTAATAAATCAGATGGCATTCTTATAACAACGTTTCGGTTTCGGATTACATGTATCCGAGAAACGTGGTTACCTAATACTCCAACGATGCTAAGAAAATGTACAAAGAAACCATACTAAACCACCAGTGAAACCAAAGTTTGGGAGTAACATAATATTTTAGCTGAAAAGTTATGTTAGGAAAATAATATACTAAATAGCAATTTTAAAGATATTTGTAGAAATTAAACACTTGCAAATTGTGTGTGAATATAACTGCAACAGTAGAAATCATATTTTGACTGAACAATGGGATCTTGATGTACAGGAGGGACTTGTTATCTGTCAATTTCTAGACCATCATGTAACTACCCCACATTTAACGAGCAAACACAACTACATAGAATGAACGCCATGGTACAACAACCATCGAACTAGAGATATACGAATGCGTTTTGCTTTATACCCAAACCCGCGAACCATATGCCGCATACCTACGGCAGAACGGACAGTGTGGCTGTCTGTCAGTTATATTCAGATATCAGGCCACTAACAAGCCACGCAGCGGTCAAATTCTCTTCTCCCCTCTATATGTTTCCACGTCATCCCTGTTTCCAACTTTACAATTGTAATACATATAAAGGAATAAAAATGAAATATAGTAACTTAATAGATCCAAACTAAAAAAAACTTAACTTGAAAATTATCTAGCACAACAAATATTCACATTTAGTTGGTTGATTGCAATCAATAATTTTTTTTTAATTGCCCACACAACGTTTCCCTATTTTTTTTTAGATTATCCGATTAATTATTCATCTGAAGAAGAATGTAATATTTAAGTCTAAAAAGTGGAACGTATTTCAAAACTCTTATGGGATCCTCAAATATTTTGTACACCAAAACAGGTATCACGCTCCCACGTATAACTTTCGATACATCAAAGATAAAACTGTTTTGTCGATCTGGGAGCTGTAAAAGTTGCGTCCCTACCGTTTCGTCGTACGATACGCATAGAGGAGAGTTAAAAGCGAAGTCGATTGAGAGAGTTATATGGAAGTTTATTCGACTAGAAGCTGCACTTTATTAGGTGTGGCTCCTTTTCGATATAATACAGTGTCTGTGTGTCCGATACATTACATTGACTGTGGTAGCTGATGTTCAAAAGAAGAAGAAATGTAATATCCGCCGGTTTTCAAATAACACAGAAGCGTGATCAATTCCCCAATGGAATTACTTTCCGACCAATGTAGTTTCAGTGTTTTTTAAAGTAGATCTGGATTTAGATACTACTAATAAATTATTAACTAGTATTTTCTTTTAAACTTTTCCATTTTTTGTCAATGGAATATAAAAAAATATAATTTCCGTTTATTTTATTGACTAACTGATCAATCTAGCACACTATTTAACTTAGTTTACTATGACGAGACAATAAATTGGATAAAATGTGAACTTGGAACTCGATTTATGTAATTTATAAAATAAATGAACAACCTTAGAAAATGCAATATCGAAAGGTCTATACTAGATTACAGATGCAAAAAAATTATCATCCAATAATGAAAATAAATAAAATTTATACCGTCTCCGCTGTTTCCGTTAACTGCGAAGCCAACGGAATAACGTCGCTAAATCTAATTTAGACCACGGGCAGATGTTCATAAAAATGTGTTTTATATATATATATATATATATATATATATATATATATATATATATATATATATATATATATATATATATATTTAATAAACCCTTCCAGCCAATACCAAACACCAATTATGATAATTTAAGTAAATATTGGTTAGTAGTATGTAATAGAATTTTAAATGGCGAATAAGAAAACGTAAAAATCTTTCCCAATTCGAGTAATGACTATAAAAACGAAGCTGATTTTTAATAATTTTATCTCATAATTTAAAGATTATCATAAATCATTTCGAAATTAATTAATAAAGTTGTAGTTCTTTCTTAAGCATCCATTACCAAACAATATCCGTACCATATTTGTAAACAACAAACTAGGAAACAAGAGAATTGACAGTAACTATAATTTATTATATTCTGTAATCTTTTTAAATATTGTAATGAAAAAAACTCCAACTGTTTTATAGATATTTCTATTTGAAAAAATGATGTTCTTATGTAGAAAAACAAACAGAACAGTGGGTTATGTTAATATATGTTCAACCTTAGTCTATTTTTCTACCTGGTGAAAAAGTAGGCTAAAAAATTCCTTGTTAAAAAAATGATTTAGGGTCGATAAAACCATCCATCATTATAGTCTTAGATGTGGTCAGGTGGTTCCCGCAGGTACCATAACATGACTTTTTCCTAAAGTTTTTTCAGTTACAAGCATTCTTGATTCATACTGTCGAAAGTTAAATTTAATGATTTTTAATAAAGTTAAAATACACCGAAGCATTTTGTTGGATAATTTTTGTTTGTAGAATAATAACGGTATCTTATCTAGTAAAGTTTAAAAAGGTTCAAATGACCAGAAAGAACTAACTGTCGTTGTCCATTTCCGAATCGTTGTAACGATTCAGTGTCTTGTTTCTATATACGTGTTATTCTCATATATGTACGAGTGTGTTTGTGCGTTCGTGAGATTATGTTTATGTTGCGCATTAAGTTACGTGAATAGAGGAATTAAGGCCCCGTAATCTACAGCTGCGCAACGTTTCTTTCATGTTTGTCGTGTTGTGCTCGTGAGGCTCTTACACGCCACACATGCGCACGGCCCTCAAACGAATGAAATATCTTACGAGAGGTTGTAATTCATAAAAATGATTATTTAAAACCAGACTTTACCAGACATCATTCATAGATTTATTAATATACTACAAGTATCTTTAACACGTGTGGGTTTTAACACAAAAATGTACGTAACATAAGCGTTAATGTAAGTCAAATTCAATATGATAAAAAAAAAAAAACCTTCACAATACGACGGAAAGACTAAACATGTTAAGGATTTCCCTTGCGTTTACATAAACTATGATATGACTGTTTTATTTTACGAGGTTAAATGTGTAAAACATAGGGATATTTATTTACGTAAATAAATTCAAGTTTATGACATAAATGTGTGCAGAGAAACATGTATTTTAAATTTATCATCACCATACCTGTTGCTGGTGAACCTCCGAAACTGCAGAAAAGTCTTTGAAGCAGAAACGTTTAAAAAAATATTACATTACATAAATATATAGTAATAATTCTAAAGGATGATTTACACCAGCTACAACTTTTAAACACATACATAAAATTTCAGTTCAATCTTTGAGACAACATATATGCAGGTAGCATGTATTATCGTTCCACCCTTCTAGGTTCTCGCGTGAACTATGACCTCTCTCCCCTTTATTTTTATGACAGGGGTCGCTAGTCGCTACGTGCTAACATACCCTCCTGTTTGCCTTTGGTACAGGGGTTGGTCTCGCTTGTTTCACTTACAGTACGTTTTATTATATCAAAATGACAACAGTTACCCCTGCACCATGCATTACATGCTACCAGCGGTACGGAAAATGTTTAGTTTTTCTTGAAAATATCATAACATAGTCCGTATTTCATAATTTATAGTTTATATAAATTTTCTCTTTTTTATTGTACGTACTTTTTAAAAGACAACATTCAATTTATAGTTTTTTAAAGATATAGTTTTTAAAATAAATAAAAAATATATATGATTATAAATTATTATTAAATAAAATACTCGAAATAAAGATCTGAACATTTTTGGTATTTATGAATCTCAGTTGCAATTCTGTGGTCTTCGAACCCTAACTTGATCCTGCATCCTTAGGGATGTGATTTTGTTTGTTATAATACACACACACACATATATACACATATATATGTGTGCACAGACAAGCAAGGATAAGTAAGACGTATGAGCACTGTAAGAAACAAGAATTTATATCGCCGCCTAGTTCGTTTATTGCGCGCATTACGTCTTTATATTCTCACCGACTTCCCCTCGTCACTCGCGGGGTAGGTTTCAGTTTGTGCACCCCTTCGTTCAATGGCAGGCGGCGGCGAAACCGCAAATTGAAAATAATGTCGCTTTCTGCGGTTTCACTTATACGCTACAGGTCGCCCTGTTGTTAACAGGTTTCGTACCTGGCTAACTTATTTATTATTTTATTTCTGCGTTGTGATTTTGTTTTAATTTTTTTTCGTTTCCGCGTGTTTTTTATTATGTATTTAGATATGTTGCGGTCGTTTACTTGTCAACGGGATGTTTTCAATTATTTATGATGACTGCTGTGGATTGGTATATTTTATGATATACTAATTGTATGGCGGATAGTTTTTATAGAACTGGTGAAATATATTCAGACATTAATTGGTATATGTAAAATAGTTATTAAATAAAATTGCGTTGGTATAATTGACAAATCAATTATGTTTAGCATAATTCCTTGAGCACACATTCATTATTTTCTACATGCAAAGTCTGGGAGGGCATTTTATACACGTTTTATTTTAAAATTAGCCGAAACGTTATTAAATATATAATTAATATTTAGTAGTTCGATCAGTTTTCACTATTATTTAATGAACTAATTAAACTTAGGTCCTACATCGCATGTTTCTCCGTAAGATAAGATAAATTTAAAATTAATCCTGTATTATAAAGTAAGCGCATTTTAAATGGAATGAAACTGTGGCAAAGAATGACATAATTATTATTCAGCGACACGGATTTTCTAAATGGGAGGCATTCGCGGTCGTACCGTTAATTATGAAGAAATCCGTACAATAAAAACGAATTAAAGTCTGTAAGAACGCAAGTGACTTCAAGCGATAGGTACCCAGGTGGTCCTTCATGCGAAATATTTTCGTTGGATTCCTCAAACATTTAATGAGATTCGTATACCTAAAGAAATTTATTACAGTTTCTGAACTATTCATTACATTTTCTTCTCCATACTTTTTCCGGAAAAAAAGGCGCTTCTAAATTAAATTCTAGATGTCTGTGATTACCTTTTTAAGTGTTTTAAACTGCGAATTGTAAAGTTCGAAAGTTTACAGGAAAAAATTCATTTGTGGAAATTAAATGAGATTTTCGAGTTATCACTTGAAAAACTTGATTTAATTTTGAAAGTTGCATGCAATGTTTTTTTTTTTTGAGGTTTTTTAATTATGCTAGCAAATTAGCAGACTGGAAATACTCGCAGTTAAATGAAAAAAATATCTTTCACTGTATGAAAATTTTAATTAGCTTTTTCAAGTATATATCTAGTCAAACATATACCAATCATTTCCTATCAAAGTATACAATTTACGATGTAATAATTTGCCTGACTAAATCCCGTAAACTGTCAAAATAACATAGGTAAATATAGCAACCACATTAGCAGACATACATATGCATTATATTATTAATAATATGTTAGAGTAAACCATATATATGTTCGGAATACATCATAGCACATTTGATAAAACTTAGTAGTTTAATAAAGTAATAATAATGCAAATCGAACACAATTACAAATTGCAAACTTCCTTGAACAATAACTGCAGTAGCGCGGCGGTAGTAAGCGATGGAATTGGAAGTGCCGGGTGCAATTTCCGGTGTCGAGCACAATGGTCGACTTTTGAGGGCTCAGCGCACTGATCCGGGTAAATTCCGGTGAGCATGAATCACTGCAAACATGCTTCGGACAGATCCTCTACGCTAACAACGGCGCCTCGAAACCAACTCCCTATCACTGCGTATATACGCACGTTAAAAGTTACGTATCCAGACAAATTTCAAATACACATACACGAACACCATGTGAATGATACACAATACAGAGTTACGGACACTAACGACACTTTGATGATCGCTTTTCTGTCCCTTTTCAGTGATAGTTCGTACCTCTAATGGAGATAATCGCTACATGAGCATGTCACGAAAATATTTTGTTAGAATATTAGACAGGGTATAAAATAAAAATCACAACCGAGCATGTCGAATAAAGAAATTCAAGAAAATGTACTCAATCATTGGAATGAAATTAATAAATTACATTCCTGGAATACATCTAAAATATGTTTTAACAGTGACTGTTTTATTATATCTATATGGCATACCACGCAAGATTAATGCTTAAACTAGTTAGACTACTTTGCACGAAACGTGCGCATATCATGTTTATTTAAATTAAAATCAATTATTTCACAAAAATAGTAATTTCCACTCCCGGTAGTGCCTGCAAATTGAAGCTTCATACGTTATATATATATATATATATATATATATATATATATATATATATATATATATCACATTCACTTTGATTGTTTCAATCGCCATGATTTTCAAATAACAAAGACAAATGTAAATGTACTTGAAATAAAAATCAAGCCTGTGCGTTATGACATGAGAAGAACGCCTACTGCTAGCACATTGTTTGAAGTTCATAAAAAGAAACATATTCACATACATATACAGTGAAACACATAAAGCATAAAATATCAATTTGCAATTCAAAGACTTGCAAGGCAACAAGAGAATTCAAACCACAAGCATTTGTATGATGTGCCAGACAGAGGAAATTTACTTGAACTGATGAAGACATCAATAAAATACAACTCTTGAACCAGATGGATTTCGTAATTAATTTAGAAACACAACAAAAACAAAAATGTATCTCAAGCTTTTTTCAACAGTGAAATAACTCCTTAAATGAGAAGACACTATACCTACTCCATAGTGCAATTCGGTGTCCCAGCAATTTTGTTTTTTTTTTCTGCCTCCAGGCAAGCAGAAGCAACCAAAGGGACGAACGCTCACAAAGATAAATGATAATGGAAATTAGGCAGCTAAAACCACCAAGGCTCACACTAAAAGAGATCCTATTTGTTCTTATCACACTACCAAAACCGCTTTGAAATACGCTCATTATCCCCACATGTTAGTTACAACAATTTTTAACCCATCGTGGTTTTCATCAAAATTAACTTATTCGAAAAGTAGAATATATAGATATTTCACTATAATATTAAAACGTCGCATAAAAAACTCTAATGCAATTAAAAATACAATAAATGTGTTCATTATTGTTCATATGTAGGACTAAACCATGTGGCACACTTCACAGCAAAGCTAAATAATTTAATTCGCTAACTTCACAGCGTTGAACTGATTGCTGGGATCAACTTGGACGATTTCGATTCGGAAACGTACGTGGTGGTGGTGGAGAAGATAAATGCGAACACCGATTGTACGTTTATCCGATTTGGACAAAATAGGAATTCTACAGATATTTAAACTAATGGATTTGTAACACACATATATACGTATGTGTTATAAAATAAAATATTTAAAAACTTTTGAAATGTTATCTACATATTATAAAATGTGTAAAAAAAATGTCTCCAGAAAAGATGTTTAAACTTAAAACGAACTGTTCTATAATTGTTTTATTAAAAATCAAAATATGGCAATTCAATCAATTTCACTAGCTAGTATTCCTACGCATATTAGCCCAAAATGATTAGATCTTGGTCTAATTATAACTAAACATAATCATAAATGGACTGCTCTAATGATATGTTACGATGAAGATGTCAGATCAGTTTTTATGAAACACCGCAAGTCTTCAATACCAAAATCAACTCGATCCATGGGAGTGACGTTTGTAGGGGCGATAACAAAGTGTTCGGCGCGATCTAACGAGCGTTCTGCGTGCGTGTCACATTCCATCAGCGGATATGTCCGAGGATTTGATGGAATGGGGCCCCTAAAATGGTCAAGCCTGACGCCAGGCGTTCCCGCTTGCGCAGCCAGTGCCCGCTGGACACGGAGATGCTTTTAGCCCAAAGAAGTAATACCAAACATGGCGAACCAACAAATCAGAACGGGGGCAAGACAAAAAAGTGCTTGCGATAGAAGAAAAAGAAGCAGCGCAAGGTTTTATGTCTTTGCTCAGTCAACGAAGGAAAAAATGTAGGGAAAGATTTGTCAAATACATTTTACGTATTTGTATACTGATAATAAAACAAACGAAAATAATGGTTCATACATTTTCAATTATGGAATATAATTGGTAATAAAATTCAGCCGCCATGAGAATTATTTAATTAAAACATTTAATTGTATCAATTTTGATAAATGAAATTACACTTCCTGACAATTTTGTTTTGTAATGAATCATAAATTAAATTTCATAATATTACATTTTGATCCTATTCATGTTTTGTCTGTTTACCACTGGGACTTTCCGAATAACAATAAGCACACTAAATAAATATCGACGTACTATTATTTAATTTTATGTAAAAGAATCGCTCCGTACTTAAAATAAATTAAATCCGATTTGGTAGTAAGCTCATTGATCAAAAGGCTCTGGCAATGCCTAATTCTTTGAATAAATTTTCTGTACGTTGTCCATCCTAGTAGCATTTAATTGCAAAACATTAATTAAAACTTGCTCAATTTAACGGTTCAGTACGCGTGAAACAAAATGAACAAAAGGGCGTTACAGAAAGGGTATCTCACCCATTACCTAAACCACATATGTGGCAAAGCATTGTGGTTAGCAACGATGATGCCGCAACACTTGTCCTTTATTGGGCAATAAAGCTGACAATTTCGAAGTTCATTTTGATATTTTTCCTCTACCAACTACAGTGAAAAACAATATTTTACTCATGAATATCTTTAAAGTTTTTAAAAGTACGTGTATCGCCGCCTCCAACGCTAGTGTATGTCACGCAGTCCCCCAACACTGCTTCAAACAAATGAGGCGCCAGGTTCCACGCCAACTAATTTAACTTTCTAGAAATTATTGAACACGTCAGTAATCAAGGGAGTTGGGAACAGCATCCATATTCCAGATGGAAATGAATATGCTATCGCGGAAATTAATGTGCAGTTATGCGAAAACTATTCAGTAAAATAAAATTTGTGTCAGAGTACACTTTGATGAGTTTTATAATTATTACAGCAAAATAATATAAAAGGTGTGGGCACAATTGAAATAAACGGTTCTATAATTAACCTTAACATATTTTCACTGCTATTAATTATTATAGTACTACATTAAAATGAACTCATCTCATAGGACAAAGCACATAACTCAGCAAGTTATAGAAGGCAATTAGAACATCTGCACGCGATGCATTTGTCTGAAGAACGAATTGTCTTCAAATATATATTTTAATAATGCAGTCATAATTTCAATTTGAAATTATGATTTAAATTTAAATTAATTACATTCATTATTAACAAATATTTATATATAATATTTTGTTAACCAACTGGAAAAATATGAATTATTGTTTAATATAAATAGCATTTGCTTTTAATTATTTTAAATTTAAATTCATATATATATATATATATATATATATATATATATATATATATATATATATATATATATATATATATATATATATATATATATATATATATATATATATATATATATATATATATATATATATATATATATATATATATCACATTCACTTTGATTGTTTCAATCGCCATGATTTTCAAGAATAATTATGCGTTATAATAGTTTTTCATCAAATAAATAATTTATAATTTGCAAACAAAACAAATGTCTCTTGTGTGTAGCTATTAAAGCAAAATGGATAATAATTTTGTGTTTTGTGTAAATAGGTACGTTAAATATTTTTCTTATACAATTCAATAAATTTTCTAGATTTTTATTTCCTTACATGAAGTAATATAATGAAAAAAAATATAACAAGATTTTAACAGATATACATCTTTTGACCTCCGAATCAAGTCAAACTAATTTTCGAATGACGTCTGTGTGCGTGTGAACGCTCTACAGCTAAAACTGGTAAAGCTATAACCATGACACTTTTAATTTTAACTTAAGATTTGTATATGGCTTGCAAGAAAACCTTCTATTTTTGAAAATAATATTCAAACCAGGCATTTTTTATAGTTTCTGCAATATCTCTGAAGCGACTGCACTTATAGCAAATATAGTAGTAATTAAAATGAAAGATATTAATATTTTACACAAACTTTTATTTGAAAAGTTTCTTCAAAAAGTGTTTCAGTTACAAAGAAAATGCTACTGGAATTCATAAATTTCTTATTTCGGATGTTGCCATAGCTGGGTATGGATTTTTTGTCGTAATAAAATAATTAATATAATTTTACCAGACGGTACAGTAAACGGTAGACATCTTGATATCGAAATAAATTTGAATCATAATAAATTTCAAACTATTGATAAGACAAGCGCCGGTGCCTTATAAGGTAGCTAGTCACTTCATTGACTCTGATTGATAACTTTGCCGCCGTGATTCGACACGGCGTCTCATCTACAAACACATTTGTCTTCATCACCAGTATACGGTGTACATAACCGGTATGTTTACAAGTTTTCACCTCGAACTACCCCTAAACTGACAAAGTACGCAAGTGAAATCCAAATTTTCATTTCAGCTACACAAACGTTGCAACAGCTGCTCTTGAATTAATTACCTGCATTTAGATCAGAAGACTTTACCACTAGATTTTGTGTCACTTATTCTGATTGTCATGGGAGATGATTCGAAAATTATATTTAATTATATTTAAATTTATTTATAATTTACTTGTGTGTCTAATTATGTGACATATAAAGTATACAGCCCTTGATTTAATGGTATCCCTATTCTATGTAAATCTGGACCACCCTGTAGATGCATAAATTATAAACGCTATTCAATCGATTATTATTAAATTATAAATGAATCGAATTTGCATATGTTGATTGAACAACACAATATTGTGCTAATTTTCTATATACATTTTTTAAACGAATATTCACTGTCATGAATTTGGGTTTACATAGAGATGCATTGTATAAATAATAATGGAGAAATAAATTAACTTACTACGATATATTTCATAATATATATATATATATATATATATATATATATATATATATATATATATATATATATATATATATGTATATACATATATATATATATATATATATATATATATATATATATATACATATATATATATATATATATATATATATATATATATATATATATATATATATATATATATATATATATATATATATATATATATATATATATATATATATATATATATATATATATATATATATTATATATATATATATATATATATATATATATATATATATATATATATATATATATATATATATATACATATATATATATATATATATATATATATATATATATATATATATATATATATATATATATATATATATATATATTAGAAATTGTATGTTAATATTTTTTTTTGAATATCTAGTTTAAAAATATAAATACTCAAGTGACTCTAACAGAACATAAAAGACTTGATAATATTTATGTATACAAAAGAACAGTAAAAAGGCGTTGTTTCCATTGACAGAAAACACGATGCTGCAAAATATTATATTTTATAATAGCAATACAGTAAACATGTGATCTTACTAACGACGTCATTATACAATGCAACCATGCGTGTATCACATCGACAATAGTTTCTTTAAAAAAAACTAAAAATTCCTACAACCCCAACAAAGACAGTTTTGTTTGTAAGAAATATCATAATTGGTACAAAATAAATAGTCTGTAACCAGCTCGTTTACAGCATTTCTGAACTTTCTCCAACACTCATTGATAAATATCGAGATCTTGCGAGATCAAGTCTCTCTTTAAGGCCCAACCTACACTATTTCGTTTATAATAAATTTTATTACAAAAACAGGCGTGATCTAATGGCGACTACCACACGCTGCTCAAACGGCGGCTACAACACGCAAAAGTCATTAATTTTTGTAACACCTGGCGTAATTATGAATTCTAAAAACTAGCAATGCAGAAAAAAAACGCCTAGAAGGTATGTTTTGCATAATGTGCAATTACAAATTTATTTCCGTATACATATAGTTATTAAATTAATTAATTTTTAAAGTTTATGATTACGTTCGTAAATGAACCACGCTAGAAATTTATAATGCTCTAAAATAAAAAATTCTATTTCTTTTAGATAGTTTGAGCTAATTCAATTAGCCTGATTTTTTGTATTGCTATATATAGCATATCATTTAAAATATAATTTTCCACAATTGCTCAATTATTCCCGGGACTAATATATTATATAAACCAAATGTTATATGTTCACACTTATTTACAGCAACGCATTAAGTGATGTCGTACGGATCAATCAAGTGATCAATACATCAAGTCGAACGACGGTAATTAAGTGATAATTTCAAGTTTTTGCTTGGGATATATTGACGTACAGTCGTATAGTTGACATTTAAAATAATAAGCTATAATTCATGTATTGTCCAATCTCCTCATATACAAATGTATATAATTTACAACTTGTATATAATATCAAACCTGTCATATACATAATTATTATTGCATAATTTTATTTATTATTACACACAATAAGTAATTGTATTGTTAGAAATACCAAGATGCGATTAATAACATTACTTCAGAATACTATTTACAAAAAAAATATATGCAATAACTCAATTTAAAACCATTATTATTATTATTAATATTTATTTGACATTTTAGAGATACGCATGCGCAACAAACATACATAAACTGAACATCTTCGGCTTGATTCGTTCGAGATCGAATATTTCCGAAAGAAACATAATTTGTTAATAAAACAAATGTTTGTCGTAGAAAATTGAATTAATATACCTTAGTAGAATTATTTTCTAAATGTTGTAGCAAACATATTTAATATTTTATAATATTTCGTTAGGTTCATTTCACGTAAAGTAATTTCAAAATAATCTACATTACACTAACATGTTTGTTATTTTAATGACGAACCCTCTGGCAAAATATAGTCTTTTGTATGTGTGTGTGTTTTAATATGAGACGTAGTCATAATATGTGTAATAGAAATCTATTATCGCTCTTATCTTGAGGCGTAAGTACGATGTTTCGTTATACTAAAAACTTTCATATTCCCCATCATTAAACAATTTTTTTAAAGTTATTTTCTTCAAAAGAGGATTCGTTATTAACATATCATGATGGTATTCAGGATGAATTAGTTTGCTCTAGAAACTAATGAAAACAGTTTTCAAAGTACATATTTGATGAATACCAACGTAGAATATCATGATGTATATTTTAGGAATTTATTTGGTTTGGAGCTAAGACAATCTAAACTAATCAGCTTCTTTATTTTATTTGTTTGTTTGTTTTGCAACTATTGGTCACAAAGTTATAAAATCGAATCATTAATTTTATAGTTTTGATCTAGTAAACTATGTGCCAAAATAATTTGGAGCAGTGTGTCGTTATGTGGTATGAAACTGGATGTCATTGCCAAATACCAACGAATTTCACCCTCTTCATTCGCCTTTTTTCCTTCCGTTTTAACGGGAAATATGAACGTTTAACGGTGAGGAGAAACGTGCTAAGGCCCGGTTATTTCATTCTCTTGTCCCGACTAAATCTATATTCCATTTCAGTTGGAAAAGTTTCTCGGTCGGCATGCGTAGTTAATCTCTTGAAACTTGTTCGTGGAGCGATCTCGACTTTTGTTTGATTTTGCTGCCATATCTTTATCATACCGTTGGCTGTCTCGCTGCGGTGTTTGTCTACATATATTTATGATCTTATAGCGTCAATTCGTAGAACGTACAAGATATAAATGATTGATACTATTTTTAAGATCTAACTAAATCAATTTTGTGCTTGATAACAATTCTTATATATCCCTTGATTTATATGGTTTTTTGTTATCGTTTTGAAACGCGTGTGTGGTCAAATAGGATATAAAACTCAATGTAACGACTGTATAGGTAGCTCTAATCCAAATTTTGTCGTTGTTACGTGGTTGGTGTATAGCTACTACAGCTTTATTCTAGCAATAGGTCCCAATACGTGACAGTTCCCAAAGTACCGCGATGTCAAACATCCTACTCGCTTGCTTTCAATCATGTCAACTATAATCTGACCTGGTATGCGACCTTCCCAATAAGAGGATTATTATTTCTTTTCTACTTTTAAATCAGCGGTAGTCAACCGGTTGATCCTATCCAAGATTATAAGAGCAGTCGAATCAAATTGAATATCTTTATTTTGCTAATGTTTTTAATGCATAATTCTTTATAGATGAAATTTGATTCATGTTTAAAATCTATATAGTTTGTCTTAGAAATAAAATAAATTGATTATCTAAATAATTGTAAAAAATCAGGTAATTTTATATATGAATTTCCATATAATTTAAAAACAATTATCAAGCATTTGTTTGTTTTTTCAATATTATCAAACCCTTAAAAGATATTTTATAATACACTTCTCATACATTTGTTTTTAGATTTGAATGATCAATGTTGGTATAGTAACTCGATCCTAACATAGATCAGCTAACAAGTTAAAACTCACGTTGTATATATTTATGAAAATCTATGTTTAGACTCTCGTGAATTCAAAATTATATAAATGTATCCTGCTCGCCTGGTAATAGGAAATATAAAATATGTATCCTATGGTAAACGACGCCGCAAAATGAACATTAAATCGGTGAAATATTAAGCTTTCCAGCTTTCAGTTTCAGAAACTCGCTTGTGGAAAAGCACTAGATTCCCAAGATATGTGCTTCATTACTTTCAAAAAAAAATGCAGAAAACACCGCGTTTTTTTTTTTGTGATCCAGTAGTAATAAGAAGAAATTACTTGAAAAGACTATGATTCGAATAATTTAGAATTATGTTATGGCTTAATTTACTTCAAGACTTACAATTGTTAAATTTAGTAACTATATACTAAAAAAACGGATTGAACAGGAAACCTTAAGAATTATATGTATTTAATAATATAAATAAAGTCAATTGCAAGTTTTTCAATTATTTTAGCGTTTTCCTAGATAAGTTTTAAATGACGATATCCTTAAAGTGTAAATCTAGTTGCAATGTCACTACTTAAATATGGATAAGTCTATAGCAAGCTCTTTATCTTTAAAATACCAATGACTTGTGTATATTTACATACGAGCCGTACATACATGCACAAGTGAATGTTATTTAGCAATAACATATTGCAGACAGTTGAATCGACTAATATATAAGTATGCTGCAATTACATATAATTCAATTTCAAATACATATTAATACTGACACATTGATAAGGATACGTTCTGCAACAAATACACAAACATAAATTATTTCAAATCACCAATTAACGTATCAATGCAAATCATTCCGATACAACTGGTCAAACAAGACTATTATTAATTATTGGTGATTAAAATTAGTTTTTAAAAAAACGTGATTGCTAATTTCGTCTCGTATTTTAATCGTGCTAAAAAATGTCATTTCTTAAGTCAACAAAATTATCTGCAGTTTATTTCTATTAAAAAAAAAGTGCACTCTCATTTCTCTTTGTTAACTGCCCGTCTTATTTACGTTTTGGTCGTGTGTCAAATTGTCGGGGACACATTTTTTTTACGGTGCTCTGTCGAGCGCTAAAAGAAATGTCATGGTGTGGTCTTACGCCCGGGTGCGTTTCCAAAGCTGTCCGCTAGGAGCAGAGACCACCGAGATTTATTACTCGCTAAATTGAGATAATTTGAATAAACGTAAATGGAATGCGAAAATGTCAAGCTAAAATCGTACGCAATGCAAATACACCTTATGCTTGATTACTGAAACGAAATTACGTCGTTTCTCACAAATGTAACTCAAGGTCAAATATTCTGATGCGTAGCTGAGGTAATGAACACATATACGCAATTCATTTATATTTTCTACGCAAGAGATGCCATGGATGTCAGGAAAACGTATAAGAACCAAACTAAGATTATTATAATTATATTCTTCCAGGACACTGAACATTTAACGAATATATCAAAATTAATTATCAATTAAAATACATCAAATCAAAGTAGCGGCGGATTGTTTGATACGGATCTCAATTTGTATTTGCTTATATATAAAATCATTAATTAAATTTTTGTTACTTTAATTTCTGCAATAAATATTAATTAAACAACAAAAACGTCATTTGTAAAAACAAATTAAATTTACCACTAAACTAATACTAATACTTTTATATATATATATATTATATATATATATATATATATATATATATATTTATATATATATATATATATATATATATATATATATATATATATATATATATTTGTAATTGCCTTATTAGCTACCTATAAACTCTTAGAATGTCAACAATTTCATAGAGTTTCTCAAACTATATAATAATGAATTATCAATAGAAATCTGAAATATTGAAGCTAGTAAACGGTTTGAATCGTTTGAGAAGCTCTGAGTTTGTGGAATCCTGTTTGGTGAGTTAAATATCTATACTAACATTAAAATATTCATAGCACAGCTATAGAATATACGTTTCAACTGTATATAAAATTGTCAGTCATGAAATACACAAAGATATAAGATAGGTTAAGAAAATTTAAGATCTTGTGAATTGTTAGAAGTGCATAGGAATAAAGTTGCTGAAAGTAATAGTGATGCAAGTCACTTTGGTGTAAAACGCGGCAAAAGTTACTTTGTGGTAATTTCGCCGCAAGACATCGCTAAAAGGCGTCGCTAGTTCTTATGCGAAATTTTCGTTTTTGTAAAATACTCGCATAATTGTACCAAAATGGATTTTGAAATTTAATTCAATATATTGATCGAAATTGAAACTTATATTAAATAATTAATTATGTGCCATAGATTTTTCTTCTGTTATTAATGATGTATAAAGTAATGTTAAGATGCAATCAGTTATTATAATAGTAATAATAGGAACGATTATTCAAATGATTCATATAATTAAGTATTTATAAAATACTTATATAACGTTTCTTTCAATATGTGTGTGGGATATTAATATGATTCTCATATTACATTCTTCCACTTGATTAACAATTAATTGATCGATTGTGTATGGAAGTAACCAATTACTTGAATGATTTATTACTTGTTTTATAGATAAAATAAACAACAAGTAAATAATAAGTTATTGTTAGTGCTTAGTGTATTGAGAAATAATAATATAACAAAATTATTTTTAAAATGTAACTATCTAATTTTCTAAACTGTTTGCAATCGTAGCTTCATTGTTTATATTTTTAGACAACTGAGGCGGATAATTATCTCCTCTAATTTTATTTTTTTATTAAAAAGTCTATTTTATTCATGTCGTAAAATTATCATAATTAATAAGAAAGTTTGGCGATGACAGGCTTGTAAAAAGATCGTTGTATACACGGTGGAGTATGTATAGCGCTCACATCAGTGATGTGCGAACTCCTGTTGAGAAATATTCCAGGAAAGTAATTACCGTCACTGTCAAACGGCCAATGTCTGCGTTCCTGTGCTAATCGAGTTTTAAATTAAACGCCGACTCGCACATGTTTGAAATTATCCCGGGCTAAAAATATTATTACTGGTCCACGGCCGTCTTCTTATTATTAGTTCATATCTACGACACCACAGACACGATATGCGGAAACGGTAATTGCTTAGACTCAAATATCCATCTGGTGGCGAGGCGCTCAACTTCATTATCGATGATTAATCGTGTTTTAAGTGAAAATAAATTCTTTTATTTATAGAGAAAACACTAAAGTTTTATCATTTTATAACGTTTTTTTTTTTTAATCGAAATCCCTAAATAGTGACTACTTGGGAATGCGTATATCAAATACAGACTCAGTATATATGCCTATTTGAACAATAAATTAAATACCTACTTAAATAAAACTATACGTTTTGGCTAAGTGGAAACATGCATAATGCATCACTTATTCAGTAATCTAATTTACCAAACACACAGAAAATTTGTTTTTGTCAAATAAATTGTGTGTTCATTTGTACGTAACACAAAAATTCTAAAGCTTAAAGCACCAATTAATTAACCAACCATTACGTTTCACGTCCAACATTTCAAATGGAGACACAAACCATTCCATGCATATTAATCCGAAAAGCTTTATGCATTAAACAGTACTTTGTCTATTTGTTTTTAAATTAAAAAATAGTTTTTAAATAGAGCTGTACTACATTTGTACATGTGTCAGAGAAAGTCTCATAAGCGTCGTTTTTAAAGGTACTATGGGGGCAGAAAATATAATTTGGCTCCTCACTAATTTCTACTCTAAATATTTGCAACATTCTCTATATTATTATATTTGGAAATTATCTCAGTACAAAATAACAAAGATCAAATATTAGATATCTTCAAATATTAAATCTTCTTTGTACACATACATATAAACATTTAAAATGAAAAGCCGTCGCCTATGGAAAGCCTATAATTATATTTGAAATCATAAACGGTTCCATATGATAAGTTAGAAAAATATTTTGACGTTTCTAATGATAGATATAAATTTTTCAATTATGGTATTATGGCAATCATCTGTTACTTTAAATAACCGTTGACATATGTCTCGTTGGATTTTTCTTATTGCGTCTATTTACTTTCTTATACGAAGTAATAAGTAAGGCATAAAAAAGCGATCTTAAAATTTTAATATAAATACCAATACTTAAATAATAAATGTGTGCATGTATATCTGTGTGTCTATAAACACTATATTCATGAAACTTTAAACTTAGTATTTGTGTATGGCCCGCAAGAAACTTCTTATTTTTGAACAAATTATTCAAATTGGAACTGTATGTTTACTCTACTCATTTTTGTCGTTTCTGCAATATCTACGAAGCGACTGCACTCACTTATAATAAAAATAGTTTCTTCTCAAAGTGCATCAGTTCCAAGAAAATTGCAACTTAATTCTTAAATTTCTTATTTATGTTGCCAAAGATACGTAAGTATGGAAACTTATATTTAATCAATCATATATACTATGCTTGTCAATATTTGAACAGGAAAATAAAATAGGTTAAAATTATTTTTATATATTGATTGTCAAAATCGATTGAGAAAGAAAATATTGTAGAATATATTCTGTAAAGTATTTAATTAATTGGAAACTAATAAATGCCTGGTGATAATAATTACTAATATACAAATAATGAAAAATTTCTTTGAATTTTTACATTTTTGTATTCTATGTCGAAAACGGACCACTACATTTGTTTTTAAAAAACTATACAGCAGTAAAAGAGATAATTTTCGACATTTATTATAGTTAAATAATCTTTGTTTTAACATAAATTATTATAATTGGACCTAATTTTTATTACAAAGTAAAATTTCATAAATATCGCTTTGAGCATTAGAGTATCCGGTTGTCTAACAGTTAAACATTTATTTGATTGGGCCAAACAATAAAGAAACAAGTTAATAGTATAATTATATACTAAATAAATCAGTCAACAATAATATCAATGCATAATTATATTATTTCTATAGGCTATTATTCAATATAGTAAATATATGTAGATATTTAGAATATTTATTGCGCAAAACAACAAAAGGTCATGTACGTGTAGTATTGTTTTAGACTTCTAGGGATGAATCCGATAATTGAAACAGTAAAGGTAGATTGATAATTTATATCTAAGATAGGATCATGGTGGGTGGTCCAGATCAACTTACATAGCCTCTGGGTTGTGCATCTCGTTATGAATCGCCGAAATTAATTACGGAAAAATAATCACCAATAAATTTCTTAACCATGAAATATTTACTCCAAGCCATATATCATGAAGCTAGCTTGATGTATTCGAAAATAATAATAACGAGCCTTCTCATCATGCTTGTTTATCAATACATATTGATTTTTAATTGTAGTACAGATTTCATTAAATAAAAAATGTTTATCGATGAGGCAATTCGTTTCATTTAAATTTAGTTCAATGCGATTTATGGCCTGATATTTCTAGGCGGCAACCATAAATTTAAGACCATATTTGACGTCAGTAGGACGTCATGCGTCACGGAAGACTAATGGCAGAACGTCCAGTCGAGGAAGACACGTGGAATCGAGATCCGGTGTAACCCAATCTACCCAGTGTGCTCCGGTGCATCCCGGATATTTTAACGCGGCACCCGACAAGGCACCAGACGTACATCAACGTCTTGGCAAACGAAGGAAAGAGTTTGTGTGCGGGTGGTTTCACAGAAGACAAATCACCGAATCTACACTGCACTATGTGTGTATTAATTTCAGTCCATGAGACTCTTTTTCTTACTGTTTCTTTTACGTATTTTTTTAACGTATATAATATATTGTCCGTCTGTCGCGATTTATTCTACCGAACCATGGCGCCTATGGAGCATATGATGATTTTACATCAACTTCAAAAGACAATTACAGAAAAATTATTCTATACAGCGCCTTGAAATACGCTACCATATTTGGTTTACGTATATATTCTAAAATGCTCATTGCGATCAACTAAGAATTGTAACAGCTACGAAAACAAGAATTAATCAAGAATTTTCGAACCATAACTTTGAAGCCCCAAGATTGAAACAAGTTTTGAATCACTGAAACCTCTTGTCTAGGATTCCTCCTCGAGTGCACGACTCAAACCAAGCATCAAGTTGTTACGATGATGATAATAATATTATTATAATGCAAATCTTAAAACGCCTAGCATGACGATGTGAACACACCCATTCTCCGCCTGTTTCTATGTAATAATCTTTATTTAATATTATAATGCATCAACAATGTTAAACCATACACAATCACAAATATACCTACTATTACAAAAAACAGCGAAATCTCAACCGGTTATGACAAATTTTAATTATAGAATTTGATTTTTTACACAATTACCAAATTGCATTGATTGACTTTTAGTGTTTTTGTTCATTTGTTTAATGGCAAAAGCGTAAATGTTTAGCAAATCAAAATTTATTTGTTTTAGTTCTGTTTATTTCCAAACGAGGTGCTGGTGTTTATTGAATTTTGAAGAAATAATAAATTTATTTATTGATTCTACTAAAAATAATTCATGCTATTTTAGCATGTCCTTTAGTAACTAAATCACGTGAAATACGAATAGAGTTTCATGAAAATCAATTAATAAGTGAGTGTCCAATTAGTTTTTATTAAAATATATATCTTTTGTGAAATTATAAGTTATAAAACATCAATTCTTCAACTTTTATCATGCAAAATAATTAATTCAAAAGACGATTCACTTGAATCGATTCTCTTCAGGAAATGTCACTAATTATTCAGTAGTACAAATGTTTAGGGCCAAAGCAAGCAATAGAATAAAAGACTTAGTTATTGTTCCTTCATGTTATCATGAATAATTAACCATTTGGAAAATGGTGGACCTTTATTAAACTTCCAATGAAAACAAAGACTGTTTCGCGCACATTCAAAACGTTATGCTTTGAATAGCACTCCATGTATCTTTGTAATATTCAATTTACACTCCTAATGCTTCAATAAAGACAGTCTAATCGTGGTTGGAAATTTAGGAAACACTATAGGAAAACTGTATAGTAAATAATATTTAGACGTTTTAAAAATAAGTTTGAATAGTAAAACGTGATCGTTTTGTAACTAAACAGGTCTAGTCCATACATCTGTCCATCATTATCGTTTTAAAAATGGTCAGTGTCGATCTTGTGCCAAGTATTTGAACAAAATGTTTACACATATAATCAACAAATGGATATGAAACAGCTTATGAAAATATTGTCGCAAGCCGACTTGATCAGTCGCAGAAACTAATATGGTGTCACATTTCAAGGCCTTTTCATTACTATTTGTTTATGTTATTCACAAATAATAGTTTGGAAAATGAATAAATTGAATGTTAGTTTGCTAAGAAAACAATAACGCTCATGTTATACGTGTAGCTATGCCGTTGCGCCTCTACGAAAGGATACATGAACGGAAGTATAAATTAATAGACAAGGGATTCCGAACAGACAGCGTAATTAACACATATACAGCGCGTGCTTGGGGCTCGTTGGAAGAGCCACCATCTTCCACTTTGCCTGTCTTCAAATCATATTTTCTCCCTTGTTCCCTTACCAATTAACCCGTGAACGCAATCAAACCCTATCTCCCCTATGAGTGATACCCATAGCTTCACAACACGAATTAAAAATATTATATACATACATACATACATTTTGATCTAGAATCAAATGTATAATAAGGATTTTTGATCGAAAACATACTATAATACTAATACGATACGGCAAACATAATACAACGGAATTGCCAGTTTTGTTTTTACTACGCTGAAGGTCGCGGGTTCATCTCCCGCTCTTGCGGCCATTGCTGTACCACCTGTAACAGGCCAGCCAGCGTTGTAGAAACGTGCGTGCATTGAGCACGAGTTTCCTCTTTAGACCATAGACGGAGAAGTCTCACAAAAACATTGATTTTATATCATATATATATATATATATATATATATATATATATATATATATATATATATATATATATATATATATATATATATATATATATATATATATATATATATATATATATATATATATATATATATATATATATATATATATATATATAAAAAAAATACTATGCATGCATGCAAAATTCAATAAAGCAAATTCCAAATAAATTATATATATATATATATATATATATATATATATATATATATATATATATAATTAATTTGGAATTTGCTTTATTGAATTTTGCATGCAAGCATATTATTTTTTTGGAATAGTTGGTTCAGAAATCCGACGTTCCAATAACATTTATTTTACCGGAGCAATCGAGAATTATGCTTAAAGCATTCAGATATTTAGGTCATTGCAATGACCTAATAAAGTAGAAATTATTAAATTTGCAACATCATTGTGGGAAAATGTTTTATCTCAGGTGTAATATATGAAATGCAAAAGCCTTATTATAATAATCTGAGTAAATCATAATATATTCAGGCGAAAATGATAAAATATTACGTTACAAATTGTTATTCATAATGCATGTAGTAAAATATTTTATGATATTAATAATTTATGGGATTACGAGGAAATATAGGCAACATGAAAAATTGATATGCACGCCTATGTTAATGGTGGAATGTTGGCTATGCAGCTCGATATCGAGTTCTCAAAGCTATGAGAAACATTTTAAACATTGCCAATTCTCGATTACATTTTGATAACATAAAAAAAATCTATATTCAGTAATTTCCTAATCTTTATTTATATCACAAAAGAAATCGTTTAAACTAAGAGTCTGGATGATTTTTTCTTTCTAATTGTAAACATCGTTCATATATAAGATATGTATATTTACATTTCAATTTATAACTATGGATTGCTATTTATTTTCTTTGCAGAAATCCACATACACAAATATATTTACACTAAATGCAAGCCTTATCTGTACCAATAGTTGAGTCTACAATTCGAAATTATTTACTAAGCGGGTCAATCACGCCTATAAGTATGTTTAATCATTATATACATATATATATATATATATCTAGTAGCGAAGAAGTTTTCTAACAGCTCAGTAAAAAAGTTGGTATTGCGCAATAAAAACCCGCTAGAATAATTTATACTTATATATAAAAATGTCTCAACTAAATTTATTTTTTCTGTTTAATGCTACCAAGAGAAGGACTGACAAATTTGACCTGCGCTTATCATACGTTGTAGTTGTTAATGTATGCGTTTGTTTAGTATATGATATTAATTTAGCAAAATTACAAATTCGTGTAGATAAAACACGTAAATTGTTTAAATCTTAACGTTTTATTAATAAATTAACTTAAGGTGAGACACACAACACTAATGTAGAAATAACAGATAAATGAAAAGTGCCGTTATTTTGTTTACAACTAAATTCATACGTTAGTTCTCAATTTTATCGCCAGAAGCGTAAGCTCCAATCGCGATTGTTTGCGATATAAAAGACAAAAAGCTTCAATACAGTGCCGCAAGAGGACTTCGTCCAACCGAATCGCATTGCGCGAAAATACAAATATACATACAGGAATGAAGAATCCAGGAGTTTTATATTCAATTCGTATAGTTATCAACGTATGCTGAAGTAGATTATAACAATTAAACTAAGCTAACATGAAGCTTATCTGTTTATTGTATACATGTGAAACTGCTGAATGTTGGAGTTTAGTTCATATAGGAATACGCCGGACCACAAGTGTCCTTGTTAACGTAATGTGCTTACGGTAAATCATAATAATATTCTGATGGGATTTGTGCGCGTTTTATCACTTGAGCCCCGCATTTAGGTATTAAAATTTCACGTATGAAGTCAATTTATTGTTTAATAAATAAAATAACGCACACATATGTATGTGGTGCGCTAACGCGAATAGAGTAAGTTGACTATATACGTAGCTTACTTCATTGGTCCAATATACTCGAATTAAAAACTCATATAATTAAAAAAATTAACTGTACATAATGAAAAGTATTAAAAAGCAATCTAACACTATTACGGCTAGTAATTAATAGTTAACACGAAGACGATTTGGATCAATTCATCACCTAAATTCGAAATAATTTCTACTCGTGAAGATTTATTATAGACGGTCAAGTTCACGTAAATTTGATAGGAGAATTAATGATGTATTTGTATAAACAGTGTAACTGTATGATATTTACAATAAATTACAAAACCGACAACGTGTCTTGCGGCAGTCACGCGTCTTCGTCTTCACCACACAACAGTCAAAACGGACATTTACGAAAAACGCAGAAACAGGTATTACAAGTACTGCAAGTTATCAGGATAGCGCAATCTTAAGTACACCAGACATGAAACTTATAATGTCCGGTAAATATTTATAAATTTTCTTAAAAATGTCTAACTAAAAGTACTTTTACGCTGCATATATGCAAAAAGAATCATACAAATGTTTGTCACTTACAGTTTTTCGATGTCCACTGGTAGATTCCTTGGTACCTGTGTCAGCGCCCGGTGTGAACAATCAACGGTGGTCCCTGAACATGCGCAAACTTTTGGACATCGTCCTTCTGCATAGGACACGATGCCCACATCGTTGCCGGCGGGTTCCCCGTATGCGACGGCACTGGACAAGAGCCACGCGACCCCAAAAACGAACCGCACTGTCGCCCGAGACATCTCAATCGCACGGTGGTGTAACAGTGATTTATATTTTAGCGGTTATTTTCAAAATGGGTTTAAATTTCAAATGTACTAAAGTTAATTAATTATTTTAAACGCTATTTTAATTGTTTATCAAGCTAGAGTTAATTGAATTCTAAATTTATTAGATTTCGAGTTTAAATTACATTGAAAAGATGGGGCAAAGAATTGTTTGAGCTGATGATAGATTTTCTGGAAATAAACGGGATACAAATTAGTATTCGTAATTTCCTATTACTTATGAGACAAATATATATATATATATATATATATATATATATATATATATATATATATATATATATATATATATATATATATATATATATATATATATATATATATATATATATATATATATATATATATATATATATATATATATATATATATATATATATATATATATATATATATATATATATATATATATATAATCATGCTTATGAAATATATCTATGAAGAATTGAATTGAAAATAGAATTCAGTTCGTTGTCTAAACATTCCATGATCTAGAAATGAGATGACACCGAAGACAATAAAAAGAGATGACTCTCATCTATATCTAAACATATAAAACTTCAATGCATTCTAAATTCAATCGATTTCATATACATATGTATGTAGGTATACCTGTTCACCCTCTAAGAACATTTCTCTACAATACATTTCAGTGCTTATAAAATATTAATTTTCGCGCACCCTACTCGAGCATATACAAACTATTTTATTGATGATATTTATATAATTATACAATCAAACACAAAACACAAAAACATAGCTCAAACATAAACTTACATATTTGCGCCTTGATCTCTAAATATTATAATACATATACGTATCAGATATGTAAAATGTAACATAAACATTTGTGTTTGCTGAATAATGTTATATAAACTTATAAAAGTGTAGTTTATTTCTCAATTAAAACGAAACTTATTTTTATCTAATTAAATCTCAAACAAGTCTCGACTCAATATTCGTTTTCTACCGTATTTAATTTTTGTTTTCACTGTTAATCAGATATTTATTTTTACTTATTTTGTTCCAAATATACTAATTCTATACAACTCAGCCAATTATTAAACACATCAACTACATATTCATAACCTTAAACAATCGACAAGAACTTTAATAGATCGGTCGATCGATCTTAAAAAATAATATAAAATAATAACAAAAACATACTCTATTACGTAATATTTGAAGCCATGTTGTTCGGTTCGTGTTTCAGTTGTTATAATAACTTTAAAACACAATTATAAACAAAACACACGCACACACAGGCACATAGAATAACAACAAATACAATGATCACATTAAACAATTATTACATGTATATTCACTAATCACAAATATATATAATATACATATGTATGTATGAAGGTAATCACAATCGATAATTGTTTATAATTAATCGAATGATATAAAATTGTTTACGTTTCGAAAGACGCGTAGTGCCTGAAGAGCCTGCAACACTAGCAACTGCTACGATAGACGGAACTCGACTGACTACCGGTTTCGGCATAGGCTACGCGACGGCACTATCGCACAAGTCTGAACCGAAAGCCGGAGTCGAAGACACGAGCCACTATGTCTGCCTTCGTTTGCTAGGTATATACCACAGGTATATATATATATACAATATATACATGTATATAACGCATACTATAATAACACGATTTCATCGTACTTGAATAGAAAAAAGTTGTTTTTTTCTTGCTAAAATGTTTTTATGTTAAACTCTCAAATCACTTTTACACTCCAACATTTAATATGTAATGTAATTGAATTAAATCAAATATAGTTTTAATAATAATGTATGTCCAGCAGCTTAAAGCTCTCACATAGTTAATGCGACAGCTGTAAGCGTTAGTTAAGCTGATGTATTCTCAATTGTTCATCTCACCCCTTTAACATGTTTGGGATTTGATATTTGCATATTCCATATTACGTGCAGTTTTAATAAATGGATTACAATCAGAAAGCATACAACACACCACGGTATTCAGTTCTCATCCTGTTGTGTATTTTGCAACAGCCTGTCACCGGAATACATATTTTCAACCCTTCAACACACCACACGTGCATCACAACAAATCTAATTGTGTTACGCGTAAAAATCAGAAGTTATTTACATTTTTAATAATCAAATATTATGTTTTGTTCTATATTCGTTTAATTGATTCACGCATAAACCATCAGCGAAATTGTGGAACATTTTCTTTTATTATCAAATGCAATAAAAGCTAAATAGATAATTTATTAGTTTAAGAGCATTTTAAAGGTTGCAGAAAGACAAAATGCATTTCGAACGTGACGTTATGAAAAGGAAAAATTGTGCGTGTGTTCACATTCAAAATTTGGATTAGAAAAACACCTGGGATAAAAAAAATATTCTAAAAACAGCGTAAGCCATCTATTCAATTTCACAACTTAAATGCAGAAAACTAAATTCGTTACAGACATAAACAAACAATTGACTTACCATTTGTATTTCATCGCAAACCAACCAACCCTAGCGTTTTCCTGTTGTTGCCAAAAATATACTAAATTCGAATCTTAAATTAATTATTACTATAATTTTTGTTTTGTTTTTAAATTATTAGTTTTGTAAAATAATAAAATTTGCAAATTCAATGCCATCTTTATAGAATGTTACGAATTTGTACCCTTAAAAATCAATACACTAAAACACTGCCATCTTCCAACAAAAACCCCCAACTGATGTATATAATGGAACACAAAGGTGATATATCTAGGAATATATAAAAGACAAATAATGTGTGCGACTTTTTATAAGTTTGAACGCAAATTTGAAACATTATAGATATCAACTTTGTGGTCCAGGGGGACAATATGTAATAGGGAAAACAAAAACTATTAACTTTCGAATTTGTAGTATTATAATATGTTTATATATTACAATTAACCAGATAGATCAGCTCTTAAACATTATATTTTAAAATCTTCATGCATTCAATGAAAATTTAAAAAAAAATTGTTTAATCGTAATGAAGTTTAGTCTTACAAAGTGTAGTTTATTTATAAACTACAATAATAAAAATATTCTTGATGAATAAAATAAAAATACGCGCAAAATGCAATGAAAAATGTAAATAATCAAAAATATTCACAATACTTACCGTTTGATACCAGCTAAAAAAAATTAGTTTAAGCGTTGAGTAGCTGGTATGCGTTTTCTTCTGCGGCGGTTTTGCGAACTGGAATTGATCCAGTGTTCATAATATCTCTCGTTCTTCAACCATTCTTGGTACTTGTACCACCATTGTTCCCATTTGACGTAATCATCTAACGATAAGTCACGCAGATAGCCCAGATCTTTGTAGTATTGATAACGAACGCGAACATCGTCCCAGGCAGCCAAACCAGAAGGACCCGTTGCCATGAGTTCTTCAGGATAGTGTCCAATCGGAGCTGGAGAATGGCTGGAAGAAAGAATTAAACTGTAGACATTACCATTATAGTCAAGAAATCATTTCTTGGATAAGCGAACCACATTACAAGTTATATATTGCAGATTTATTCACTTCTTAGGTAGGCAATCCGCATTACAAAGTCTATTGACTACTGAATAACTTACCTATATCTTAACGGAGGAGTCTCATACATACGGTCTTCTTCGATCATCACTTTCAGATCGCCACTGCTAGAGTTTTTAGTAATTCGCATATTCTCAATGTCGCGTCTATCAACACTCCATTGAGCCATTTTACCAAAACGCTCCGACAATGTTAAACGTGTCGACGCAACCACTGCGGAAAGCGAAGAACTGGAACTGTCTTCAGACCCTGAGGATTCTGCAGGAGCTGGTGATTTACGACGTTTCTTATTGCGTTCTGTTTTTATGTGCGTTATCATTTGAACCTAAACAGAAATAAATAAACTCAGATATAGAAGAAATAGGCCAATATTTCACTGCACCAATGAGCATAAAAAGAGCAATAGGAAATCAAAATAAAGAACATGTTTACCTTGTCTTTATCTTTACGTTCCTTCTTTCGTTTAATATTCAATTTATCCCGGACACGTTGGGCAGCTTGCAAATCAACAGGAGGCGGTTGTCGCGGCGGTGGCGACAAGTCTATGATCTCGTGTTGGGCGCGAACGCGGGACGTTGTGACCGGCGCCCTACGCGGATCGCTCGGCTTGCCCTTGGGGGCTGCGGCGGGACCGGGCCGGCGGTTCGCGGTCGAATGCAACGGCGGTGACGGCGGACACACAGGCGGTGGTCTCGGCCTGGCACGCGACTTTGCACCCGCAACACCGGACGTGGAAGGCGCGGGCATTTTCGAACGAGACGGCTGGGGCTTATTGCGTTCGTTATTACGCTCGTTAGCGCGCTCATTGGTACGCTCGTTAGCGCGCTCATTGGTACGCTCGTTAGCGCGCTCATTATTACGATCGTTGGTACGTTCAGTATTACGCGATCGCGGTACCGAGTATGAGCGCGACCTGTGTATGTCAGTGGTGATTAGTTTGGTAATTTTGTTTTGGTGCGTTCAGAACTGGAATACGGGTGGCAGTGACAGTGGTCGCAACACGATTTACACTTAGAATTGTTTGTTAATTTAATTCGATCATTGTTTATTATGCTAGTAGTATTAATGAAACGCAACATAATACTGGTTTAATTTTAAGTAACACTTTAACTTAACTGAAATAAAATAATTAATAACTTCTAATATATAAGTACATATATTTCATTCAAACTATATCACATGCATCCTAAATTTTTAAAAAAAACTATCATATCAACAAAAATAAAGGGCACAACTCTAGGAAGCTTATATCATCAATTTGGAGCAAAAAGACAATATTGTAACATTTCTCAGAACAAATATAATATTATAAATACGTGTTAATCATGTTTCATGTATTCTCTTAAATTTATAAATATGTACCTAAATGTTACGATGCCCATAATATACAAACATAGTTAAATAAAGAACAATTTCAAACAGCGAATGACTTCAATAAATGAACAAATAAAATAGGTTTCACTCATCATCTTTTATAACAAATCAAAAACGAGAATTAATAAATAAACGTACCTGTGCGCTAATAAAGTAAATGTTCGATCTTACTTACCGATCGTAGTAAATACACGAAACAACCTATAAAATTGAGAGAAGAAACACATCACGAATCACCAATTTCTGTGCACGTTTCACAACCAGTCGCGATTATAAAGTTCAATATAATTGACACTGCGACTGCCACCGCATTTTGTAGCCCGGCACCGAACGCAAAAGTTCTTTTTTGTTTGAAATTTCACATAAATTAATAAATACCTAGATCGTATGCGACGATCGCGAGTTCGGTTCTTCGGCGAACACACAGAACATGAGTCATCCGAACAGCTGCTCACCGAGCTGGCGGATGGCGACCGACGCGGCGGTGGTCGTTGCGGCGGTGACCGGGGCCGGGCGGAGCGCGGTGCTCGCACTGGCTGGGGCGGCGGCGAACGGCGCCCATACGACCGGGAACGGCTCCGGGTCCGTCGATTATGTCTTGGAGGCGGTGACGGTGATGACGAACCACCAATATACATTTGTTTATAACCACTATGACGCCATCTTCAACAAAAATTAAATATTCTTCAATATTAATTAAAGACAGAGTATTTGAATCATTCATAAATATGTATATATATATATATATATATATATATATATATATATATATATATATATATATATATATATATATACATATATATATATATATATATATATATATATATATATACATATATATATATATATATATATATATATATATATATATATATATATATATATATATATATATATATATATATATATATATATATATATATGTTTTGTTTTCGAATATTTAGAGTCGTTATATGTCTGTAACATGTAATTGTTACCTATTTGGGTCCTTAGCTTCAACTTCAAGTAATTTCTTATCCCAATATCCATTTGAATTTGGGGAAGATCGGGCCTTTTTCATGACAGTATCAATTTCTCTCCTACGTCCAGCTGGAAGACTGGGATCTAAAATTAATATTAAAATAGTATACATACTTCAGGATATATGCAAGAATACTAACTACCTGTGATCCGTGGCTGTGTAGGCCTACTGTCCATGCGAAGTTTGCCCTGTGCATTTCGAGAACTGGAACTGGTATGTAGTTCTTTGCGCGAGTCTACTCCGTAACCAGATCGTCTTTTGGAGGACATTCTACATAAAAAAAAAACGTTGCATTTCCACTCGACACCAAAATCAATAATTACAGTACACATAGCCAAGTTCCGCCATAGTGATACACACTTACTTTATAAGTTCGTGTTAAGTGATTCAAGCACTATTTCGTCACTTTAATGTTTTTAATTAATTGTTTTATTTTTAGCACGGAACCCGATCTGTGCGATTTTATATTATCACTTTACCGGTGTAGCATTGTTCAAGAGATTCTTTACACATCTGTTAATAATGTACGATAAAACGTTTCACTTTATTTTAAGTATTTATTCATATTTTGACAAATATATCACTGCCTTGTCCGAATTGTCCTTGACCAACCATCTTTAGATCCATTTAGATCTACTTTACTGCTTGCACTTGTGAAGTTAATACCTAACAATCTCGCCTATTACTATCTTCACTGTGTTCTGGTCAGAGACAAGGTTCTGGTTCAAATACTGAAATTGTGACGTTATATTAGAACATTACTTAATTAATATAGATAACTCGAATTTAAATGAAAATCTCAAATGTATGTTCTAGTTTCATTATTTGATGCATGGCGAAATAAAAAATAATTATTTTTAAACAATTTCTGATAACAAGCGAAACATCATTCGTTTTCATATCAACATGTCGCTTTCTTGGATTAATTTAAGGTCAAGGTATTATATTAATAATTAAATAAAATATTATAACAATCTAATTTCGTTTGAATATTCTAGTTTAGCCAATGGAATAAAAACAATCAATTCAATTGAATCAGTTAAATTTCCTTTGTTGTTATCACGAATATTTACATCACTTCAAGCGAACTCAGAACCATTTTCACGAGAAGAACTTCAAAAACTCAAGAAGTCTCTCCATCTCTCAACAGAAGAACTAAAATTGTTATTAGATACTTTAGTTCACATAACAAAACGATCACAATGTTTCCTTATGAAACCAACCGTGTTGGAAGATGAGTTGGTTGAACAGCTTCACTTTAATGCCGATAAGGCAGCAGCTTTTGTTAAATGTTGGATCGAAACTACGAAATTTGAATTTGGTGATTTGAGAAACATGAAAAAAGTACAAAATATCTTGTGGGAATTGAATTTGGAGATGATGTCTGATAGCGATTTAAAGAAAACAATTCCAGTAAGTTTGTTACAATTTCAAATTAAAGATAATGAAAATAAAACTGAGAATATAACTGTAGAATTAAATGAAGTTAAGTTGTTAGAATTGTATGAGGAGATTGAGACTATTCAGAGTTATTTAGATGATATTAATTGATAACTTATTAAGATGTTGTTTTTAATATTTACAATTTTGAGGATAAGCTTTGCAAATAAATATTAATGTAAACATATGTTCAATGGTTTAAAATTTATTAACAAAAATGAAATTATAAATAGAATATTTAAGTTAGATTAACAACTAAATTTTTCTGTGCATCTGCACTAGGTGTCAAATTATGATTTATCGGTGTATTTTGAGCAGCTAAATGTTCACTTGCACTAGCACCAGCTAATAATAACTGTAAACCTCCCTGCAAATGAACTAGTTGTTCTCCTAATTCTTGTTCTTCGCCTAACCGTGTCGCAAGAGATAAAAACATCTTGCCAACTTCCGCCGATTGCAAATGTATTGTATCCTCATAAACATCCAAGAAAACATTAGTAACATTTAACAACGTTCGCGTAAAACGATAATCACTAAAATATTTCAATAAAAATCGCAACAAGTTGCATATCGATTTCGAATCGCGACCTATAAGGGCGTGATGCAATTTTTTTCTTTTCAATAGCTCTTGTAAAACACATACAACCACTGTCGGATTTTTATTTATTACATACGGCATTAAAACACAATCTAACGCTTTTGAAAATTGAAATTTCCGGAAACAAATATCATATTTGCCTTGCATATCTTTAATCTTTTCCGATACTATTTCATTTATATGCTCAGGCCGTTTATATGTTTTATATTTATAAGAAACCATTTGGCGTTCGATTTTCGATGGGTTTATTTCTTCTTCGCGTCTTTGAATTGAAATTAGACCGTCAACCATTCCTGCGACTATTGTATCATCATTACTCGAGCAAGCTAAACTTAACACGGCGTTCGGGTAATCTAAAGTGTGTACTACTTTAAATGTGGCAATATCATAAATTTTAACATGTCTATCTAGGCTTCCTGACATTAATCGTTTATTATTACTTGCTAAATGCATACATGTAATTGTTTTATGATGAGATGAAATATTCCCGAGTAATTTCCCTCCAGCGAAAGCATCCCATACTTTTATTTCTGTTCCGCCTGCTGACAAAAAAATACCTCCGGAAGGGAGAAAAAGTAAAGATTCTATCGGAGAACCGTGATCAACCGTTAAAGCAGTAGCATTCGTGCGAGTATCATACATTTTAACAGTGTTATCATAACTTCCAGATAAAATTATATCTGGAACTACAGGACTAACAGCGCCCGCGCGGATATAATCTGTATGTTCCGAATAAGACGCAACTGATTTTTCCGTTGCGACATCCCAGATTTTCACTGATTTATCATCGGAAAACGAGGCAATGTGAACTTTGTCGTACGTGAAAAATGTACGATGAACTGCAGCGGCGTGTCCCTTAAACATACGTAGCAAGTTCTTTGTGTTCACATCGAATAATTTCACGTTTGTTTCTTCGCCACCCGAACATAGTAGTCTGCCATCTGATCGAAATGTAGCGCCGTACGCGTTTTCGCGAAACCGCGACAAATTCTTCGCTACTAATTTTGTGATTGGATTGTAAATTTGTACTCGAACTGAACAGGTTACGGCGAAGTAGTTTGGCTCAACGGGAGAGAAGTCTATATAATTAATTGGTCCAAATTCTTTAATTAATATCGGAACCTAAACAAACACATGGTATTAAAAGTTGGGCTAGAGTTTAAATAATCGTCCACTTACACTTAATTTATTCCAATATTCTATATCTGGAGTAAGAACTGGTCCAGTTTTAGGATATATTCGAGGATTTAACTTTTTAAAAGATGCCATTATTTACTAATTCGTTATTATGAAGTTTTTTTTATAAAAACGATTCCGAGGAGCACACATGTGTTTTATTTTTGACATGCATCATGCACTGGTGCAACTTGGTGAAATCTTTTTGCGTTTGGTGCGTTCTTTAGTCTTAATCATAGCTTATAAATTCGTTCGTAACGAACAAATATTCTTTCAAGAATATATTTCAGTTGTTCGCGACCAATACTAAGCTACGGATTAGTCACGTGATTTCAAAATAAGACATATAATTGGCTTAACTAACAATATTTCCGTTTTAAAACCAATCCATTTGTTTAATCTTAAGCTTAAAAGCGGGCAGCTATTTTCACCCAATCTTAAATCATCATTAGATGAACAAAGAGCAAACTGAACAAGCGCTTGGTGATTGCCGCGTTTTTCCACTCTCTACTTGCTCTGACTTGCTCGTTGATACGTTGATGCTTGATGAACAAGAAGCGTTGTACGACGGTGTAGAAGATATATCTTTGTGAAACATCGTGGTCAACAATTTGCTGTTATTGCTGTTAAAGAACATCTTTTACAGTGAAAGTTGTTCATATTTTTATAATTTTACTACTAACATTACTTCAAATTGATTCAACATGTTTTGGGGTACGTATTTAATATTATATATGAATACCGGTATATTGGAGCACCACGTGGTCAAACAAAATATGGAATCGTTTCAAAAATATCTGAATTTAGCAAGATATTAACTAGTACAAATCTTAAATCAATGATGAATAATAGCATCCTATTCAATTCGCATGAACCTTGATGTTCTGCATATTTTGTTATTTTCTTTTGTGCAAAAATGCAATACGCATATTAAAAATCTGACGAATGAATAATGAACTTGAGAAAGAGCTTTAATTTTAAATGTGAATAATTTTTATTAGGACTTATAATGGAGCCGGGGAAAAAATATTCCCAAACAGTTGAAAAATCTTTTCACGTATCACAAGCAGCCCTAGATTTAGACACGGCACAAACTGATTGTGTCCAAGTATTGCTCGGCTTCGAAAGCAGAAACTATCTGTTGTGCACACTGCAAAAGAGCAAATGGGTGCAATCAAATTTGGATTTAAATTTTCAAGCGGGTGATAGTGTCTCTTTTGCCACAAATGGACCAGGACA
This sequence comes from Nebria ingens riversi, assembly GCA_018344505.1. Taxonomy (NCBI): domain Eukaryota; kingdom Metazoa; phylum Arthropoda; class Insecta; order Coleoptera; family Carabidae; genus Nebria; species Nebria ingens. The sequence goes on from JADQWA010000234.1 coordinate 819,543, forward strand.
CGTACATTTAACAGGTTACCTAGTGCCTGAGGACGACTACGATTACATGGACGAAGAGGAGGTGGACGACGAACAAGTGCCGACCCTTGTAGAAATGTCATCCAAGAAACGCAAAGCTTCCGAAGTTATAAAGAAGGAAAAAACAGGTAAGACTTTCATCATTCGTAAGATATGTGTTTCATGGTAATCCAGGTATAATAATGTGATTTGTTATTATTAGAAAAACCATCTAAGAAATCAAAGACTGAACTATTATTGGAAAAGTACGGCGAAATTGACTCTGATGATTCTCAAGATTCTGACGTGAACACAGATGTGTTAGAAGATGATTCCGATGTTGAAGAAGAGGAAGAAGCAGAGAGTGAGGATGGTGTTGAACGCGAGGAGTCTGAGGACGAGTCTGAAGAGGAGGAACAAGTTCAGAAACCAGTGAAAAGTCCAAAAAAAGAATCTCCTAAACAAGTAATGAAAAGTCCAAAGGGAGAATCTCCTAAACAGAATGGTGTTGCAAAGACACCTAAATCCGAGAAAAAGCAACAAAAACAAGCCGCTGAAAAAACACCCAAGAATGACAAACAACAAAAAGTTGACAAAACTCCGAAATCTGTAAAGGTACCGAAATCACCTACAAACTCAGCAAAACAAGTTGAAGGTGGCGTAATTATTGAAGAGCTTAAAATTGGAGATGGACGAGTGGCTAAATCAGGAAAATATGTTACTGTAAGTAACAAACATTCAATAGATCTAAAAATTGAGCTCTTTTAAATCACTTGATTATTAATCAATTCTGATTAAATTATTTCAAGCGTTGTTTTTTATTTAAATATTTATAATATCGTTTCCAATTCAACAAGTATTGTTGCATTTAATCAACTTTTATCCTTACAGAATTCAATTCTTTATCATAGTTTAAATATTAAGTAATATTTGAAAAAATATATAACAAATTTAACCGAAAATTGTTTCATCTTAATAGTAAAAGTAGTCTCTAGTTTAAATACTAGGTTTCCTAAAAGTAAAACATGTTTGACAATAATTAGTCATTTAACAAATTTATTTATTTTTTTGTATTTCTCCAGGTGTTTTATGAAGGTAGACTAAAGGGCAACAATAAAGTATTCGATTCCTCAGGTAAAGAATCCGGATTTAAATTCCATGTGGGCAAACGAGAAGTGATTAGGGGATGGGATGTAGGCGTAGCCGGTATGAAAGTCGGTGGCAAACGACGCATCACCTGTCCGCCAAACATGGCGTAAGAAATGTTTAAATGTGTTTTCATCTCAAAACTCTTAAATTATTTTCTTTTCTAATAGATATGGCGCCCAAGGATCTCCACCAGTGATTCCTCCAAACAGCACTTTGGTATTTGATATAGAACTGAAGAAAATCGCCTAAACATTCAATTTGATGTAAACTCATTATATGGACTTTCGTTTCATAGTTCATCAGTTTATTCAACGTTATTTAGTAATAAATCATTTTTCTTATTGTTTGGATTCTAATTGCAGATTGGTTCAAGTACATTTTAAATCTACTTGAATCTATCTCTGATTAAGTCAAGTTACTAGTAACTATTTTAAAATTCTTATTTGACTTGTAATTAATTACTTAATAAGTACTTTCGTTTATTGCATTTATTTCTAAACGATTTTTGTAAAGTTTCCCAAGTTGCACTCAAGTAATTGTATGTTCCACATTAATAATGTCATATTTTCTATAAATTTGTTTTATTTCTAAAAACATTCATTAACAAAACAATCTAAATCAATTTAACATTAAATGCGTGTAATATAATAAACTTAAATAAATTAATCCTTTTTTAATCTTGTCTCTAAAGAATTTATTTCGTTTTCAGGCTCAATTTTCTTTGAACCGAACGGACAACTAACACCATTACGTTCCTCTTTACTTTCATCTTCCTTTATTGTCCAGGGATTCCAGAATTTTAATATAAGTGGTTGAATAAAACGATGGAACAAAAATAATAGAAGTGGCAGCACAACACACGATATACATCCAGCCATAATGAAACAGCTGAAATATTAATTTCAAACAATTAATAACAGTTCTTATTCATTGTTTGTGTAGCATATAATATTACCTATTGATTGTCAAACGATAGTTACACTTGAATCAAGTCAAAAAAACGAGTGTTTTTTAAGGAATTTTCAAAGAATATTTGATAAACTTGCAAATATTGACAGCTCATGTGATAAACAAAAGGATAGGGAGTTTTGGATTGGAGTTTCATGAAAACTAAGAAATGATATTGCCTTCGGGAATAGCTCTAACCATTTTCATGATAGTGAGATAACAGATATCTTTTTACATTAGAGTTATTAAGATGGGTAACTCAGTTCAGAACGAACAGGGATATTAGAGCAGCAATAGTTCGTGGAAATTGACATATTTTCTTTCTTAAAAAGACACAGGAACAAATGTTTAATTATTTCAGAAAACAATTTTAGTGCATTGTTATTTGATCCGTGGTTGGTATAACGTATGTTTATTTTTTTTACTGAGTATGCGCAGTTGTTGTAAACATTTATGGCTTTGGCGTCCTAATTAAAAAAAATGCTTTTAAACAAATTTGCTACATATAAATATATATAATGATATACGATATTGTATCATTAATTTAAACAAATCTAATATTTGTCGACATGTTTACTACAAAGTACTTCTAGAAAAATTGTTGACTAAAGATATACAGAGAGTTTCTATCTCTAACCTTATTCTTCGACTGAAGTGTTTGCATTGAAAAGAAGTTTATAAATCATGTCTATTCGAATCAATTTTGAAATAGGACACGAAGCAGCTATACGTAGCAAACGTACTATCGATGGTTTTACCCATGATTGGGAAGTGTTTGTTAGAGGTTGTGAAAATGCTGATATACACTATTTTATCGACAAAGTTGTATTTCATCTTCATGAAACGTTTCCTAATCCTAAAAGAGGTAATGCGTTATAATTAATAATCTTAATTCAATAGCAACTTATGTACGTTTGATTCTGCAGTGATAAAAGATCCGCCATATAGGGTACGTGAATCCGGCTACGCTGGATTCAATTTGCCTATAGATATTTATCTACGCAATAATGAAGAACCAAAGAAAATACGTTTTAATTATGATATTAATCTACAGACGACTGGCCCCGCCATTTATAAAGTGCAAAAAGAGAAGTATGTATTTTGCAATCCTACGGAAGAATTTCGCCACAAATTAATGAAAGGTGGCGGTGTCGTCTCAATTCCTTCATCAAATGATAACTCGCGTGATGTGTCTACATCTAATGATAAACAACATCTTGCTAATAAAGCCAAGTCTATAATTGGCAGTACCGATTCCATGAAGAAGCACAGAAAAGAACACAAAGCTGAAGATAGCTTCACTGATCTATTCGGTACGCCAATTACTAAAAGCTTAAAAGTATCACCTGATACTAAACTTCAATCGAAAACTTCACCGACCAACAATCCAATTATAAAGCCAGAAAAAAGCTCAAATCCGAAAAAATCGAAGAGTAAGCATAGTCCTAAAGATAAAGATAGAGACAAGGATAAGAAGGAAAAGAGCCAAGACAAGAAGCACAAGGAAGAGAAAAAGAACAAAGAACGAAGCAAAGATAAAGAACGTAAAGACAAAACGGTCAAAAGAGAGAAAAGTCCGAAACTACAACTCCTCGCTAGTCCGATTCGCAGCCCAAAAAGACCGGGATCACCAAAGAGAATTCCGAGCCCAAAGAGACCGCCAAGTCCTCAAATCAAAATGAAATCAGACGAAAAGAAAATAGAAGAAGCTCCACTTCCGCCACCTCCAATTAAAGAGAAGGTCAAAGCGGAATCGAAAAAATCCAAATATGAAATAAAAGATAAGGAAAAAGAGGAAGGCAAAAAGGAAAAAAAGGAGCACAAATCTCACAAGGAAAAAGATCCAGCAATTCGTTCCTCGGAACCGAAAGAACACAAAGGTGCAACCAAGGAACCGAAAGTCATCAAAGAACCTATCGTCGTGAATAAAATCAAAGAGAAAACCATGAAACCTCCAGAAGAGCCAACATTGAGAGAACCTGAAAAAATAATCGAAAAACCAAAGATAGATAAAACAGAACCTGACAAACCGAAACACAAGCACAAGAAAAAAGATAGTAAAGAAAAACGCGAGAAGAAGGAAGAAAAATCAAAAGAAAAAAAGGAAGAGAAAAAGAAGCCTGAGAAAGAAAAAACTGAAACATTCTTCGAAAAAGTCTATAAAGATCAGGTGAAAATTTCTCCGAAAGACACCGACAAAAATGCAATCGACTCAAAAACTACTGACGCCGTTACTGAGAGAAACGTTCCAAAAGAAAAATCTCGGGGTCTGGACGCTTTACAAGCAGAACTACAACAAGACGAATCAACGGATAGTTCAATCATCACCCATGACGAGTCCAGCATAGAAATTCCCGCCAAACCGGTAGTCGTTGAGAAACCAGAGAAGAAGAAAGACAAAGTGAAATTGGATCAAAATTCTGAGAAGAAACGAAAACGCAAACACGAATCCACCGTCAAACAAGCAGTTAAAGTCGAAGAACCCGAGCCAAAAATCTCTCGTGAAGAACCGGAATTTGTGCCAAAACCGAAAGAAATTAAAAACAACGGTACTGAGGAGGAGATACCACAAGACTACATGAGCATTTTAAAAGAACTGCAACACAAAATCATGACGCTGCAGGATAATAACGAATTGCAACGTGTCGTGCAATTGATCGCCGAAACTGGCCACTATGAAATCACCGCTCAAACATTTGATTTCGATTTGTGCGCGCTCGATCGGGATACGGTGCGACGGTTGCAGGAGTTTTTTGCTGTATCGTGACATTTTTTAAGCAAGTTAAGAAATCATTAAGTGTGTGCGTTGGTGATAATGCAAAGTTTTCTTCACCTTTATGTACAAATCTTTATACATATACAAGTCATTTTAGCACGAACTATTACTGCTGTAAATACATAGCTATATTGGTTAATTGTTTTTCAGTGTTTTAATTTTGAAAGTTCTCTTAATACAAACTTTTCGGGGGTTTTTAAAAATACTTTATTAAACATAATTTCAAAGTACAAATGTACACTTTTAATACTTGACTATCAGCAATCATGATTGTGTTTTTATCTTTCATTTATCAAATTAGAGAAGATTGATCTCGTTTATTTATTGATATATTTTATTAGCTCGTTTATTTTTTTAATAACTATATAAAATTTATATAGTACTAGTATTACATTTGCATGTAAATAGATGTACTGATTTTTAAATTATGTTACGTTGTACTTTTAACCATAAGGTAGTATTTTGTGTTTTACAGAATATATATATAAATATTAGGTACCGTAGATACTTAGAAAATACAAAAGTGCATAATAAATATTTAAGAGCGCTTTACAACAAATTATGAATGTAATTGTAAATAATGTAAATTAAATAAGATTTCTATGGCTGTATATAAATAAATATTGAATAAAAACCGTGTAGCTATATCAAATAAATGTATTTATTCGTCAATCTAAAGAATGCACCGAGTGCAAATTGTTTTTAAAAAAATCAATTTTTTCGTTTGTAGATGTTCCACGTTGAACTTGAGTCTGATGTGTTCAAAAAATGGCGGGCGTAAGTGACACGATTGATCTGCTAACAGAAAAAATGTGGAAAATCTGGTGTCCTATATTTGTAAATGCCACAATGTCATTCTGTGCCTATAAATTAACAGTGAGATTAATTCCAAAAGTAAAAGATATGTTTATTAAAGCGAATTTATTCGGCATTGATATGAGTAAAAGGACCAGTGATAAAGTGTAGGTTATGTTTCATTATTTCAAAGGCATTTATTATTCATATTTGTGCATTGATACTTTAGTTTTAAGTGATTAGATATTTAATTATGGTATTATTATTGCAGACCTGAAGCGTTGGGGGTCGTTTCTGGCTGTATATTCCTTATAACACTATTTTTGTTTATTCCAGTACCTTTTGGCTCATCTATTTTTGATGATGCAGATTTTCCTCATGATAAGGTAAATTACATACAAATAATATTTGTCTCTTGCATTTTTCATAATTCCGTGCGCAATATATTCGTTGTTCGAATCCTTATTTTCAAAGTAGTCTATCTTAACTTCTTATTCTTGAATACATATAATCTGGAACTGATAGTTTGTAGAGTTGATAGCAGCATTACTATCAATATGCTGTATGCTTCTACTTGGATTCGCTGATGATGTTCTCGATCTCCGATGGAGACACAAATTACTATTGCCAACAATCGCATCTTTGCCATTGCTGATGGTGTATTATGTGAATTTTAACTCAACAACGATTATTGTGCCAAAGCCACTCAGGGAGCTATTCGGATTTTCTGTTAATTTGGGCCTACTCTACTATGTGTACATGGGAATGTTGGCGGTGTTTTGCACGAACGCCATAAACATTCTAGCGGGCGTAAATGGATTGGAGGCGGGCCAAAGTATTGTGATTGCACTGTCAATTGCACTATTTAATATAATCGAGTTGTCAGGAAATTTGTGGGAAGCACATCAATTCAGTTTGTTCTTCATGATGCCATATATCGCCACTTCTCTAGCGCTCTTGAAACACAACTGGTGAGTGATTAAACTATTTTTATTTTTATATATATATAGAAATTTATTTATTATTAATAATAATAATATATGGCAATATAATACATATTTTTCAATTTTTTTTTGGGGTGTGAATTTCATTACCATAGTAATTTATTTTTGTGCAAACAATTTCAAAATTGACTAAACATTTTGAACTTGCTTTGATTAATTTTATCTATATCTCCCTCTCTCTACAACTGCAAATGATAGTTGTGCAAAACATCACTCTAGTTTGAGGTAGAAGATACGAATTTTATTTTAAATAATCTTAAAACTACAAAACAGTAAAGAAACTAATAATAATAATATAACTTCACAAAACACAATTCAAAAAAGCGAAAACATGGTGTATAAATTGATAAATGAAGAAAATATATATATATATATATATATATATATATATATATATATATATATATATATATATATATATATATATATATATATATATATATATATATATATATATATATATATATATATATATATATATATATATATATATATATATATATATATATATATATATATATATATATATTTAATTGACTGTTACTACAGGGTAAAAACAAATAAGGGAAGAACTAAATTACTTATTATATTTATTAGTTTACTAATAGGAGGGTTATATCACAGTAAATAGATTAGTTTATGAGTTAGAGATTCATTATTAGGCAAAAACAGCTGTTAAATATAGATGAATCTTAGATTTGTTGATAAATTAGTAATAATCCAATTTTGAATAGAAATTAATAAGTAACCAATCATATTTCCAGCTGTTATTGCTAACGAAAATCGGTGCGTAATAATTTTCATTAGATCTATGAGCTCGTTCCAGTTCAGTTTTGCTATCTAAGTAAAGTCCAGTTTCAATTAAATCTTCTACAAATGTAACGTCGACCTTTTTACTACCTAAATTCGCTATAATTGATGAACTATTATTGACCAAATCGTATTTGAGTTGGCTGATTATTGCTGCCGGTTCGTTACAGAACTCACAATACCATCCACCGAAATGGTTTAAATCACCCACGATAAAACTCTGTTTATCTTTAATATTTGATATGAATATACGAAGACTCTCTAAATTATCGTCAATTGCTTCGTATAAATAATTAATAGTGCACGCTCCTGTGCTTAATGTAGTTTTTTGTGGATGTTTCCAAAAAAATCCATAAACTGACCATCGCAATCGAAATGTTAGCGGTTGCGGCCAATGGTCATACAATTTTAAAAATTGCATTACACGAACGTTCGGTATTTCAAACGGTTTGTTTATAAAAAATATATCATCATCTCTTAAGTTTCTAATGACTGTTTTTGCTTTTTTCCACGCTACAGTCTTATTGGCACCAGTTACATACAATATTTTACTAAATAACTCTTTTAAAAATCCACTTGTTAACTTTGCTTTTATACTCAATTCACTGTTATAATCATACAAAATAATCAAGTCGGCCACATCTTTTAATTCGTAAATTGTTACTTCGATAAATGCGGCTGAGAGGATGTCGATCTCTGTAAAGTAGATCAGTCTTCTTTGAATTTTTCTCGGGCTTGTAATCGGTTGGGGTTTTCTGGAAGTAAGCAATGCTCTCCAGATCACTTCTGGTTGACCACAGTCATTTCCATGCCATCCAGGTAAACAAATACATCTCCAGTTGCCACCTTTATTGCGTTTCATTTCTAGCAAATCCGTTCCAGTTTTATAGCACATGCTTGTGTTAAAATCTTCATATAGATCGGTAACATATTTTGAGCGCAAAACTATTTTATTGTTTACGGTGTAGTAGACGATTTTATTTGTTGTCCCATTCAAGGATGTAGAGATGAATGTGATCGCGTCTTTCAGGTTAGGTTGGTAAGAACTCGAAGAATGTTCGTTTTGAGTAGATTTGAAGTAGATAACAATTAGAAATATTTGCATTATTAAGAAAATCCATAGTGCGACACGCCTTATATTCCATCGTTTATACATTTATATTTGCATTAGCGTCGTCATTTGAACATTTATTTAATTATATCACTTTTTATTCAAGACAATTTACTTTTCCTATAATTGTTGTTCTTATTAAATTGGTGACTAATCTAAATAAGCAGTTATTAATATTTAAATAGCCGCGTTTGACAGAAACTGACAGCCTAGCCCACATGCAAATAATCGATACTGCAGGACTGCACTTAGCCCAAAATGTTTATTTTCCAGGTACCCGTCGAAGGTGTTCGTGGGAGATACATTTTGCTATTTGTCAGGAATGACTTTTGCCGTCGTAGGAATCTTAGGACATTTTAGCAAGACCGCACTACTATTTTTTATTCCACAGGTGTTTAATTTTATATATTCTCTACCGCAATTGTTCCATTTTGTACCATGTCCTAGACATAGACTACCAAAGTTTAATTCAAAAAGTGATAAATTAGAAATAAGTGTTACTAAATTTAATAAATCAGAAATAAATATCATAGGGAAAATAATACTCGCTATTTTCAGAACTTTTAAATTAATTACATGGCAAGAGAATAAAGATTATATTACCACTAATAATTTTACATTGATTAATTTTATTTTAATGCTCTGTGGGCCTATGCACGAAGCTAAACTAACGATAGTTTTAATAAGTATACAAATTGTATGCAGCATTCTCGCTTTTATTGTCAGGTACCCTTTAGCATCATTATTTTACGACATTAATATGAAATAGCGCTGTTGTTTTTATATACATATGTATATAAATTTAAAAAAAAAACAATCATGAAAGTTGAATATTTTTGACTAAATTTTAACAAACGTTTATAGAGCATATGTTTTTCTACAGAGTTATACTTCACCAATGATTCAAATGTACATAGGCATAATATTGAATTTGTATAAAGAGCACCAAATAAACATTTATTATTGTTTTAATCGGAGCTTTATTTATTTTTGTTTTACCTATTTTTCAATAAAGTAGTTCATGGTTGATTGTTAAAAAAAATTGAATCGCAAAAATGTCATCTGATGAAGATGAAGAAGTCGGTGGTGAAGCAAAAGGAGAAGAAGAATTATACCCATATGGGGTAACTAGAAAAATTGATAAAAAGTCGAAAGTGTTTTTTATAAATATAGTTCTAATATAGGACTATGAAGGCGAAAGAGATGCGAATTTAAGACGACATGGTTTTGGTAGTGCCTTGTTACCAAATGGTGACATTTACGAAGGACTATACTACCGAGGTATGCGCCATGGGAAAGGTATGTATTGTTTTCGAAATGGAGCTCGGTATGATGGTGATTGGCGTAAAGGGCTCAAACATGGTCAAGGAACTTTTAATTATCCCGATGGCTCCAAATATGTTGGTGACTGGTGGAAGGATTTTAGACAAGGGTTTGGTACTTATTACTATCCAAATGGGGATACGTATGAAGGTGCCTGGTACAAACATGAAAGGCATGGTTTAGGCAGTTATACCTATGTTGCCATTGATATTAAATTCATGGGTATGTTGTTTGTTTGTTAAAATTTTAAATTGTAGTTTTTGAAATGCATGCTATATTTTATGCTCATCGAATTTGAGGAATTAACATTGATATATTCACATTGTTTTGCACTAATAATTGCACAGTTAAAATTGGCTATCTTCTCATGTTTATATGTGTTGTATAACAAATACATGTATATTTGGCTCGGTATAACGTAGTAATTCATATAAAAATATTTATATATTTTGGAATAACAAGAATATTCTTTTATTTATTATTCCTAAATTAAAAAATAATAATAATCAACATTATCATATAGGAACTTGGATAATAGCTCGAATGCTAGGTCCTGGCCATATCATCTATCCGAACTACATATTCCATGGCAAATTCGAGCGTAATTTACCGATAGGTTTTGGCGTTTTCTCATTTGATTTGAAGTACTTGCAGCACGGATATTATGTGAATATGAAAGATCCAGCGTTTGATTACATAGGCGCCGAAGATGAGCAAGCACTACCTGGCCAAGAACTAATTGAAAAACAAGAACTTGAGAGAGGTGCGCCACGTGGTATCGTACCAATATGGCGCGCACGGTTTATCACCGAATACAAACCGGAACTGATGCCACCGGAACCAGTACCTATTCCATATTGTCAATCAGAATTGTCATTACTGGATATTATAGAATACTTAGAGCGGCAGTACGGTCCCGGATGGAGAGGGGGCATGGAAGAAGAAGATGACGGGGAAGATTATAAAAATCGTTTATGGGATATGTATGTGCCCAAACAATTAATTCCTACGGAAAATAGAGATCCGGCTGGTGCAGGGGATACTAAACCAGAAGAGAAAGAAGTTGCCAAAACCGCCGCATGATATTATTTAGTGTAATTTCTAATTAATAAAAATATTTATTTCAATTGGATTTGTTTAATTTTCAAAACTATAATATAGATATGAAAATATGATTGAATTAAAAAAAAATATATTAATTTATGCGGAATTAAAGAGCTTCATATGTTATATGGAGTAAACATGTTTAAATCTACCATTTTTTCCTACTGCACGTATTTTTTTTTCCCCACTACACATTTTGTGCCTAATTGCACATTAAAATAAATACGGACTGATTTATTTTATACTTAATCTTAAATGGCGAGAATATTTTAATGGGATATACTGGTGGGTTTTGCAAAATTCAATTTGTATTTAATGAAAAATGTTAGCCTTTTGATTGATATATTTTATTAACAACTTATCAAAATCATAACATAAGCTTACAGTCAAACATATAATACAAAATAATATATTTTATTTTGCATATAGTTACTGCTAAACACAAGGAAAGTTATTAATTCAAAACAATTACAATCAAAATTAAATGTAACTAACATATTTATCAAAATATATAGTGATTTTTTATAAAAATAAATTAATACTTATACCGGCCCCGTATAAGATAAAATTGATGTATATAATTGTTTTATTTCTTTAAGTAACTGGATAGAATTGTTTTACATGAGCCAGTGCGAAGTATAGATATCAGAGGCATATATTATGCACATATATAAACATTCATATATAATTTTTAATAAAGTTAACAGTGATAAATTTTGGTATATATATTTCTTTCAGTATGAGCGCCAATGCTATAAAAATTATTCTGTGGTAATATTCTATAAATGTTGGTAATATCCTTTTATATATATATATATATATATATATATATATATATATATATATATATATATATATATATATATACATATATATATATATATATATATATATATATATATATATATATATATATATATATATATACCGTATGTAGGTAATATTGATTAATTTATTATTGAAAATAATAATTCTGCTTGGCATTCTAAACATGAAAAAAGCATTCGTTTTATGCTTAAAAACTACAAATCCAAAACATGGTGGACTGTTCGCCATCCAAATGTCCTTTCACTCGCCAAATTCTTCGTACAAACATTCCATGTCACGTTTCTTAACACCCTCACCAATATCTGCGACATGTAAACGATATTCGGATTCATAACTGAGTGATCGAGATCGACTTCGTCTTTTATAATCACTTCCGCACTCTGAACTTTTGTCAGACATACTTAAGTCGCGGCTTGCACTTCGATTCCGATAATGTTTCATGTACATGATGATGAATTAAATAGACGAGAATATATTTTACACGTTTCACGTCAAAATTTCTGTACGACTAGAAATGATCCACTTTTGTTTTGAAGCAAAACATATTTCATGGGTAAACTGATTTTCATAATTGATTTATTTATCAGTTTATCCATGAAATATATATTGTTTCAAAACAAAAGTGAATCATTTCTAGTCGTACAGACTTTTTGACGTGAAACGTGTAAAATATATTCTCGTCTATTTAATTCATCATCATGTACATGAAACATTATCGGAGTCGAAGTGCAAGCCGCGACTTAAGTATGTCTGACAAAAGTTCAGAGTGCGGAAGTGATTATAAAAGACGAAGTCGATCTCGATCACTCAGTCATGAATCCGAATATCGTTTGCATGTCGCGGATATTGGTGAGGGTGTTAAGAAACGTGACATGGAACGTTTGTACGAGGAATTTGGCGAGTTAAAAGAAATTTGGATGGCGAACAGTCCACCATGTTTTGGATTTGCAGTTTTTAAGCATAAAGCGAATGCGATTGCTGCCCTTAAGGCTACGGATGGAATGTAAACTTGAAAGAGTAATTGTTGGGAGAGTTTTAATAGTTTTTATTTTTTTTTCATGTTTAGAATGCTAAGCGGAGGACGAATTCGAGTCACTCATGCTAAACCGAGAACTCGTGGACTTGGGCGAAGATATTACAACCCCAATATGCGCTGTTATGAATGTGGTACTTCGGGACACTTTTACAGAGACTGCCCCGAATTGAATGAAAAATATAGCTCGAGGTATACATTCATTACATACAAATACCTAGTAGGCTATAAATTATTTTATGATTCTCCATAAAAACAGTGATAGACTCGATTTATATTACTTAACTAACATAAATATATAGAAGTTAAGTATCTTCACATCAAATTAGCAATAAATACATTCATTTATATATATATATATATATATATATATATATATAATATATATATATATAAATGGCATCTTGAAAATGGTATTATTAATCCATGATGCCACTTGAACAGCTAATACAACGAATAGATGATCACCTGAAATTTCTACAAATATTTTTCAATTATGATTTTGTAAATTGCTTACAAAAGAATTCTTATCTATAATTTAGTAACTGTTGCATTTAAAATGATCAACCAAAGATTAATTAATGAATTCTTCTTTATCTTATATACCATAAATAAAAGCTGGTTCTTTTTGTGGATGTTAGTGGTAACGTATGGTTCTTATGGTATATAATGGTACTGTATAAATGGTTTACCCATAGTTTTTGGTACACTAATATGGTTGGATTATTGAAATAAAATGGGTAAATTAACATTTACGCTGGTTTAAATGTAAAGTCAGTGTAAATGAAATATAAAGATTGATAATTAAATGGAAACATTGAAACATTTTTCTTAGTAAATACTCACGCAGAAGTTCACACCATTATTATCCTCGAAGGCGTAGATCTCATGAAAGAAGGGAGCGACGATATTCAGAAGACCGGTCACCGGAAGAGAGGAGGCGTAGACATTGAAAAGGATTTTTTTATTTTCCAATAGTTATTTGTTGTTTAAACATATTCTAATGAAAATAAATACATATTTCATATCAGTTGTGTAGAATTCTCTATACATCTTATCAAGTATGCGATGTAAAATGCGTGTGTTTTCATTAATTAATAATAGAGAAGTGGCAGGACTTTAAAATTTTTTCCATTCTATACTCGTAAAGGAAGTATATTAATAGTTTATAAATATTCTTCATTTAATGTTAGTGTCAGATCAGAAGTGTTTTTATTTTTAGCGTTTCAGGTTTCCAACTTGTTCGTAAAAGTATGACACTTTTAAGAATTAATATAAAAAACATTTGCACTGTCTAGCACTGAACTTTCTTATACGCAGTAGGTATATTTTGTTTAGATAGGAAAGTTATTAAAATACAAAAATTTTAAATTTCAAGATAATATAACGTAATGAAGCAAAATATTTTCTTAGAATTTTAATATATTAATATCTTTAATATATTAATATCTCCAGTGTAAGACATTGCAGATGTTATTTTTATTACTCTACGCAAGCAGCAAAGGATGTATCTACTTATTTAGGAGAGTATTGATACTTTTTCAATATCCTTAATAATATGTTGGATGCACGGGTTCAAGCGGCATTTTAAAATAATAAGTCGGTATATATAATATAAACATATTAGGAAATAGAAAATACGTAGTAGAATCATAAATCAATTTACGTCTAATACGCCTCGCTTATTCCATTTTGAAGAGCTTTGTACAGGAAATGATATTATAGAGCGGGAATATTAGTTTTATTTATAGGAAAATGCAAGTTCAATTTATATTATTGATATTAGCGATGTGACTTCAAATATATTATCTACAGTGGTTCAAAAAAATATTTATACAAGAGATATTTCTAGATACAACAGTAATTTTTTCAAATATGAAAGCACTATATGGATCAATTTAATTTTATATTTATAATATTACCTTTCATAAGAACTACTGCATTTAATGAAAAATTACATTTTTGGTATTTACACTAACAAATAATTTATAATTTTACAACTGCTAATATTAATATCTCAAAATTATTCGCACCACTTAAAAACAAAACAGGGGTTTTGTTATTGTATACATAACTTCCTACCTATTTCCATCAAATGAGGTGGCAGAAACCCCTTTACATCCATTCGCATATTGACAATCTTTCGCCATTCAACTCGATCATTAGACTTATTTAGCTTCATTAAAATTAATTAAATTCTTCATACATACTCTTTTATTCCGTTTGCTCACAATCTTTCTTTCGCGCAATCATATTTATCCACTTATTCCGAGGACGACCCAGCATTCTCACACCATTCATCTCGGCCACGTAAATATTTTTTGTTAATCTTTCATTTAAAATTCTTTCAATATGATCATATCACCTTATTTAACTTTCACCTATTCTACATAACATTTTGTTTATCGATAGTAGATCAAATGTAGCTTTAACTTACCTATTGTTGATAAGAGAGTTGCCACGAAATAGATGCTTCTTGTAAAGTCCCAACGTTTCTGGTATTTACCTAGTTGTAAGGATTTACAAAGGTGTCGAGTAAAAGTTGAAGCTCTTCTAATAGCTTATCATTGGATTTAGCTGTATTCAAATTTTCTGAAAAATTTTAATATTTTATAAATCCCAAAAAAAAAAAACGAAATGTACACTACAATCAAACTAAAATATTATATAAAAGACAATCAGCATATGTTAAGTTATTTTCAATATGCTTTTAATTTTCAGACATACAAATATAAATAATAAAGTTTACCGGATATAAAGATTTGAAGCTCATGGTAGAATCTGCAGAAGTTTTCATTAGTAATCATTTGCATTTTTATAGACAGGAGAAGGAGTTCTCCAATGAATAAATAACAGAGTAGAAATAGTGTTAGAAGTAAAATGAATGCACTTTTCACACATATTGAATAACCGCGAAGAGACATCGTCTTGCAATCCTATCAACAACAACAAATCCAAATTACCAACAATTTCAAAATAAACAAACACTAAAAAAGGGTCTAAAAGATGTCCACACACAAAATAATAGTTCATTTTAAATTTGAAAAAATATTTTCTAAACTCAAACGAAAGTTTCAAAATGAAATGAGAATTCAGACTCGATTAATTTCTGATATCGCATATCGTCATGAAATGATTAAAATTACTTTTAAAGTTTATTTCAAGTTGCAATGAATTTATAAATTGTAGATTAAGTATCACTGAGTAAAGTTTGTAATATCACTTTTAGTTAAATATAGTTTATTAAGAAACAAATATAAACACAACTAAGTTAACAATGATTTATATTTTAATAAATAATATAGTTTAATAGTAATACTTGCGATCTTTTAATTTATTACACAAGTACAATCACTTATATGACAGCAACAGCGAAAGGTGACCAACTAACTGCAGGTTGCAATACATGAGCGCTCACTCAGGGGAGCGAAGGGGCCTTGCGTAAGGGTATATTCAAACGCAATAGAAATGGCGGATATTTAAAACGTTTTAGTAAAGATTAAATAAATAAGTAAAATCATAACAGGTTTCAGATTAGTTTTACGATAGTCCAATAAAAGTAACGAAGTAGCATTGTTTTTACTTTCTTATACGAAGTATAAGTAAGTATAGTAATCATGAAAATTTTAAGTATAGTAATCATGAAATTTTTAACGGAAATACACCTTTTGATGTTCTCTGAGTCAAGTTTGACTATTTTCAGAATTCCGTAACCTTTTTAAAACGGCTCCAAGTCTATTAGACTTATAATTAGATGAAATTATTTTTTTTAAATAATTTGTTTCAGTTTGTCCTCATTCTTCCAATAATACTTTCTTTAACTGTTCTTTATTTGTAATAGGGTGCTTTTTAATTTTTTTTTTTCTAAATAGTGCCACCCATATTCAAGTCCTGTGATTGTGCGAGGGCCTGGCACGTTGTATGTACGCACAATATCAGCACTATGTTTCGGATCGTTACGTTGATAAAACTTGAATGAAACTTCAATGTTCATATTAATTGCATTATTTTAATTAAAAAATTGTTTCAGAATATTTAAATACATAAACTTATCTATTAGTCTCTCATTAAATATTAACGAACCCACCCTTTTTTCAGATATACAGCCCAACTACATCACCGATCCTCCTCCGTACTTTACAACAGAATTCAAAATTTTCTTCTCTAACTCTTCATCATTTGAAAAATATTATACCAAAATACATCTGAAGAAATAACGCAAATAAATCATAATATTTGTGAGGTAGAATTGAATAATGACAAGGTTATGGCCATTTAATTGGAAAATATTACGGATTAACGAGAATTGGATACACTTTGGTTGGTGTAATTTAACCTGAACTATTGTACAAAGTATGCTCTGGTACACATAGTAAACAAATTAATTTAATTCAGACAAGTAGCTAATCAGTTTAATTAATGTACACATATATAGCAAATTTCATGGTATGAACTCCACTAAACCAACATCAATCGCAGATAAGTCTCATATATGTAGGTATGTTATTGTCGCTAGTGTGATATACAATTTTTAAGCCTAACGAGTTCACATATGTAGATACGATTAATGATGATAGTTTTTAATGATTTGCACAGTAACAAATTGGAAATATAAGTAAATAATTCTTCATACTTAAAAAAAACATTATATTATTACGTAGAGTAACTTGTTGTTAAGTTTGTCATATATATATATATATATATATATATATATATATATATATATATATATATATATATATATATATATATATATATAAAATGAACACTCGCGACAATATTTAAATAAATTAATCAATTGTTTACGAATCGGATGGTATATACATATACCTATATGTATTTATACATATAAATAATAATGAAGAAAGAAAGAAATAAACTGGGAAATATAAAAATAGCATATGCGGGATAGTAAAAAAAATTACTTATATTTTCTCTTAACGCCTTTTGGTTGTTGTGTATTGGTCGCCCCTAAAACATTGGCAAATACATTAGTAATCATGTCTAGTAATTAAACAATGCTTAAAACACTCGACACGACCGTTTTTAATATTTATTTATTAAATTCTGAACTCGTTAACGAAAATAAATAAAAAACCCTAAATTAATAAACGAATTATGTGTTCTGAGATAAGGCCATAGACATTCAACGTATATGATGTAGAAATGGAATAAATTCGCAAAAATCTAATTTAATCTATAAGATCGCGCTATAATTTGTACTGAATATCAATTATCAACATTTAACACCAAAAAACATAATAGAATCGCGATATTAAATCCTTTTTTATAAGTTTAATTTTCACAAAGTTTCTGCTGTCAAGCGTAGTTGCGCGTGCCCTCACGGGCTGCCTCGTACTATTATTATTAACATTATTATACAATTACTGGTGTAAACTGTAAAAAAAAAACATCTAAAAATCGCGACTGTTAATAGAAAGAGCCAAAAGTACACAAAATGTATACAGATTTAAAACTCAGCAAACAGCCACCCCACTTCTGTTTGGCGGTTCAGTGTTTGATTTTGCCACAACATTTACGAAAAACTATGATTTATTAAACCGAATTTCTATATTTATGATTTAAAACACAATTTCCATTTCACAAACATTACACATTGCTTAAACCCGCGTTTAAATTACCTATATTATTTAATCATTACATCAGTGACAGACTTGTTGCGCAGTTTTAAACGGAAAGAATAAATATTTATTTTAAGTTTAAAGTATACACTTGGTACTAAAATCGCGGCACTTGTTCAAAATAATCAACGCAATTATTAAACATATAAATAAATAATAAACGCACTTTTATGGTGAGAAAAAAACCGAAAAATGTGCATCCTATTTATTGAATTTAAATTTTTAAACCCTTTACTAAACATATTAAGTTACTTATTTCGAAAAAACAAAACTATTATTTAAATATTATTTGATTTCTAATAAATTTCTAAAGGAAATTTATCGCTTGTTAAAAATAAAAACAATTTAAACAAATATCCAAAATATGTAAACCGCACCCCAATAAACATATATAAATATACTTTTTATAAGATGGCGACTGAGAAATATAAATAGGTACATGGCATAATAATAATAATTAATTAATTACCTTAAGTCTCTGCTACCTCGAACTTGAGGGACTGCTTTATAAATTACCCGATTGATCCTGCAACAAAATACGTACACATATTCTAAATAATATTCCATACATAGTTCACAACCTCTATAAGTATAGTTCTGGCACAAGAATAATGTTTAAGGGTCGTGGGAACATTTTCAATGAAATTAATAACAAATTATTTTTTATTATTGTACCCTCAACCCTTGTGAGCAACCCCTATGAGTTTTATTTCGGCACAAGAATGTTTAAATTATATTAAAAAAATAATTCTATATCATACAAATTTGTATGATATAAGCTGAATAAAAATTGGCTGGAATATATTTGCTATCATAACAAATACCTACATAATTTGTTGCTGAAGAAAGCATATATCATGGTTGTGAGCAGAAGAAATGTAAAGTCACTAAAATATATTTGCTGCTGTAGAAAATACTTTTTGCAACGGAATAGAAAAGGTTTGCAATAAAAAAAAACTTATTACAAGAGTAAAAAACACCTGCAGTGTATCGCATTGAACTTTTTTATACGTAGTAGGTATATTTCGTTTAGAGAGGAAGGATATTACAATACACAATTTTAATCATTCAAGAACATATAATTATTCATTCCACCATATTAGAAATTATTATGGCCGGTCGCTTTTTAGTTTTCAAATGAACCTAAAACAACATTTTTCGTTAAATCAATATATGACAATAGGTATTAAATATCAAAATATTTGAGCCTATTTAGTTTTCTTGTAAAACAATTGAAACATAATTGATACGATTTATTAAATATAGTTTCCCATACCTGCGTAACTATGGCAATATATATAAGAAAAGGAAAAATTTCAATAGCAGTTTTCTTGTTATTGGTACACGTTTTGAAAAAAATCTTCAGACAAAAGTTGTGCGAAATATTAATATCTTTTATTTTAATTGTGACTATTTCTACTGTAAGTGTAGCCGTTTCAGAGATATTGCACACACACACAGACAGACGGACAGGCAGATGTCATTCCAAAAATAGTCAGACACGATTCAAGGAAGATCAAAAGGTGTATTTCCGTTAAAATCATGATTACAATACTTACTTATTACATCGTATAAGAAAGTAAAAAACTCTGATTGTAGTTTGTTACGTTTACCTCTTTTTCAGTCATTCCCAGTAGAATGTATTTATCCACGATTGTTTTAGTTACCTGGAACCGACTGCAACATGCTGGCGATGGTGAGGAGGTATAGCTCCATGTAATTTAATCACTCGAATCATAAACAATTGGATCGACACAGAGTAAATGCAGCGCTCCAGGAATTCATCATAGTAACTACGTTATCTGACATATAAATAAATTGCTATTGCTTTTACATATAATTATAAAATTACAAATAAGTATTGAATACTTAAGCAAATGCGTATCACCGTATCAAATATAATGAAATCAGAAAATGAACAATAACATATTTTATTTAAATTAAATTAATTATATAGATTTAAAAACCTAACTTTTGTACGCATGTGCTATCTATCAAATCGATGTTCCTAGGCCGCAATTGATACCGGCTTTACATGCATTCGTAAGAAACCAATGTACCTACTCTGCTCATTTTATCAGTTTCAAAGAATATAAGAAAAATACTTATTCATTATTTATTAGTAATTATTATTCAATATTTTGAATATATCACTACCTGATGATGACTGAAAAGTCAAAGCGCGTTGAATATTATAATAAAATAATATTTCTGTGAAAATTACAAAGTTTGTTTTATTTCATAAATCCCAGATTATTTTAGTCTATTTTGATGAAACTGTAATCGTGAAACTTTAAACTTAACATATATATATATATATATATATATATATATATATATATATATATATATATATATATATATATATATATATAAATATATATATATATATATATATATATATATATATATATATATATATATATATATATATTTTATTGTAACCTTTGAGTATAAACAAAATATACCTGAAATGAAATGATGGTTACAACTATTGCACTGGACAAAGTTGCTATTGTTTCTACATTTAATTATAAAAGTACAAAGTATTCAATATTTAACAAGCAAATGCGTACACCGTAACAAATATAATGAAAACAGAAAATGAACAATAAGATATTATTTAAATGAACGTACACGCTTGACAGTATATATAAAAACAGAATATGTTTGTTTAATTAGTAGTTTCATCAAAAAGTGCACCAGTTACAAAAAAATTGCTACAGAATTTTTTTAATTTCGTATTTTTATTGGCATTATTACGTAGATATGGAAATGTATATTTAATAAATCATACCAACTATGCCTGTCAATATTTTAACAGGAAAACGAAATAGACTAAAATAATTTGGATTTTGACCTTTGAGATCGATTGTGCAAAATAGATTGGCACAGAAATATGTTTAAAAGATTTGTGATATATTTATATTATTATTATTATGTGCGCCGCTATAGGGAACGTTCCCTCTGCAGCGTGTTGATATCAGTATGCGTGACCGATATTTACCGTGACTGTAAAAAATTGTATTTTATTCTCCTTTCTATCTAAACTGATATATCTATTACGATGCAGATGTTTAACTAATGCAATTACCTATATATTTTTTAATATATGTATTAACTAATAAATAATTCAAATCAATGTCGTAATGCTGAATAAATTTAATCATACATATCTTATTAAATATACGCAATAAATATTTGAATTATAACGCACCTATGAGTGTAATAAGGTAACCTACTTATAGGAACTGAATTGAGAGAATTAGTATGATCATGTTGAAGTACCGTTTTCCGAAACACAAAATGTGTGCCGATAGTCAATGATTTTTTCGTCTTATTATGTACTGACATACATTTCTAAAAAGATGTATTTATTTATTTTTACGTAAACATCTACTTTCAATACACCTATACACTATAATCCTGTAAATGTATGTAATATACATTCTGAAACTAATATAAAATATTACAGATTTAAACAATAACTTATATTTTTCAAAGAAATTACATCCGCACTGGGCATTGGACTTTCTTATATGTAATAGATATATCTGTTTAAACACTAAAATACAATTTTTTTTAAATTCAAGGTATTTTAATTATTCTGCTATATTAGAAATTATTGTGATCGGAAATTTGTTAAATCTCAAATTATTTGAGTCTATTTTGTTCTCCTGTTAATATAATGGCAGGCTCAGTGGATCGACATCGTTCCGAAAAAAAGTCAGATCCGATTCAGGGATGGCCAAAACGTGTTAAAAGTTCGAAAATTTGCATGGATACAATAAGTACTTATTATACATATTCGTATAAAATTGCAAATATTTGATAAACGAAAATATATTTAAATCACTAGACACAAATATATTAACTGGTTAAATACATAAATATATTTTTAATTTATTAAAAACTTTCTGTAATAAACACAGTTACAGAAAATATACTTTCTGTTTAATAATAATAAGATATTTTTCTTTAATAATAATAATAATAACATTATCTACAATAATATTTGACTTAAAAATTACAAGTATTTTACGACGAATGTACACATGAACGATTTTGGAGAAATTATCTTCTCGGTTGGGGTCCTTCCTCTAGCTTTCTCCAAACAACCTAAGCGATAAATGTTATCTTTATCTGGATTATTATCAGCTTCAAAGCACTTAAAATTATTTGTAAGCCATAATTTTGAGAACTAATTGTTTTTGAAAAGAATTATTAAAATGTACAACTTCTACACTAAGAAATAAAAAATTATAAATCATATCTCAATGTTTTTACCCTGAATATACGTTAAAACAAGTACTTACATTACACATTTCTCTTACTAGAGCCTTTTCACCATCATCCATATCGGGATCGGTGGTTTCCGGTATAGTTTCAGTTCTTGTGTCCCGTTGTTCTGTTGTTCTGGCTTCTCGTTCCAATTGTTCGCGGACTTCGAGTACTTGCAGAGCCCGGACAACGGCTTCAGGGCGGCCAGTCAACACTGGAGTATTTACGTCAACCGGGACGACAAGATTCGTTGTTTCCGGGGAGCCCGGATCCAGTTGGTTGATTGTGTGCTGCAGAGCGCGTTTTTCGTCTTCGAGGTGTTTGACACGTTGCTCTAAACTACGTACATATTGCATCGTTTGGTCTAAAAGAGACAAAAATTGGTTATACTTTTGAAAATTATTTTATATATTTATGTTTGATGTATTAACATAAGTAAGTAAGAATATTATATTACTATATAATTAAACAGCAAACAAATGTTCTTTTCTGAGAAAATGGTTTCTCCTACCGTGTGTAAGTGTTTTCGAAAATAATGTTATTTATTTTCTATTGTTTATTTTAGAATGATTATAAAATGCATCATTAGTTATTAAAATAATGTATGCATTAGCATAACGAACACCATAATACATTATAAAAAGAAGTATTTTTTAATTATGCATTTCCTTGGATAAAAACTGATTTTGTAGTCCGGCGAATATAAAATCTGTTATTAAAATGAGTTTGCTAAACAATTGATTCGGAACAATTTCCGTAGTGCCTTGAATAGGACATTCATTCTCCTTTCAGTTTTTTTTTTTGCATGAATGTCGGTTCTCATTGTCATAGTTATTAATAACAATAAAATTTATTTGTTTGAACAATGACAACTTTTACTATTATACCATTTTCTAATTTACAAGCATGTCTATTGTGGACATCATCATACGATCGTGTATATACATTTATCTATTTCAACGATATATATATATATATATATATATATATATATATATATATATATATATATATATATATATATATATATATATATATATATATATATATATATATATATATATATATATATATATATATATATATATATATATATATATATATATATATATATATATATATATATATATATATATATATATATATATATATATATATATATATATATATATATAGTTACAAGTATTCAAAGTATATAATACATTTAAAAATAAAGTGAAAGATGTCTATTGTTGTACAAAGGCAGGTATAATCAAGTATATTGAAATAATCTCACGTAGAGTTTGTTGACGTGTGATAAATTTCATTCACACGATGATATACAATACGAATAGACGCGTGCAAGAATTTTGTCATATATCGTTATAAATGCAAACAAAATATGATGTTTAGTTCATTAAAATTGGATTGCATTCCCGTTTGAATATTTATTTCTACAGGATAATTATTGAATTTCCACTAAATACCATATCTATTATTTTATAGATCATTAGTTTGGTAAAATAGCATTTTGAAATTTTACTTCTTTAATGCCAAGTTAAGAAGAAAATCCAAGAAACAATAAGTACGTATTTGAAATACTTATTTAAGTACGATTAAAG
Organism: Nebria ingens riversi; assembly: GCA_018344505.1. Taxonomy (NCBI): domain Eukaryota; kingdom Metazoa; phylum Arthropoda; class Insecta; order Coleoptera; family Carabidae; genus Nebria; species Nebria ingens. The sequence continues at coordinate 843,945 of JADQWA010000234.1, forward strand.
TACGTCACAGTGGCAGGCTGATAAACGCGTTTATACATACATACATAAATTCCCATTAAACGGGGTGGCAGACAAACCTATATATTCATTCAAATCTTGAAAATCTTCCGCCATTTAAATCAACTTATCTTGCTTCATTCTAATTCATCAAGTTCTTCATACACGCTCTTTTAATCTGCATGCTCACAACTTTTCTTTCGCGCAACTCATTCTCTACCGTATTTATCCACTTATTTATATTGCTGTACTATGGTATAAATACGTGATAAAGTATAGGCAAAAAGAATAGTAAATAAATTCTATATAAATAAGTTTAAAATACGTCCAAAAAGTATGTAATACATTTCGTACTTATGTTGTCTGAAATACAATTTCAGCGTGAGACCACAGGAAATAAAGGGTTAAAAGATAAACTTTAGTTTTCATATATTTTGACGTACTTTTAAGAACAAGTATTTTAAATGACTTTTAAATATGAACTTCCAACATATTATTAAGGACGATAAAAAAAAGTACCCGTATTCCACTAAATAAGTACGTATTTTTTTATACTTAGTACATCCGGTGTTACTTGAGAAGGTTATCCTGAAGGTAATTTAGGCAAAATTATGTGTATGTCTCTTACAGGAAACAAGTGTAACCATAACTTATTTTTTAAAACAGAAATGTAATAAATGCATATGTTGCATGCATGTGTTTTTATTTTATCGGTAACATTTTTATTCTTGGATTGTTAAACGAGATTTATTGGTACAGTAAGGCAAATATATACATATATATATATATATATATATATATATATATATATATATATATATATATATATATATATATACATATATATATATATATATATATATATATATATATATATATATAAATATATATATATATAGTATATATATATATATATATATATATATATATATATATAATTAATAGTTAAATTACCGTTAAATGTGCTCCTCTGTCTGGCCAAATTTTCATGTAAAAGACGTTCTCGACTAGCTGATCTTCTCGGTGGTGCACTGTTAACCCCGTTCACACCATTTATAGCGAATCCTGGTTCATCTGCATTTGTACTCGAACTACTGCCATCCCCATCATCCCTTTGGCCACCACTTGTGCTGCTTCCACAAGACGGACAAACACTGCCGCCAGTTCTTTCCTCATCAAGATACAAACATAACTCCTTCAACTCCAAGTTATCTTTGATCAATTCTTGCTGTTTGTTATCTAACTCTCTAAGTTTACTTTGATAAGCCGAGACTTCTTGTCGCATAACACTCGCTGTATACCGGCCAAAACGTTGCCATTCCCTTGCTAATTTTCTACCTTTCTGTCGATCATCATCCAAAAAGCAACATAAATCCCGTAGTTCTTGATTGTCATCAGCAAGTCGTTGATTGGCTTCCTTTAAAACACGTAGTTCATTTATAACTCCTTGCAAATGGCGACTGGATTCGGTGACGCGAGGATTCTCTCCGTCCGATTTCCGCACGAATTTCAGCATATCTACTGAAGGAACGCGTAGTAACTCGTCCTCAGTGGCTTGAGGGAAACGTTGAACGGGTCGGTGTGATCCGATCCTTGTGTTAAATTCTTCCGGTGGATCTTGTGATTGTTGTGGTTGTGATCGGGTTGGGTTGTTGCCAACACGGATCAGTTCTTGAGTCCGTGGATCGTCCTCGTATGGTCTAGTTGGCCGCTGTTGAACGCGAATGTCTTCGCGAAGCGGATACGATGAGTAACCCAAATATTTAACACCGGCGGCCTGTGGCACCGGATAGAATTTCGTGTGGTCCGGTGCTGGATATAATTGCGGACCTATTATTAAGGTCGGATCCGGACCTGTTTTAATTGCGGTCGGCGGGTACACAGGTTTACTCCCATCTTTAGTGGGAATTCCGTTCTGTTGTTGTTGTTGCAGGTGTTGTTGAGCTAGTTGTTGATGTTGGGGCGGCCGTTGACCTGGATGTAGATGTTGTATATGTTGATGGGGGTGGTGTTTTAAAATGCCACCAACGGGTGGTTGAGGAGGCGGCTGGTATCTTGGTGGAGCCGAGCTAGCCGCGTCAGTACTCGCTGTCTTTGTAATATACTGTGATTGTTTCTTATTTGACATGTTCAAAACGTCATCAACTTTAAAAACCGACCTTTAAATATCACTCGTCCAGTGTCATAATATTATTATTTACTTTTACTTTAAAGTTGCCTTTTCAAAATTTTCAAATGTATATGTATAATATAATTTTAAAATAGATAAATACTATAATTTCAAATGACCACTCTAAACTAAATGTTTAAAAGTAACTTGGAATATAAAACTGAGTTTGAAATTAAATATTTCACTTAGTTTGTTACAGAATATTTTTGAAATAATTATTATAAACTGTTTTTTTTTTTAATAAAATTGTATTTCATAAAAAAAATTGATTTCTAAATAGTACAATAAAATAAAAGTTACTTTTAGAGTTTATGAAATCGGGGAGTTTCATTCATATCATTGAAATATTCAGCACTCCACGTTACACACGAACACTGTACTGGTATTTAAATGAATGTGGGTCACAATAAGTAGCGCATTCCGACACATATTTTAATAATTTTCATTACTATATTGCACTTCTCAGTATTCTGATTCTAAACTTTGATAATACATACATCACATAATGCGTATCTAAACTTAGAAGGTACCAACACATATGTTAAGTTGATCGATGAATCAATAACGCTACAATCACATATATACTTTTGCCTCTGCATGGAGTTGAGATCAACATGGCTGAACTCGAGTTCGAGAACGTCACCGACGGCATACGTAAAATTTCTGCTGTTGAGGGACTGCCGTGATAGTAAAAACTACCTGAGTGGGGGAACTTCCGTACATACTTTTTCTTTACAATTCTCACATACGAATAACGTATTTTAAAGTAAAGAATTTTCTTTTGTCTAGTTTTACCTTATTTTCAAAATCCAAAGATACCCAAGCAGATAAAATAAGTTATCTACCTGTACTACCTTGTATGCATAGAATGAGAATTTTATCGTTTAGATTTTATTTAAAATAAATATATACATCAACAAATTAAAAAGAAAAGCTTAATTGTATATATGTAATATTGTTTTCTTTTGATATATCACAAATTTAATCATATTTCAACTTCAAAATAAATAAAATTCTACATGACTATAATCTCAGGTAGTTTCATAAATGCTGTTTCTTTTTGAACAGTTAAGTCGCGATAGTACTATTTAATGTAATGTTTGAGCTATATGCTACAAAAGAACTTAGTAAGGAATAAAATAAACAATTAATTTGTATGCGTTTTAATTTGAAATAATATCAAAGATGAAAGCCAGAATCTCTATTGCTCATTATAGTAACTAATCCACTACTCTGTAATTCAATGGTTTCATATGTTCCATACTGGCAGCACCGATCAATGCTACATTTTTGAATTGTACGATTATGCTTCGAAACGAAGGTTGTAGTTTTGGCCAAAATAGCATTGCAAAGCTGGGAATGATGCGTGTTATCTTTGCCTTATCCACCCAATGCCTATTCATGTATCCCAAGTTGCAAAGCTATTCTGGTTAAACCGTGGCTATGCGTACAGGCCTATCATTTTCTCGGGTAATGCTAGGCGCATGAGCGACCTCCACGAAGGTGACCTTTCTTAAATTTTGTAAGCAAATCAGTCCCATCGCGAAATTTGTCCACGATTGTTGGTGATAGTCAAAAACCGGCTGTAATCATGACTACACCGCAAAGTGATATCGAAAAACGAAAGCAAATTAGTGTCCGCGGTATAGCAGAAGTTGAAGATGTAAATGAAATTAAAAAATCGTTTAATCGCCACTTGCATTATACCTTAGTAAAAGATAGAAATGTCGCAAATAGTCGGGATTATTATTTTGCACTTGCTCATACAGTTAAAGATCATCTAGTATCCAGGTGGATCCGAACTCAACAACACTACTATGATAAAGATCCGAAGGTATACCATATTTCGTTTAATTTAATATAATAGCATAAAAAGATCGCATTTACTAAAATAAAAGTTATAGAATTTCAATATGAACTACGCCCGGCAAAATTTCAAACTTATGTTACGGAAGGTCATTTCATATGTTCATTTAAATTTATCATAAGAATCTTAACTATGTATTTAAAAAAAATATATATTAATATTACGCTCCACAAAAGTATATTTATAGTGAGAATAATTATACTTTTTATTTAAATAACTTATAACAATCGAAACTACTTTTTCAAATGTATTCCTACACCTTATAAAATCCAAAATAATATATTATGCCATGTTATAAATACACTAATTTTAAATGTTCTTGGCATTGGTATTAGACAATTGACTGTAATTTATATCAGCATTTGTTTTTGACCTTTTCATGATCTTAAATAATCAAAAATATTTTGAGTATCATATAATATAACTACTAACAAAATGTTGTTCTCTATATAAAAATATGATAAAGACTACTGCTTCCTGCTTCTTTTGATATTAAAACCGATTTATGTTTTATTTTTATTATTCATGCTTTGAAAGTGTGACTACAATCACAGACGAATGTGTAACATACACGCATAGTTAATCAAATTTTGCCCATCGCAAAATAACTTGAAAATATTTCGATAACATTATTAATTGAATTAGATTGAGATAAATAAAAGCAATATATTTTTAATCAATAATACTTTTAAAAAATATAAAGGTTTTTAGTTTTAATTATATACTTTGAAATAATTCTGTATCCCTGATAAGTCCAATTTATATATGTATTTTAATATCCAGCGTGTCTACTACTTATCGCTTGAATACTATATGGGCCGTTCTCTTCAAAATACAATGATAAATTTGGGTATAAACACATCTTGCGATGAGGCAATGTATCAAATCGGTTTGGACATTGAGGAATTAGAAGAAATGGAGGAAGACGCCGGTTTGGGTAATGGGGGTTTGGGCAGATTAGCCGCTTGTTTCCTAGACTCCATGGCAACTTTGGGTATGGCAGCCTACGGTTATGGTATACGTTATGAGTACGGAATTTTCGCACAAAAAATAACGAACGGTGAACAACAAGAGGAACCTGATGATTGGCTACGATTTGGTAATCCATGGGAAAAGGCAAGACCGGAATTTATGCTTCCCGTCAATTTTTATGGACGGGTTGAAAATTCTCCTCAAGGGAAAAAGTGGGTTGATACCCAAGTTGTATTTGCTATGCCGTATGATAACCCTATACCCGGGTATCAAAATAATGTTGTTAATACTTTGAGATTGTGGTCTGCCAAGTCACCTGTGGATTTCAACTTAAAGTTCTGTAAGTATATTTTTCTGATCCCTAATGACAAAAGTATACGAATACATTTTAAGAAACCTAAAGAGAATGGCCTTTAGCCATGGCCGAGTTTTGAAAGAACTGGTTTAGATAAATGTAGATACATTTCGAACTTATGTTTTGCGGTATAATGTATTTGGCCTAACTATGAATTATAAGACTGTGCCGTAATTTCAAATAGATAAATTAGAATAAGTATCACGTTGTGGTCCATTTTCATATTTTGAAGTACACGCAAGCGGGCAAGACCAAAGAATCTCTATTTTTTCGCTGATCGCATCAGATTGGAAATTCAATTTCAATTTTGATATTTTTAAATTCTTTGATTAGGTGATATTATTGGAGAAAAATACAATATTACAGAAAATTAGACGATGCCTATGTGTTTTAATACGGTATACATATTATACGTTACAGCAAACAGAAAACACTATAGTATAAATAAAATATAAAATTCAACATTTTTTATTTTATATAGTTAACGATGGAGACTACATTCAAGCAGTATTAGATCGTAATTTAGCCGAAAATATCACGCGCGTACTATACCCGAACGATAATTTTTTCGAGGGTAAAGAACTAAGATTGAAACAAGAATATTTCATGTGCGCGGCAACGTTACAAGACGTCATCAGACGGTTCAAAGCGTCTAAATTCGGTAGCAAAGAGGAAAACCGCACAAACTTTGAGCTAATGCCTGAAAAAGTAGCAATACAATTAAACGATACTCATCCATCTCTTGCCATCCCGGAGTTGATGCGAATCCTAGTCGATTTGGAAGGATTGTCTTGGGATAAAGCTTGGGACATTACGACAAGGACATGCGCGTACACTAACCATACAGTATTACCTGAAGCACTGGAACGATGGCCGACTTCGATGCTGGAGAGTATCTTGCCACGACACATGGAGATCATCTATCATATTAATTTTTTGCATTTACAAGTTGTTGAGAAACGATGGCCGGGTAATATGGATAAGATGAGATGTATGTCATTGATTGAAGAGGATGGTGGAAAGAGGGTGAATATGGCGCACTTGTCCATAGTAGGATCACATGCCGTGAATGGTGTAGCGGCTATTCATTCAGAAATCATCAAAAAAGATATGTAAGTTTTCTCAACATTATAAATAATTGAACAATTAACAAGACACTAGTTATATTAGAATTGTTTACTAAGCGAAATTATCCTTTTTTCTCTTTAGTTTTAAAGATTTCTTCGAATTGAGTCCAGAGAAATTCCAAAACAAGACCAACGGAATTACTCCACGCCGGTGGTTGCTTCTGTGCAATCCAGGCCTAAGCGATTTGATCTGTGATAAAATCGGCGATGATTGGCCCAAACATTTAGAGCAATTATCCCAACTCAAACAGTATGCCAAAGACCCTAACTTTCAACGCGCCGTCATCAAAGTGAAACAAGAGAACAAACTACGTTTATCACAACTGCTCGAAAAAGACTACAAAGTTAAAATAAATCCATCTTCCATGTTTGATATTCAAGTTAAACGCATTCACGAATACAAGCGGCAATTATTGAATTGTCTACATATCATAACTTTATATAATCGCATCAAAAAGAATCCTAGTGGTAAATTCACCCCGAGAACTATCATGGTTGGAGGTAAAGCTGCGCCTGGGTATTACGCAGCCAAAAAAATAATTAAGTTGATTTGCGCTGTTGGAAATGTTATCAATAACGACCCAATAGTTGGAGATAAGCTGAAAGTAATATACTTGGAGAACTACCGAGTTACTTTGGCTGAGAAGATAATACCAGCTGCCGATTTGAGTGAGCAAATTTCAACTGCAGGGACTGAAGCCTCAGGGACGGGTAATATGAAGTTTATGCTCAATGGTGCTTTAACAATTGGAACACTTGATGGCGCAAATGTGGAAATGGCTGAAGAGATGGGCAATGATAATATTTTCATTTTTGGCATGACTGTGGATGAGGTTGAAGCATTAAAACAACGGGGTTATAACGCTTATGAGTATTATAATGCAATTCCGGAATTGAAGCAAGTTGTTGATCAAATTCAAAATGGATTCTTTAGTCCTGGAAATCCAGATGAGTACAAAGATATTGCGGATATATTGTTAAAATATGATCGTTTTTACTTGTTTGCGGATTATGAAGCTTATATTAAAGAACAGGATAAAGTCAGTGAGGTTTATCAGGTACGCGAGTTATTTCTATTTCATAATTTGATTTAGTATAAAGAATGTCTCTTATCAATCGTGAATACAATAATTTATAAGTGTTTTCTTTTATTAGGATCAATCTAAATGGGCTGAAATGGCAATTCACAATATTGCAAGCTCTGGAAAATTCTCCAGCGATCGTACGATCATGGAATATGGTCGTGATATTTGGGGAGTTGAAGCTAAATTTGAAAAACTACCAGCACCACATGAACCACGTGATTGAATTTCATCTATGACGGAATAAAAAAACGACAATACAATATAAACAAGTAATAACACTCCTATTTTTGTCTAGTAGATTATATATAAATGGTGAAACTAATAAAACTGTTGTTTTACTATAGAAATATTATTTACATACTTGTAAAATATATTTTTGCCATCACATTATTAGATTAGTAAACATATTTTGTTATTTGTTTAATTTTTACTATAAAAATAATGAAATTATTGATATTAATTTATTAAAAAATAAATAAATACAATATACATATATACATAACGACTATTATATATTTGGGTAACAATAATTGTTTTTCTCGATGAAATAACAATTCTAGAATTTCATAATAATCAACAAATGTTAAGAAGCATTTGAAATTAAAGATACATATATCGAATAAAGACCCTATTCGATTATTGGACGGTATAAATACATATTGAAAAAGTAATAAGTTTTTTTGGTTTAATTTCTAAACTATTTAAAGTAATATTTAATTTTCAAATTACTTGATAACATTTATAGAACGAAGCATGATTTGTGCAAAAATGCGTAAGGGTTAAAAATCTAATAAATCTTTTTGGTAACTATTAGTATTTGTTGACTAAGTAATATTATAAATTATTATTAGACGATAGATTCTTTTTATAATACAGATCAATAAAAGTATAAAAATTCGTTTAAACAGATAAAAATACGCCGGCGTAGTTTAAAAAAAATGCTTAGTTTACCGTTTCATATTATTAGTCACTATATTACCGATCTTATCATTAATAAATACTTTAAATATATTCAAATCACCTTGGATATATACAGTATCGATGTTTGCAACAGTAGTGCGAAATTTAAAATCACCGCACATATTGTCATCTAACCAAACTGTGAAACTTTCTCCTTCCATTCGAATTATCAAATGAAATTTATATCCTGGAACAAAATGGAAGACTGGCGAACGTTCTTCTGAGCCCCACATTCCATTTGTCCATGAGTTTCGGATAAGAGAATGTGAACTAATTTGAGTATCTTTAAAAAATGATTGAATTTAAATTCACGATTTTCTTAAGTTTTATTTTAAAACTTACTAAATCGAGGATTTAAATGTAGTGGAATTATTGGATGAGGCCAATATTGATGGCCTTCTTGTAAATTGACATAAAAACTATGTGGAAGTAATTTTATCTTTCCAAACACTTCCAGTTGCCAACCTGTTTGAAAACCTCTAGGCAAATGTGCTACGAAAGGATTTGGCTGAAGGAAGAATTAGTGTTTTAAAACGTAATATCTGAGTATCTCTTTAATTAATGCTAATATTTGTTTAACACTATTTACCAGTATTTCTTCGCAAAAATATGTATCGCCATTTGGAATAACAAACAAGTCTTTCGTATTGATTTTGAGCGGATACTCGCTCATTTCTAGAACCTGAACATTTTCTATAATCACGTCTCCAATTACTTCAATGGCATTCACTTTCGCCAATGGCACACGATACGTAAACGTACAGAAGTGTTCACCATTGACTGAGATCATAAATTCTCGTGGAGCAATGAAAAATGTGATTGTGAATGGTTCCTCTCTCTTAAATTCGCATTTATAAACCGAGACTGTCTCCTCGGTGCCCCAACTGTTATTTTTTCGCGAATTTCGAACGACATAATTTTGCTCTAAACGTGGGTTGAAATGTAATGCTATATCGTTGGTTTTACTCTTGGGTTTGCCTTCATGTAGTATATTTACTGAAAATCTGTAAATTATTTAATCTATTTTGTCGCAAATACTTATATTTATTTAACATTATAACAACAACAACACATATAATCAAATGATATTAGAATTTTACTTATTTAGCATTAAATAGTTTCTTCTATAATTAAAACTATTTAATTACGTTTACGTGTCAAGGTAAAACAACAAAAATGCTATCACTCATCAAATATATATAATAAATCAGAAATGCACATAAGTTTTGAAAACAGCGCATTTCGTTATATTGATTTTCATGCTACAAACGAGTGTTCTACTTGATTAATTCATATAACTAACAAAAAATCATATTTAATAGTTTATAAATTAAAATAAATTTCTGCATACCTTGTGCAATAACTGAGTGGTGTTCCGATTACATTAATACAGTGTCCTGGTAATAATGGTTGAGGTAGATCTCCAGAAAACACAGCATTCTGTTCATTGAAACCAAATTCATGGTTAATAACTTTTGACATTTTGTGGTAGTTAATTATGTGACGTAAAATAACATATATAAAATAAGCGATATCGCCGATATCAACGAAACCAAACATATGCCTAACGCGATATTTTACGATAGTCACCCAGATCGTTTAACACACCGCTATTGCAGACACGCGCACCATGCTTTATGCGGCGCATTGTTTTTAATATGTATTATTAATTTTATGAGGAACATTGTTGGAATAGTGTAATGTATTTTATTAGTAAGATTAGATAACAATGTAAACAGTTACTATAGAATTATTTTTCTATTTCATATATTATAGGTTTATTAGAATAGAATAATTATTAAATTAAACATGCATATATTGAATGCGATCATCAATAAAAAAAAATACCTCCTTAACGAAATTGAAGCAGTTTATATATTTATAAAATCCAAAATTTCGTGTGTACCAAATGAATAAATACACGCATAAAATACTATTTAATGAATAGAATAATTACTATTTACGAAATAACGCAAGTTCCATCATATAAGAATAAATACAACAGTTCCAAAAGTGCTGTGTCCGTTACTTTTTCAACAGTTGTATTTATTCTTTAAATTAACTTTTTCGTTTTAAGACTGTGTGCCAAATTACGTTATTTGGAATAGTATGTTATGTTTACTTTTGATACATACATATGTAGTGAACACAAATTAAATGTTTTATATACATGCCTTAAAGAATATCTCAATAATGAAAATAAGTTATTCTAACTACAAACAACAATGCAACACCTATATACATATTATTTATTTATAGCTTGTGAGGCAATTTCAATACAATCACCCGCCAAAATAGATTTAGCTAGTACAAGGTAGAGTCTATAATTTTCGTCGCGTGCTCTGCAGCACATATAATAAATTGATTTTGATGAATATTGACTTGGTATAGGTCAATGTTATTCAGAAAATAATCATGTACATAGTTTCTAAATTAAGTAACTAAAGCTAATCAAGATTCATGCATGATTCATATGTATATGCATACATATGATACAATAATTATTATTGGTAACTTACATTTATTTTATCGCCTGATCCACTTTGACCCTTAGTTGAATTGCTGGTTGGATTCGAGAGAATCTTATGTTGTTTTTTCTTGCAACAACGAAAACAACAACAATTAACTCTATATTCTTGTTGATAGTCTTCCATTTGTAAATGCAATTTTTCTTATGTATGTTTCCACGGTAACTGCGTACGTCCTTGCGCAATGCTACGCCTCGTATAACTGCATATAACTAACTACTAGCGGTCGCTGGTAATTCCCGATAAAAAATAATAAATAACTAACTGCGACTTTCTTGTTAATATTATTTGATTTGTTAGTTACAAATTTAAACTTGGTTTCTGTTCACTATCGGCAAATTTTAATTAAATTGCAGTGTTTCAATATTAAAACAACGTTATCGTTTGCACTCACTCGCAATACAATAAAGTATTAACAGTGATAGCTGATACGGTGTCAGCAAAAGATTGTTTTGAATGGATTTATGGTGATAGTAACAAAAGACATTTTTGACAAGTAATTTTCTCTACGTTAACCTACAATATAAATAATGGCTGACGGATTAAATATGTTTGGCTGGGAGTTGATTTATAAACTCAATGAAAAGCTAATTAAAAGTAAAGAAGATGTCGTGATAATATTCACTCATTGGAGTTTATTGCGACGTGGATTCTTATGTGCTGGTATCGGCGAGGACACTACGAATCCTAAACCGCAAGAGCTAACTGAATTATTACCAGATGGATGGAATAACACACCATACAGACTACGATATTCGTGCGATTTAGATCTATGCATACTATCCGGCATGACGATAGATCAAGATACACTACTTTTGAATCTCATGCATACGGTTGATAAACAAGTATCTGGAACCACTGTTAATCTAGCAGGAATCAAACAGCTCAATGGTACTCTGAAAGAGATAATGCCGAATCACAATGAAATGTCGGCGAAAATAATGAAAGAATTGGTGGAACCTGTGATGAAAATGGAGTCCACTAAGGCTGCGGAAACACAAACTACGAGCGATCACAGTATAGAACAGAGATCTTCAGGGCAGATCAGCAATCCGCAAACGCGTGAGTCTATTTTGCCTCCACGTCCAGGCTTTCCATTTGAGAGGAATGTGGGGGTTGGCGCATCTGATTTGAATCCATTTATGCCGGCTCCCGGCGGTGGTATGCTGTTCCAACCACCGGGTATGGGTCCACGACCAGGGTATATTGATCCGGAATTACCGAGGGGTGCTGTGCCTCCTGGTGCCCGGTATGATCCATTTCAACCATTTGGTGGGCCACGACCTCCTGCGCCAGGTAGAGGCCGTGCACATCCTGATTACGATCATTTGCCGCCTCCAGGATATGATGATATGTTTATGTAAAATGTATCTCGTACATTATCGATACTGTTCTAATGCTTTTATATTACTTTTCAATAATTATTTGTAATAATAATAACAATGTTATGATGCAATACTTGGTTTTATTTTATAACCATTATCTGAAACTGGAAATAAAAAATATTAGAATTTTTAATAGAAGAAAATAACTGATTTAAAAAATAATAATAGTAAGGCAAAACACGGAGTATAAATCATTATTTTATGTTAGGTGTACGCCGTATTATTGCTCTGGATTGGGTAAAAAATACTATAGTTGAAACTTACGTATTTTAATTTTACATTGTACACAACAGTGCTAAATATCGAGGCACCGGAATGTCTGCATTATATAATTATTAGAATTAATAAATTTGGTGTTTTCATTTTTTAATTAATATTAATGTTAAACAACTTAACATTATATATGATCCTTATTTCTAATAAATATAAATAAATATATTGGAATATGGGATGCGTTTAAAAAGTAATACTTATCAAGAATTATAACACATTTGTGATTTGTAAATATAACAACACTACAGATAAAGGAAGAGACGAATTTGGCATTTTTAAGTTGTTTATAGACAACAAACAATCTATCCCCAGTTTCACGTGATTAAACCAACTGTACAAGTGTAATAAAGCTTATTTTACAAAATTATTTTTGTGGTAACTGATATTACAAATTTTTGATTGTTTTTTTTGTTATATAAAAATATATTTTAATAGAATTAAAAACGTAAAATAAACTATATACAATTTAAGATAAACTCAAATAAAGTGATGCTGAACACATCACAATTTATTAAGATACATAAAAGCCACTATAGTGTTCGAAAAACACATTTTTAACCACGTCAACTTTCAAAAATACTAGCTCAATCCTATAATTAAATACTGATAAATATTAATAATAAAATAAAAACTAATTGAAATAATACGGAGATTTATTTGCTACAAATTGGCAGTTAGTACCCGAAAATAAAAATGCGTAACTTTTGGTTGTATTCACTGCCGATCTATTGTTTGAAAGAACCATTCGGTGAATCGTCGAAGTTGATGTGCAGCTGCTTGAGATTCGTCCTGCAATCTTCGATTTTCTTCGCGAAGCCTTCGCACTTCGTCTTCCAAAGACTTTCGTCTCCTTGCTTCAACCGTAACACGAGATTCTAACTCGGTTAGATGGTTTTGTAGTTCAGGTACACTTGCACTAGAGCTGACTCTAAACATGTTCAAAATAAATCTCTAAATTTAATTATTGCTTTCATTTAAAATACCACGGAAAGAAATTCATTTTGGTACTTACTTTATACTGTATCTGTATAAAATAAGTATTTTGAATGACTATTACTTGTGTTTCTTATTACATTAACACAAATAAAAATGATAAATGATACAAACAAGTATATTTATGAGTACCAGAATAATGAATATATTTTGATGATTTACTTAAAGTTAAATATGTTTTGATTTAAAGACAATTTTATATTCTATAGCTCTGATTTTAATTTATTAGTTTTATTTTTTATAAAACAGTAATCATTACAAATTGTTGCAAACAAACTTACGTTGATGTTAAAGAAGCGTCGACTCCAAGCCTATCCTCTCCATTATCCCATGGTTTATTTTGCTCTTCAATAGACTCCGTCCGGTTATTCTCCAAATCGCCGCCAACTTGTAGCATAGCTCTAGTAGCAGTATCAACCAAACTAGGCCAATCCATATCGCCTGCATCAGGAAGTGGCAACGGCTCCGTGTTTAAATTAATCTTATTTTTATGTGAATTAGTCACTCTCGGCGACAACCTCTCATCTTTCGTCATTTTAAATTCAGAAGGAGCGGGACTTGAGGCAGTACTAGCATTTGATATAACAGTCGCAGGTCGTGCCATCGTAAAAATAACTTCCGCTTGTGAATTAATCGATTGAGGATGGACAGAAAATGCAGCGTTTAAATTCTCTCGAGATCGTGATCGCGCATGGTTGATCCCATTCATGTAGTTTGTTTGCGGTACTAATTTTTCAAGATTATCTTCCGGCATATAATCAGGATTTATCAGTTTAATTAAATCTTCTTGAAATGTCGAGCTTAAATTCGCGCTATTTCGATTTGATCTTGGAGTTACGCCAGGCCGAAGTTTTGTTTCGCCATTCGTCAACCTCGGACTATGATTTCTGCTGTTGTTATTCGATGGTTGACTACCTCCATTTTTCTTCGAAGATCTTCTCAACCTCGGACTAACATTTCCACTGCCAGTACTTAATTCATCTTCGCTTGGATGTCCAATAACTTTATCACTAACTGAGCTTGTATCTGTCGAATGCCCATCATGATACTTCTCGCTATTTAAGTTATGTTCTGCGATTTTTGGCGCTCGTGTTACTAAATATTCGATATTCGCTGTTCGGGGTAATGGTCGCGTATCAGTTTTAACTCCGAGTTTTTCGCATAGCTTATACTCTTGTTCGAATTCATTGTAGACGTTATTGTGGTTGGTGTTTGAAGTTAAAGGTAACGAGAAATTCGCGTGTGGGAGAGGAAGTGAATGGCTCACTTGGATCTTGTTGTGCTGGACGACGGCGGGTGGTGTGTTGTGGTTGTGACGCGAATGGTTTTGAGAAAGTTGTAACTGGGAAACGGAATGCGTAAGTAGTTCGACAGCACGTTTTGGAGTGACATTTGGAAAGGCACTCGATGTTTGTGTATTACCACCGCCTATTACCCGTGCTGGTAAAGGCGGTGGTGTTGAGCTTTTGTGTATTGTTGTATCGAAGTCAGGAGTTTCAAGAAGTTCGTACCAACGATCATCGCTTGAATGCCCGCTTGATGAACTTGTCATTGTGCCCTACCAAAAAAGAAATAAAACATTTTGTTGTATGAATGGGGTCACATCCATTTTGAATACTAAATAAAATATGTTTAATCGAAATAATTCTTATTACACACACATATTGAAATGAATATATATATATATATATAATATATTTATGAATGTTTCTTACCTCTGGGTTTACTGGATAACGTGGGTCTGGTCCAAGAAAGGACTTGCTACTGCTCCCAGTGCCATACCCAGAGCTGTTACTAGACCTGGGCGGTGAAAAGCTACGCTCATACCGTTTCCGGTGGTTCCCCGGTACAGCCTGCTGTAACTGAGCACTTTTCCTATGTCCCTTACTATTATTCTCCTCCGTATTCAAGTTTTCGTAATCACCTTCGAAAGTTTCAGTAGTGAATTTACAGTGTTGAACAGTACATCCTCTACGAGGTTGATTTTCAGGTAGTGGAAGTATCACAGTTACAGTTACAAGAATCGATGTTTTCAATAAATCGACCATTTGATCATGAGTCAACGTTGACACGGCCACCTTACAAATCTCCACCAACCGAGCACCCTGTCGTAATCCTGCTTGCCAAGCTAGTCCCATATTTTCAACTTGGGTTACTACTCCGTCAGGTTGCACATGGAAACCTAACTGTCCCATCGGGTTCCGCCTCAGGGAGAGTTCTTGAGTTAGGCAACCATTAGTAACAGCTTTCAATCGGTCCATTATTTCCATTAACTCATCACGATCATAGTTCGTGTCCCGCATGTGTATCGTTGTGCATTCGCCTTGATGGTGGTAGATTCTCAAACTGTTTGTTTGAGCGCACCAGCCTAGGATTGATTTGCATGGTGTTACGAACACTATTTGTCGACTACATTCTTCCACTAACACTAAAGTGTCTGTGGATATACCAAGAAAGCATTCGACTTGCATCGATTGACCGCTATCGTCTAAGATAACTTGCCAGCAAATCGCTCCTCTTTGGATTGAATCACTTATGAACGCTGGACGTGGTTTTTCTTTCTTTTTACTACTAAAAATTGCTGTAAAATAAAGAAACGAAATCCGAAGTGATCACACAAATACTAAGCAGCAGTTATACTGTTTAAATTAAATGATTATTATCACTTACAAAATTTTTGTCCAGTATCAATCATGGTTGTAGTCGAATAATTATTCGCCAAATCTTTCAAATATTCTTGTCGCGTTCGTGTAGCCATAGTTGCGAACTTTTCAGACCGATGTGCAGCATTTTCTGCATTGACAACTTTCGCTAATAGAAAATCAGCGAAAGTTTTAGATTTTGGAAAGAGAGCACCATCTTTTATTGGAGGTCCAAAAACGGGTACTTCTTTGGAACGGCTTACAGCAATACTATAATGTGTGTTTTCTGTGCATGGATTTATTGCTCGCACGATAATGAAGACGTGTTGAAACTGGGACCGAATGTTCTTTGGTGTGAAAGGTTGAGCACCTGGCTCTTGGAAGACAATTGTAACGATATCGTTACCGATATGTCGTTTGCGTAATAATTGTTGACGATTGTTAGGGGTAAACGGTAGCATAGTTGATACATGGAACATAACTTCACAGTCTTGATATTGCGAATAGACAGAGTATAAGCCAGTTGAGTCCGCTTTAATTTACAAATAATATATTATATACAAGTATGAATATATTAAAATCAAGATGATTTAATTATGTTATTCAAAATTCTCAGTAACTCTAACGTAACTATAACTTTCAATAAAAGGTTTTCGCAATAGCTTATTGGTTACCGGAAAATTATCATTGAAATTATCAGTTGCGCTACATTGATATGGTACAGTGAAAATCGTATTATTAGGTAATTTTTGTAACTTTCTATAGAAAAAAACAAACATAAGAAAACATTTATAGTTGAGGGAAGACATAGATAAAATGATGAACATCATTTTGTGACATGGTTTCCGCCTATTTTACAATTATTATCTCTAAGTGCTACATGTATGTCCTTGTTTAAAAAGTGAAACAAACATATTATTCAAAAGCTTCGACCGTATCGAGAATACCTTCCGTAAATTGTTCATACACATCTACTGTGACGAGACTACTTCAAATTACTACTGAATCACGTTTTAGTCTTAAAACACGCTATTCTTTCAATTTTATTGCAAAAAGAAAATGCTATTTAACGTTAACTTACTTTTATTATCCAATCCAGCTTTGTACTTATCGAACCCCTTAAGTCTGACTCGCTGTCCAATACAATCCAAAAACTCCAAAAATGCTGGTCCAGCATCTTCATTATTGTACATTTCTTCTTCGGACGCTTGTCCTGCTTTGCAGTACATAATACCGACTTTATAATGGCTTGTTAGGCCCTGTTCATCTAACTTCAACAATTGTTCTTCGGCTTGCGCCGATTGGATACCAAGTCGAAGACAGTTCAGTTGAATCTCAGGTGTAACGTATTCCAACACTTCTTTCGTATTAATTGATTTATTACTGTTTGTTGTTTTTAAATTTGGTATTGCATCTTCTAAAATGGTGCCTCTTAAAGTTAATAACTCTGATGTTCGTATTACGAGACGATATTGGTACTGGTGATTGATGGTGTCATTTGGTGTAGATTTTTCTCGTTTGATTGAAATTGCAACTGGACCTAGTTGCTCATCCATACCAAACCAGTTTTGGTGGTCTGGAGTGGAAATAGTTTATTATATTTACCCATTTTATATTACGAACAGTTATAGAAATATGTAAAGCTATATTTCTAGTTTATCTCCATTTATTTGAAGATGATTCGAAATTTACATTTAAATTACATTATAGTATTGTTAATTTTTACAAAAAAATAATAATACATGATCTAAAACAATTATTTTTAGAAGAAATAATTGAGGTAGACTTTATATGTTGTTCAAAATAAACAGAGCGATGAAATAAGATTATAGAATTATATTATCATTTTCTATTATTTGGTAATGTAATATTTTTCTTATGTGAAATGTGCTTGCTCTCATTCCTTTTACAATGATGCAAGCATGCGCGCTTTTATACAAGGCACATCTCAGTAGTTATATGACCCAATGACCTCACATGTTATACTCATATTTACAAGCAAGCAGAAGGTGACTGGGTATATGTGTATCCACTGTTTGAGCTGAGTATGAAAGATGTTAATCATCTTGACAGCCTCATGCGCGTATACTTTATATATCAGTATCAAAATAACTTTTACAAGCTTAAATAAATAATATTTATACACTCTTCAAGTTATGAAAACTCTGTGTGGCATATATATATATATATATATATATATATATATATATATATAATATATATATATATATATATATATATATATATATATATATATATATATATATATATATATATATATATATATATATATAATATATATATATATATATATATATATATATATATATATATATATATATATATATATATATATATATATATATATATATATATATATATATATATATATATATATATATATAGATATATATATATATATATAAATATATATATATATATATATATATATATATATATATATATATATATATATATATATATATATATATATATATATATATATATATATATATATATATATATATATATATATATAATAAATAAATATATATATATATATATATATATATATATATATATATATATATACTCGTATATTTATATGTAGTTAATTATTATTATTTTCATATTCTTTTATCTACTGCATCAAATACTTATAATTTATTAAAAAATTACTTGAATAACTATTGATCAAATATATTTATAATAATCCAATGAAACTCAATTGCATACAATGTAAACACGTGCTGAAAACTAAGTTGTATACAACATATTGCATAATTGAAATATTACTGAATAAATTTAAATAAATACTTTCTACTATAATCAGAATACGTCCTATATTTTCAATGGCCGAGGAGAAGATAATAAAAAGCTAAATGTATATTGCTTTTATATAAAATAAATGTAAAATACAAATGCTTACCCTGAGCTAAGAAATATTTTCTGAAGTACAGTGCTCCCTGGTCAACACTTTCAATCGGTCTAGGAAGTCGTTGATACGGACACGTTGCATGTCTCCAGTGAGTTTCACCTGGAGGGTATTCCAAAACTGCAACTCCATATGCCAAGGGCGGTCTATGTAGTGGTCTTCGTTGAGGTGACTTATGTCGACTTTGTATCCGTGTCAAACTAACAACTCGCTCTTCTTCGCCACCGACTTCATTTCTAAAGAACGGACAGCTCTCCAGCAAATCATTACTCTGACCATCACCAGAGTCTTCATCCCCACTATCGCCATCAGGAGTTGAAGATCTAGTGTTGAGCATAGAAGCTGCAGAAGCACCAGTAGTTGTATTTCTCCTTCTAGCAAGAAGTAGTCCTCGAAGCTTCGCTGCATAGCCTAAATTTGCTGTTAAAGATTGGCAGTCATAATGCGCGAACGCTCTACGTCGTTGTCTTTCCTCAATATCTGCAGAAGAATTCGTTATCGAATTACTAGAAGTACTCATAACACTATCATCTACAGCAACTGAGCTTTGTCGAATTGCTTTTGTAGCCATGCTACTAGCGTTGTTATTGTTCCCCCAAAATCGATGCAGCTTTAAGCGTAACTTTGGACTTGTACTACTTCCAGTAGCACGTTCGGTGATATCGTCAGTTGAAGATAGGGTTTCTCCCGGGTGGTCGATTTTTCCGCGGAGGTATTCGGACGGACCTGGAGATCTTTGATCTGTGCCTATGAGTACTGCGGGTCTGTAGTCTTGTAGCATAGCAAAGAATGACTCAGCAATTGGACCCGGTCTCGGGTCGTTTCCTATCACATCAATGCTACCATGACTGCCGTACTCGCGACGCAGAGTCGGCGATGCTGGGTCTGCCAGAGGGTGATGGTGGTCTTGTAATTCCAGACTGGAATTACTTCTATTGACAAATATAAATTATTTATTATATTATATAGATTAATATATGTTAGTTTGATCAATAATAGAAATTAAGTTTTGCAAATACCAGGCGGACTAAAAAAAAGATATATAAGCAAATTTAGTCGCAGGAAAATTGAAAACAAATATCAGATTCGAGTGATAAAAAAAACCTATTGTGAATTTACATATAAGTCAAAAATCAGGCGCATGAATATTAAATACCATACGTGAGGTATTTTTCGAACTGGGTATCATACAAAAAAATTACATTTATTTTGTGAAGTTAGTCGCATGAAAAACCGCAGTAAAAACCCTTCATAATTTGCAAATTCGGTCGAATGGAAACAAATTTATGTTACGTACCTATTCAGTCGCATCAAATTAATTAAACAGATACTTATATGTTGTGAACTTAATCGTAGACAGATTTGTATAAATTCATCAACAATAATAGCGTTCATGCATTAATATTAATGAATAATAATGTAAAACTTATTCTGTAGTTAATTCAGAAAAAAAAATTACGAAATGTATAAATTTAAACTTGAGTCATACACCTACTTGTACATTTCGTGCGTCGTATTACTTTATAATAAATGTCTAAATTACATATAAAATTATACCTGTAGAGAGATTCCTGGGTCAGGTGGTGTCTTCTTGTTGCGTGTGTTGGCGGTGTCGACGTCGCAGCAGATGATGTCGGTGGTGCACCAGCTCTACCAGTAGGTGTGTTGTGGAAATGCCGATCATTGTACGTACGAGGAGTCGCGAGGCCTGCGTTCACACGAGCTCTCAGCACCTGACTATTATAATATTCGACGGCTTGGGCGGTTCGTTCACGGGCGCTCGGCGGACCACGTGGAGGTGTGGGCCCCGCTGCCGGACACTCGTGCAGACCGATCATCCCATCACGCTATAAACAAAGAGCTCGTAGTTTAGTGGACATTTATTCATTCAAGGATACCAGAACTTCCAAAATATCCACGAATATCCGAATAGCGGAGATATTAAAACTAGAGTTTCTTTGTTCGAATCTCGGTTCGAGTTATGCGCTGGCTGATTTTTAATTAATTTTCAAACAATTTTTTTTGAGCTCAGTCGCATGGCAACAAATGCAAACTTGAATTTAGAACGTTTCTTTGAGATTTTGAACGTCTAACTCCACGAAACCGATACTATACAACGAATTCACAATCATGTATAAGTATTGCTTGAATAATAATTATATATACATATATATATATATATATATATATATATATATATATATATATATATATATATATATATATATATATATATATAAATATATAAATATATAAATATATATATATATATATATATATATATATATATATATATATATATATATATAAATATATAAATATATAAATATATATATATATATATATATATATATATATATATATATATATATATATATATATATATATAAATATATAAATATATAAATATATAAATATATAAATATATATATATATATATATATATATATATATATATATATATATATATATCTACATATATGTATATGAAAAGCATGCCTTTGTGAGGCCGGAGTTATCTTAAAAAAAACTGACTTTGATTTATATTTTCCCAGAACAATTTGAACTTAACTAGATAAAATAAGACTATAAGAACAATACTTCTGTTATAATTATTTTACCATAAATAATATTAATTAAGCATTTTTAATAAATTCTTTTGTAACGACAACACTATATATAATTTCAAATTCGCTTTAGTTAATTTAAATAAAACAGAAACAGTTCCCACAAATGTACATGAAAGGAAAAATAAAATTTGAACTACTTGTTGAAGAATGTGTCAGATGTTTTTGGGATAGGTTGTAACGACCGACCGCATGGACTATTGGGATTCCTTATATGAATAGTTCGCTTTGGTATGAGGGACCCAAGGGCTGTCCTACGTGCCAGGGACGAACTCTTGTTGCATTCAAGTTATGCATGGAATTTACTATTCTGATGCCAGAGGGGTACCCACGCATAATTTAAATAAATTTGCGTTCTTGTTAGAAGAATCAAAACATTTCAAGGAGTTCGAAGTAGCAGATAGATTTGATAGTTTTAATTGACAACAAGAATTCGTTGTGAGTCACACGATCAGAATGTCTTACGTATGGGAAAACGGTTAGATGGATATGATGAGTAATACGGTCCTGACCGGAACTTAAACAATGAATGACCACCAATACCATAGCCCGCAGATCTTGTGCGTATGCGTGTGCGTACATACACGTACTTTAGAGATCCATCTGGGCTTAGGGTGCAAATTCTTTTCGTAGAAAGGAATTCAATACCGTTTTTGCTGTGATATATGATACCATTCAACAAGATTCTTTATAAATCTCAGTTGGTAGTCTAGTTAATCTAAGCATAAAAATGAACACATGTACAAATGCTAAAGTTTATCATTTTTGAAACTGGGCTATAGAGAAGCTTGTATTTTCAATCTTGTTTAGTAATATAGACAAAAATAAATGATCAAGTTCAATGTCGTAAAGGGAAAGCGACATATATTTTGCGAATATAAAAATCATACTCGTCAATATGTGACGTCATCAACTGCATTCTGAAAGTGCCAATGCTCCAAACCAATGTCATGCGTTTAAAATAATGCTACTACAGTTCTTCAAGTAGGAATGAAAACTGAGCACACGAATTGAACGACAAACAGGAATCCGTACAAAGACACTCAGCTGACTTCACATTCATCGTATTTTATGGCTTTTAGGAATGCCCGTTGTAATAACTATTACAATTCCACTGTCAAATTATCATTGCTACTTCAAGTTACGTCTCTTGTTATGATCTATTGCTTATTGTAGATGAAAATCAAATATTTTATTAGGATTAGTACAATGAAATTTAATATAATATATATTGTATGAATAAATATTGTTATTATGACTAATATTTTAATTTCGTGAAAGTTAATCTGATTGCGTACTCAATCACTGAATCATCTTTTATCTACTTCTGCAATCTTTTTATAATTAAAACTGAATATCACTCGATGTTTTTAAAACAATTTTTTCTATTGGTATTTTTATCATTTGTTGGCAACTTTAAGATTTAAAATTACATAACTTATATATATATATATATATATATATATATATATATATATATATATATATATATATACATATATATATATATATATATATATATATATATATATATATATATATTTACATATATATATATATATATATATATATATATATATATATATATATATATATATATATATATATATATATATATATATATATATATATATATATATATATATATATATATATATATATATATATATATATATATATATATATATATATATATATATATATATATTACACCTCGGATGTGGTAAATAAAATCAAATTTTGTATTGGCTTACGAAACAAGGCAATGGTTGTACTATTTAGAGTTACTGGTCATCGAGTGCGCACAGCCCGCATTCTTAACAATTAATACTATCACTTGAGTAATTACCCTTGACATTTGACATATAAATGATTAAAACCGTGTCACACGGCCTTTGAATGTTTACCGCTTCTTTGTCGACCATACAATTTTTGGTTCTAATTTACAAAAGATAAGATTCATTCTTCTAAAAATATTACCTAAATGATTTACGTGGTACAAATAAATGCAAATGGTTCAAAATAATACGTCAGACGTCATCTAATATTCTTGTTTACATTCACTTAGGAAGCGACAAGGGAATCAATTACGCCACATGTGTTTTCGACCGCACATGACACATTGAAAATTATGTAAATGAAAATCTATTTCCATCCTCCTGGAACAATGTTTCAGTATCAACAATAACAGGACGACATTCTCCACGGTTGGGTTTGAAAAAAATATAAAAGCGGCTCACATTGACCGAGAAATATTTATTATAGGTAGTTGGAAAATATGCGGAATTATTTAAACGCAAAATTGTCGAAAGCGTCTGACCTTGAAATGTGTAATTAAAATTTAGAAACTTGTGATAAATTGTTTTAATAGTACTGGTTGTTTTTTAATCTGGAAACTATATATCATAAGCGAAATTTAATGAGATATTAATCTGATTTATAAGTTGCCTCGAAGTAATACGATTGAGATTTAGTTATGGGAATAGCAAATTTGCTGACTTTAAAGGGAAAAAGTATTTAGTTTAAAATGCTTGAAAAATAAGGAAGCAAAGGCGTGTGATATTGATTTCTAGTATTTAATAAAGAATTGGTATTTTTAGCAGAAAATATTATTTTATTTCTTGCAATTTAAGATAGCTTTAAATTAAAGCGAGACAAACTAGGGCACGAAAGACACAATAGTCCGCAGCATCCCAGCCGCATCCGCCCACATATCTAACCAGCCGAATCGATACACACTCGCTAAGTTTTCGTCCTACTGGTTCACATTTACTACGCGTTTCATTCATCTTCTTTCAAAAAACATTCTGTTTCCTTAATTCAATTCAACTGTCAGTATGGACGTAAAACGAAAGCATATAAATGGTCTTATTTCATTTTATTAATATGTATATATTTCCTGAAATATATTTCTATTTATTTCATTATATTGTATTACAAAGAAAGAATAAAAATTTCAGTAGATTTGTACTAATAAATTTTAGAATTCAAAAATGTATGTTTTACATTTTCTGAGTTTGGCATTACAGAATGGAGCATTTCATTATATCAATATTACGTAATGTTAAGCAAAGAAGATAATTGATGCAAAACTAACAAAAAAATACTTAGGAAAAGTGGACATACACAATAGTGACTCTATATAATAGAACACCATCTTGCAGCATGGCAAAAAGTGAACATTATATAATGTTTTACTACATACGTTCACCATTTTGGCGTGATTGATGAACAGCGACGTAGCGTAACCAAGTGGCGGTCGGTTATATCATTTGAGTTTTCCTTCGCTACTTCGCGTTGGAGTTGTTGATGTTTGGAACAGCAAACGAGAAACGACAAAGGGCCAAACAACATTGACCGTAATTTTATGTATGGACACGTGCACCAAGGTGGAGTAAGGAAAGAGGATATTCATCGTTCTTCTAAATCGGTGTGCTAGCAACCGGAAGTGCCGAGTAATCACGAACCCGGCCATCAGAAGATGTCGCTGACCTCGTACTTATTATTTTAAAAGTCTTTATTGATTAAAAGCTGCTTTGTATAAATCCACTTTTATCTGTGTGAAGATTTATTTCTTCAACAAAAGAATTTGAACTTCAAAAAAGATACACTTGTTTGTAAAACTTAACTTTTCTGACTCATTCCTGTATTAGTAACAATGCTAGACTTTTTTTTGTAGAAAACAAGTATATACCTAACTAAAAACTAGGCGTTTCAAGCTAATCTACCGCGGCAAAGCAAATATCAAAACATCTGTTAAATTTATCTTATAACTGTTTGTATATCTCTGAAGATACATTTATCTTTTCGTCGACAAACTTTACGAGATTTTTTTTATAGATTATGTGAGTGGTGACAAAAGTATCAAAATCAAGAATGTTACATTTTCACATGAATAAATGTACGACGAGATAGGAAAGTTGCATCGCGAATATAAGAGCTTTTGTACGCCACGGCGATTATTATTTTAAATACAAATTCGATTAATGAAATTAATTTTTATTATCGTACTAGAGGGGCGCCATCTGTTGTGTTTTCTCACGTTTATCACACACATACATTAATAAGGTGTGTTTGTTTATGTGCATATATTGAATGACGTTGGATACACCCTTCATTATATTAATTAAATTTTCATGACTCTTACTACTGAAAAAAGTATTCATTCTTTTTCAAACAGTACGTTTTTTTATAACGTATGTATATACATAAATAGTCATACTTTATTAATTTGTACATTTATTTATTTTTGGTATATTCAGAAATGCTTTTAATATAAATTAGTATTATTATATTTAGATAGACACTGTACATAAATTAGACTAGGTAATACTAATTTATCAAATTAATTGAATCATTGTTTGCTAATGACTTTGGGGAAAGATAAATTAAATAATTTTGTATATTAAATTCGTTAAATTAACTTCAATTACAGTGCTAATTATGCATTTTAAAAATTATTAACGAACTTTTTTTGCATTTTCAATGTCATCTTTAATATAATTATGTCACATGACTACAAGGCCGCTACAGTTATGAAGCACCTCCTCCCATTTAATGTAGTGATGTAATTCCATTTTATTAGGTGTCGAATAGCCAGTTTCACATAGATTTACATCTTCTGTAATGGGAAATATGTAAAATTTTAATTATTTACTAGGAATATTGTGGCGGCAAAAATCTAAAATCTCTCGTTTGTAAATGTTTTGCAAGTGTCATTATATAGTAATTGTTTGTATATTTTCTATTGCGGTCTGACAGGGTATCATTAGCTTTGGTGTAATAATATAACTGAAGCATGATGACAAAAGTGCTACAGGAATAAATGTTTAAAACAAAACTAATACTGATGTAGGTTATGCATTTTAAACACTTTTAATTAAATCGAAGTTTAGGTTACAAAGTATGTTTCTTACTGTTTTGATTATCTATTTTTATACTAACTAGAATTTAATAATTGTTTTAATTAGGTTTAGTAATTTAGCGTGATGTAAATGAAAAATAGCATGAGCATCATTAGACTAATTAAATATTCTAATATGATTAACAGCATATGGTGTTGTAGGTGTTGTATGAGTTTTACATTCGAATTCAACGAGTATTTTATATTTTTATGTAAATATACCTACAAGCTACAATAGACGAGCAGATGTGTTAATGGTGGCTACTAGTTTACAAATTTAACAATTTTAATTTAAATATCGTTAACACATTAATAATTAATGGAGTGTATAAAATAGGGATATGTTATCACTTTACTACATAGGAATAACATTAATTGTGATATTAAGTACTAATTTATTACTGTACGGAATCAAGTTTTAGATTAGGGCATGGATTTTCAGTTCTGCTTCAGTTATTTTAAATTATAGCGTTCGTAAATATATACAAAATTAAAATTGCATTTTCCCATGGATAAACTGTGAAACTATAAAACGAAATTGAAATAAATAAACAAATATGTTCATTTAGCAAGTGATAAATGTCACTGGATGTAAACATCAATATTAAATGTAGTTGTAAAATAGTAGTGGTGGTGGTGATGATGATGTATTTCCCTGCACAACACCGAGGTCAATAACTCGTCCTCTGTTATAAGCGCGCGCGGTATAAAAATAACAGAAATATATTTATATAAACAAGAAGAAACTCCCGCAAAGAAACACAAGACCTTGCAACACGTGCAATAAAACAAACCGCTGTAAATTCTCTATCCATTACATATTTACGTAAACCCAAAAATAGACTCACTTTCTGTAATTATTCCTAATAACAGCTTCGAATCAACAATTCTTATTATCATATAATCTAGTAAATAACTAACCACAAGAAACATTTTAATGATTATCTAGAATAAAAAATCATTATCCTTAATTCTAAATAATAATTCGAATCTTAAAATAATTCTATCCTACAACGAACGAGCTAACTTATAAATAGAAGAGTCTTTTGTTGTTACATGTACAAACCTACATACATAGTTATAATAGAAAACCTTGTTTCTTGTTTGCTTTGATGATAATATTGTTCGCCTCTCCGTGATGCTGGTAATACAACAACAAAGGAACATTGTTTTGGCAAAGGTGAGAATGTCGTACGCGTGAGTAGCAATCTCGACTCATCACGTTGTGCTGGGATGAATTTCCTTCGTGCAAAATATGTATGCGATACGCACGACGGCCAATACTTGCGTGAACATATTAATAATGCTCGTGCAGCATATGTTATTTCTATTTTATTTTACCCAGAAGCGAAGGTGTTTCTGTTCTGTATACTGTATAGCATATATACAAAATGGATTCATGATCGCACTGCATGGTTTATCAGTTTAATAATAAATAATAAACAAGATAAGAATCGTTGCGAAAATAATGCTTGCGATTGTAGTAGATATAATTTTTATTTTGTTTTATTTTTTCTAATATGTAAATCAACAAGTAAACCAACGTGTTTGTCGCAAACAGTATATTGTTGTTTTGGAGTTCGGTTACTGGAAGGGAAATGGTTAACATTCTGCGTAGTCTATATTGTGGTTGTTTACGTAAGCCTATAATGCTGCTTACCATACACAGTCTACAACTCATTTATTTTATTGAAATTGACCCCGGGATTGATGAACGTATTGGGTCAAATCTAGAAGTTACCGAGTTCATGGAGGACAATGGAACTAGCACACTGTTCTCCAATAATTAAGGAGTAAACCTTGAGTACTAGGTTTCGAGTACTGAGTCAAATTGAACTGATTGAATCCGTAAACTGATTGTGAAAAACGCAAAACTCCTTTGAGAGTAAACTGAGCGTATGCCTGCTATTTCGATTTATTTTCGCGAAATAACGTTTTATTGTTGAAAATATATAGATATAGAAGAAGAAATTGGATTTTCATTTCACTCCATTGTATCTTCCTCTCTACGTCCACAAGATGTAAAGTGCTCATACCGCCGAAAATATTAATCGGTAGTTGCAATGATTTCGAAACTTTTGAAAGGAATGCGTTGCTAATAAAAGCGGTAGTTGTGTCTTTAGCACAATTTAAATTATTGTATCAGTTCCACTACGCATTAGTCAATAAATACAAACAAAAATAACTAATGATCCTGAATAACGGTCAATGACAATCATCATTCAAGGCATGTAGTTGGTGGGCGTTTATGTCTCTGTATTCACAAAGACATTATTAAAACACGAGTTACTAGTTAGCTAAAGTGTTCGTTTTGACTCACATAACAAAAGCAACATAGTACTAATTGCGAAACAAGAATTAAAACTATCATTTGTTGTTGTTGTTGAATGATTCATACCTTAATGCCACACCTAAAAAATGGCACAAGTAAAAAATTGATAGAATATATTAATAAACGTATCATGAAGCAAAAAATTGGTATATTGTCTTTGTTGAAAATAAAATGGCTTCATTATTATTATTATCCCTAGTTATACAATTTTAGTTTGGTTTGAAGTGTGATGCTTATAGTTTTTTCCTCTCAATAGTGGTATCCTGTACGCAAACAATGATCTCATATCCGATCTGATTTAAATTGAAAGTTTTTGTTTTATTAATTGTTTTGCTAAGCGGAAGTATGGTTGTTCGATTGTCATGACTGTATCCGTCGACGCTGTGGTTTCGTATGAAGAGTTTTTGAATATTTAATAGCTGTTTCTTCAATATTGACATATAAGATTCATTTGTTAACGAAACGATTTTTGCATATTAATCAGCCATAAAATTGCTTTTAATTATTTTTTTTCGTAGATAATCAGTAAATCTGACATGCATACCGCCTGAATTTTTAAATAAAGCTTTTATTATCCAAAGCAGCATTATATAATTTTATTGTTTTGTATTCAAAATAAGATTTTGTCAATAAAGAGGAAGATAAATTTAGTAATAGTATGGAAATGTGGTCTGAGTAAAATTGAAAGTTCGGTATGGAGAATTGCGAAATTATTGAGCAGTTTAGATTTCGTTTCCTGCTCATTTGAGATGATGGATGAATATCATTTCCATATCTACTTGAGACTCAACACAATATGAGCCATTTTGAAAAATGAAAAACGTTTAATATTTGCATAGACATTACGCTGCATTTCCTTATTGCCATAAAATAGTGCTTACCATACCCCTACATTTTGGTAATGGTATCAACGTGGGTGACCTCATAAACTTGCGTATTTCTCAAGATATTATAACTTGTTTTTACTTGTGGACAGATCTTTTATTTTCGATTAGTGTTTGTGCAGCGATTCTGAACTAGATTCAAAACAAATGTTTTCTTCTTTTATACACCAATTTTTTCTATAGATTAACCATGCAATTTAGATCGTTAGCACGTCGAACCATAACAATGGCTTTATATTTTTTATAGTAAATTGCAAAAAATTGTAGGTAGGTAACTATAGTAAATAATATGAAATTAATTTCATGTTCTCATTGTGTTTATCATAGTGGCATTGTAGTTAACCTTCGAATAATTTTACGGTTTTCTGACGTAAATTTGATATCAAATCTAATGATTTTCAAATGTTCATAGCGCCGGATTTGCCTGTGGCCTCTTTCTCACGTTTTATACTTTAATCATATTTTATAAATAATGTTTCTATATCTAAGAATATTGCAACAGTATCATCTTATGCTAAGAATTCGACATATAAATGCATTTTTTGCTCAAATTCAAAATAGTATTTATCGTAACGATTCTATTTTTAGAGTTGATAAAAAACATCAAATACCAAAGATATATTTTTTGTTTTGAGATACAATTAACCTAATTCCTATGCTTTTCAATTTGAAACAATAAGTTTCTCATCATAGAGATAGTAAACAATTTGTTTCTATGGCAACGGTAACAAATGGGTGAACAATGGGCGACTCCTTTCATTTATAAAATGTGCTATAAAAATTAAGTAAATTTCATTTTTATGTACCTGCCGTTTGTGAGAACTGTTATACTAATTATCAATTGTTTCTTACTGCATGATAATTAAATCAGTTTTCTTCTAAATAAAACTGTATTGTACACATTACAATAAGAAATTTAAAGTTATTATTCAATATTTGGAACGTATATATTATGTTTTAATAAATCTGCTCACTATGGACGCAGGAAGCCGCAGGTGAGCGGAAGTGTTATTTTTAGTGCATCTAGTATAACGGAAACCACGTGACAAGGGCATAGGCCATTCGAATGGACATTTAGAATCATAGAATATCATTTTCCAAACTGTATTTAACATTATTCAAATGATTATAGTTGGATATAAGGATTATAAAGTGCTATTTTATAATAGAAATAACTGCTATAAACCACTGGATTATACCTAGTGGAAGACTGTAAAGTTATATTATTCTATCGTCGCTAACACGCTTGTTGAGAAATCAGGATTTTTATTACTACAGTATATTATTAAGTTCTGAAACGTATTTTCTGCTATTTTATTTATATAAATTCATTAGGCTGAAACCTATTGTTCCAAGGTATAAACTAAGAGAAACGAACTAACCATGACAACAAGAGCTGTAACTTTACAAAGTATCTATTTATTTTTCTGCTGAGTAAGCTCGTCATCCTCCTTGCTCACATTTTAGTTCTGTGTACGTAGGAGGCGTAGATAATCAGAGGAAAAATAAAACGATAAGTTTTGTTATAATTTTCCAAGAATTGATAAATTACACTTTATGTGGGTATGAACTATGTATAAAAAAATGTATATATATATATAATTATATAATACAATATTCAGTATTTGAGAGTTTGCAAAATGGAGCAGTCTGTAAAATAAATGGAGGAAAACGGTTACAAAGTTAGAGCTAATACCGCGTTAGCAGACATGTCAGTTGACAGAACAAGTATATATGTACTTAAGATTTTCAAAAGCAACAGGAAAGAAAAAGCTGTGACACAGTATAATACTTTATATAGATCTTGTTTCAACTTGTTTAGGTAAAACCATTGAATACGTATCTGGTTGGTACATACAAGTCTACCATCCTGGAGAACCCGTTATCTTATATGTCCCTTGTATTCAAACTAAGATTTACATGGTAATCTGATGATTGAACTATGGCTTAAATAACTATTATACCGAAAACTTATTAGTTCATCATTTTAGAAAATATGTTGATATTTGTATACTAACTTTAGAACTTTTCAAACAATAACAATAATAAGAAATAACTCTAGGCTAACAACAATAATAATAAAACATAATTTTATTCTTTTGACTTATAAGCGTATACTGATGTATTTTTAAAGACTTAATTTGACAAAAATTGTATATTGTTTAGTGTTGTAATCCAGTCAAAATTGCGTTACTCACAAAAGAACAATGGTATTTATTTTATGTTAAAAACTGTTTTCCAACCATCTACAGTGTCTTGCACTTTCTTATACGTAGTACAAATGTTTAAAAAGTCAAGGAATATTATATATTGTATATAAATAAGAAATACGAACTTCTTGTTTGATATATACCTACAAATAAATAACTGATAGATATTTATTATTTACATATAGGTATTTCGGTGTCTTTCCACTATAAAATATGGTTGCTTAACTTTGAAACTGAAGCGTCATCTGAGAGGACGTTCTAATCTATAGGTAGTATCTGAACACTAAAATCTGCCATTAAAAATTTAACTAATTGCAAAATTAATTGCTAAATGATCACAGTATTAATTAAAGGGCATTAGATACTTTAGTATCAGTTGTGACTATTCGATAAAGTTTTTAATATCGACACGACAGGAATATTTATTTGTATCTGCATATATGTATGTAGGTATTGTGTGTTAAATAAACATTAAGGTCGTTTTAATGTCAACAAGTCAAAGGCCCCATTGGCCACCCCGCTGCAACGTTGCATTTGTAAAGTAAAATCGTGTTCTACGTTCTACTACTACATATTACGGTTCTAGAGCGAACAAGCAAGTGTCAAACTGACTGATTCTTTCGCTCGCGTTGCACAAGAAGACGTTTTTCATTTCTCTTTCCTCTGCGTCTTCCAGTTTCTTTCAACAGCAGATAAGGCAAAAATATACTCGCCGTGAAGTCTATTGACCCAGTACGTACAATGTTAGTTTGGATTGGATCAGGTATACTCCACAACAACACGCTTCGGAGCGGAGTATTACATTTAAAAATGGATTCTTAAATTGATTTCATTTCTATTCGTATACAACTTGTCACAATTGTTACTTTTGAAATAACAACTTATGGTTTTGACGTGATTTTTATTTACCTACCTACCTATTTAAATTAATTTGTTTGTTCTCTTTAAACTAAATATCTAATTATCTGTAGATTTTTTAATGTAATTCATCATTGTTAGAAAAAACTAAAAACCGTTTTGCAACCGTTATGAATTATGTTAATGATAAATAATTTTAGTAAGAATAACTAGAGCATTATAGGCGTTGAGTCTAAAGAATTATATATGTTGAAAATAAACATCACAGAATAAATTAGTCTAGTTTGTAAGTAGGTGTTTCAAAATAATTACAATTGGTTATAGGTGGGTACTAAATGTAAAAACACTGTTTTATTTAGGCACGATTATCGAAAAATATATCAAATTTCATACAATAATCATTTTAATTTAAGATACGGCTGATGTCGTAAAATATTGTATTACCAGTCACTTTTAAATTTCAGTTATTGTTGATAAATAAAGTCGTTAGTTATTATCAAAAATAAACTATATATATATATATAAGATAACTATTAGATCGGTGACCATGATCTATTGGTGATGTAAGATCTATGTTTGTTGAATATGTTGGACACGAATAATAAACGTATAGAGTATGTATCCAGTCATTCTTCAATAGCAGCTATAGGTATATGACGCAGTCTAAAAACTCTTTCTTTGTGTGTGAGTGAGTGCAAGCGCTCTGCTCAGTCGCCAGGTAAACAAGTCACGATATTCTCTGCAGATGCATGGCCAAGAGATGGAAGACTTTCCCATAGACGGAGATACCGTTCGGAGAATTTTAGTTTAATCAAACAAAAAACGGAACTTTTTAAAAATTTATCTTTACTACATTTAGCAAATAATTTAGAACTTTATATTAAAACATACATTTATATGTCAAGTTATGCAGAAATTAACGTACATTTTCAATTACAAAATGAGTTTTACTCCAATTTCAATAAAGTTATATTAAGTACACTACGCGTTTATTTTACATAAAAAATAATGTAAATGTACACCATTTTTTTAATAGTGTACCATGTATACATAAAAAGCTAATATAAGATATGATTTATAAATATGATGAATATTCTTTGAATGAAAAAAATTTCATTTAAAACACAATATAATTCAGTATATATTTTAATACGAGATGTTTTTTAAATACCTACTAAAATTTTAAATTTAATAAACATACAATGTATTTAAATAATTTTAGATACGAGATGTTTTTCCAGTAATAATAATTACTTGATTGAAATATTTTATGATGCTTTTCTTTGTGGTTTTTGGTAATTCAAGTGGGTATTCGGAATAATAACTCAGTTCAGGTAGAAAGTCAGCAATAATAATAATATAGATCATAATATATCCCATAAAGATATCGCCAAAATAGAGGTCACACACAGGTAAAAGGCATTATTTTATTTTTCGTAGTAATGTGATTAATAAGGGTAATTCCATTAATCGTTTTATTGCTTATCGCATATAATAGCTAAGAAGGTTGCTTAGTGTATTTAATTAGGAAGTTTGCGACTAATTTATTGGGTTTAAGTTGGCTAGTTGCGCACAATTATTAAATCATCTGTGCGCCACTAACCATTTTTAACGTAGTGCACCGCTACGGATAATAAATGCCTTTTAAATTACTGTGCATCAATAATAACACGACACTTAGTATTTATTTATACACTTATAATACAACTATAGATATCTAACATATGTATAAATAAATAAATAAGTCAACAAATACTTTTCGTTTAGCATCAATCATAAATCAAACATTTCAGTTCGATATATGGTTTATAATAAGGCACTTGTGTGTGGAGTACTGAGATGTAAATTCGGATTACACACTGGTGTAAAGTAGGGACTAGGATTTGTTTCTTTATTTAAGAATTCTAACTGTACAATAACATGTTTTTACAAATATTAATTTGTTTTAACTTCCTGATCTAGTTTGCTATTATAATTTTATTTATAACAATCTATTATAGTAGCAAACAGAATGAGGATGAATTTTTTATTTGTGTGGGATTAAATGTTAGAAAAACGTGCACGCAACTGAATTGTGTAACTTCCGGAAATAAGACCGCTTTATAAAACATCAACAACAATGAAAACTCTATCTACGCTATATCTCGAGATTCTCATTTAACTATTTTTGTTGCTATTCATTGACAAAAAACGTTATTACGATTGACCCTGTTATAAATTTACACTAGTTTTTGGTTCGGAAGTAGTCTAAATGTCTTAAAAAAACAAGATACCTACTCATTACTTTGTTATACTCATCCGTACATACGAAACAAAATTACCAAAACTATTATTATAGATTGTATTAATACTCTTTCGAGTTTCGGATTTTAAAATAATTTAACAATATGAATTACACTTACATATTCGCTTTGAGATGATCGTCTTTGTCGCGGAACGCAAAACAACGTCACGGTTTTCTCAATTTTCTTGCCTTAAAAGTTACACTTGTTTCAGTAGTTTCAAATTTTCATCGCAGAAAACACACATATAAAAACTTTTCAAATTTAGTAGCACAACACCAACACAAAAAATAAACTTGAGGTAAATCACACACGTTCAGAAATCATAAACACTCACTTTAAGTTGAACTTTGTTAGTGCTTAAACACATATATCTATAAATTAATTCAGTTTTTATATCATAAACGGTTGAATAACTGTTTTTAAACACATTTCACGTGTAACAAGTATCCGCACAGCAAGTTTACACTGAAATGATAAAGATAAACTTACGAAGCGTCAAGCGCATATCAAAAGTTTCACGCAGGCGAACTGAGTGATTTTGTAGATGGCAGCAGCATGCAGTGAACTTCTTTTAGAGTTTTATTTCTAACTCAAATTTTAAATGCGCCAGTACAAACTTATTTTATTACAATACACATTTAACATTCATATAAAATGTTTTTAATTCAATTTAAAATATATTTTGAGCTGTTATTAATCAGGATTTATGAAATCCGGAGACCCAAATTTATAATCCTTACACTGCAAACTACCCGGACTAACCCAAACGCTTAAATTTGCTGAAATAACTGATAACCCTGAGCTTATCGTATTGCGTGTTCGAAAATTCGTTTGAAACGGATAATAAAACTTGCTTTAAGCGGACTAACATTGCAATTGAAATTATGAATGTAGGAAAATTATTCTCTAACACGGTTTTTGGTTGTAATATGCCACCATGGTTTTTTGATGAAATAAAAGAGTGTTTAAACAAAATAAAATACTTTATTAATATTTGGACGGAATTAAATATTATGGATGACTGTATTCAATCACCAACATAATTGTTTATCACTTATGAGAGATTTCATTGTTGATTGAGTGATTAATTTCATCGCATGTGTTGAAACAGTAGAAGCATACAAAACGCAAAGAATATTGTCATTTATTTTCAACGCATGGCATTTATGATATTCCGAACACCAATACGTTTCGTTGGCGACAGATTGAATATGTTTATTATCAATTATCGTGTTTGTTGTTGTTGTGAACAGTGTCAAAACAGTTTGGTAGTAAAACGTTCGTAAAATGTCTAAACGATGAGACCCGGTTCGTGTTCGTTTGTTGGTTGTTTGTTGTGGATTTCGTGATAAAACGTACTTTCCTAGTGGACAATTTAGTAATAAAATTCTGAAAGAAACTTTCAATGAATATACTGTAATAGTGTTTGTGTTGGAAATCTACCCTAAAATGCCGGTGTCTAGTTGAAGGCTATGGGGAAAATTTCTCGGATGCACACTTTCGGCCGATCTTAATATTTCCATTGTTGTTTTAAAACATTGACACGCTGTTTGTTCAACTTCATCCAGGGGGGGCGTAGCACCCAAAAGACAACACACGACTACGTCTGGTATCAATGTGCAAGACACTAATCGGAAGGCAATCTAAACGAGAAGTAAATTCATATTTATTATTTTACCGCGAACAAAACTTATGATAAAAGTACAATAAAACGTCTTATTCTTCACAGTTTCTGTAAAGAATAAGACGTTTTATTGTACTTTTATAATTTTCACGATGAAATTCCTCAACGATTTAAAACTTATGATATGTATACATCGATAAAACGAATGACACAAAATAATAAGATATATTTCATTTTGCAAACAATTGAAATAACAACTATAATTCAAATTTAAAATTTGCAATTGAAATTACCGATATAGTCTAATACTGTTCTTTGGTTGTAATATTCAATAATTACTATAAATTTTATATAAATTTAAATCCGTAAACAAATAGAAATAGTTTGTTTCTATATTGGGTATGAATCACCACTTGAGAAATAAATATTAATTAAAATTAACTATGAATATAAAACAATATTTTATATATAAATATTAAATACATTTGGACTTTTGTGTGGTAGAAAAACTGAATAATCTTTCGCGGTAGAATCATGCTCTAAAGACCCTAGAAATGATAGTAATTTTCGCTCGTCTGAGTGCAAAGTCCACCAGCTTTCTGTGGCAACAGCGATTTTACCGTGGATTAACAAACAGGCATACAATGCATCCACACATTCAGCGTATGAGTTCAAAACGATCTAAAATACAATTTTATTATGTGATTAAACGTTATTTATACTTATATGCTTTTAAAAAACCTGTAATAGATGATTTTCAGGGCATAATATCGTTTCCGCCATTGTTATAATATCAGATATATGAGTGCTGGAATCATTGTAATCTACTCCATCTAGTAGTTTGTCTATTATGGGATAAGAACGCTAAAAATACATTCACAATCGATATTTAAAATACGTTCATATCTAGTATCAGGGAATTATTTATATCATGGTTATCTTTGCTATTATACGTATACAAAAGGAAGTATTAAAGAACATACTTTCAACTCTCGTTTAAGTCTTTCGATATTTCTTTGCGATTTGATTTCATCAATACCCACTATTAAAATCATTGCTCGAAACACACATTCTAATAAATGATTCAGTACTAATACAGTTGAACCACTAGATATAGCAATCAAAACCATGCTGAAAATCATAATATAAAATTTTAAAAAATATGTAGGTATATTTCATAAATATAATTTTATAAATAATTACCAATCGTGAAATTCTTTCCAAACTACATTATGGTTCTCAGTTGAAGTATGTAAAATATCAATGTTGTGACTTTTTGAAAACATATGAACTCCATTCAATGACCCTATTGTTGAATAGGTGAGCTAGGAATTAAAACAAATTAACATAGTGTTTTTGGAAGCATATTTTAGGAAGAATTACACTGTCTACTTCGCCTTTTTTACGCAAAAATACAGGTAAACCACCGGCAGAAGTTAAACACATTATATGCACCGACATTTTTAGTTTGTTTACGAAACACAGGTAGAAAAGTACATTTGGTTTTACGCACAGGTAAAATTCCCAATAGCTATACGCAAAAACGGGTTAAATTGTTGAATTCACACACACACACACACACACACACACACATGGTTTCTATCGTCGCTAAAATTGTATGAACATATCTGATTTATATTTTTTTTTCTACTTCTCTTAACATTCGTATTAAATGCATTAAAATTTATTATAGTTTACTAAAAAATATTAAACATAATAGCACTCAAAATAGGGAAAGTAAAACGTTTGGTTTGAGTTAGATGAAGGTTTAGTAATAAAAAAGTACTTGTTCACTAATTTATTTGGGCACCGAAATGTATATTTAAAACCAAATAAATTAATGAAGTGCTTTAATGTTTGTTTAAACAATCCGTATAGATGAGTTTTAAATCAAACTACAATTAGTCTATATAGATCTAATTGTAATAAGTAGACGATATCTTATTTTAAAGTATTCATCAACACTCTAAGAACAGTTTCGATAAATCAAAACTATTAAAATATCTAAATGTAATTCTTCTTTAAAGCAATAAATAAACGTAAGAAAATAGTAGGTAGTTAAATAGTCGTTTAATAAATAAAACTTTATGAAATAGAATTCTTATAATGAAAATGAAGCATTGAAATCACTACACTTAGTAATGTACACAACTTGATATACGTGCAAGTACTACGCGTTGCTAACTTTAGAAAGCTCTATATACGTATTGAAAAGCAGGCGTTGGGGCTTTTCCTGCAACAATCGATAAGTAGTGCTGCCCTCTGGGGGTCCATTGTATGTCACGTGATCGTTGCGCAGGCGTGATTCGCACAGCGAAATATTTGATGGTTTTATTTTCAACCCCCTCCTGCGTGTAACTGTGAATGTGTGCAAGAGAAAGACAACGCGATGTTCCCCTAATCTGAATCTGTTCCAATGTAAGCAAGATGGTGAAGGCGTTGCACGACGGATGCAATGCAGCACCGGCACCGATGGTTCAGTATGTTTTGCGCTCTCCGGTGTAATACACATCAACCGGCGGCATTGTTGTGTCTGTGTAAACAACATCACTATCGCTAGTGACTGGCTACCGTCAATTTGGTGCTTTTAAGAATGGTCGCGATGAG
This sequence comes from Nebria ingens riversi, assembly GCA_018344505.1. NCBI lineage: Eukaryota > Metazoa > Arthropoda > Insecta > Coleoptera > Carabidae > Nebria > Nebria ingens. The sequence continues at coordinate 883,564 of JADQWA010000234.1, forward strand.
GCGGAACGTGAAGATCATTCTGCTCTTTATGATGTCATGGATGTTTGTTATAGTTTACTATCTTCAGACTGGAAGCAACGAAAAGGTTGGTTAGGAATTACAAATATATCCTCTATAATATTATGCTTTTAATTTTATTCCAAACCAACCGTCCAGTGGCTACTCGGTGGACACATTTTATGTTTCTTTTAGGTTCATTTGTAAACAATTTCTAATTACAACAAAGTAAATATTTAAAATTATAACAAAAGTTTTTTCAATAAACCCCCATTTTATATATATATATATATATATATATATATATATATATATATATATATATATATATATATATATATAATATATATATTATATATATATATATATATATATATATATATATATATTATTTCCTAAAAGATACCTTTAAACCATATACCATGCGCTGGAAAACTATTGATTATTTTATAGTAGCGTGATTTGAATTATTGTCATTTTACTTACGTTAATTCAAAACTGAGTTGCACCGCGTAAACGTTAATGAGAGTTACCATGTGTTTGCAGATTCTCTTCTTCTGTTTGGTACTAAATAATAATAAAAAAACTTTAAACCTGTTATGTATTTTTCAACTATAACCTTGAACAAAATAGTTACGCTGTTTATCACAATATATTAATAGTTTTAAAAAACAAATAGTACTTTATCTCGTTTCCGTAACATTATTATATTTGCTGCAGTTTATAACTTATTTAACATTAGCCCACCAATAATGTTTACGCCTTAGGCATACAAAATGCGTAAATCACCCGTTAAACGACCCATGCATAAATATAGTACTAAATTTAGTGCTAGAAATAGTCCTAAGGGAAATTTAAATCATTCTTGCGAGCCACTCCAACCCTGGTATTACTATTGTGTAAATTATTAGTAAAACAGCCTATGGTTTATCTTATGAAATTCAAGTTTACATAAAGTCCTTTGGGACATTTTTGATTTCCCAATGGGTTAGTCCAACCCTGGTGTAACGTGTGTAAATTGTCAGGTAAACAATTTTTAAATTTAGATTTTTTTTAAATTTCCCACTGGCCCCGACCAACCCTGGAAATTATTACATGTATTAAAATGCGTTGAAGAATTACAAATATGCATTCGAAAGTAATAATGTTGACGATTGTGTATTAAGATTAGAATATACATATATTTCGAAAATTGTATTTATTTGCTGCAATGCTTGTTTTTTATATTTAAAATGCAAAAATACAACTATTATCAATCAATGTTTTATTTTGATAGTGGATCAATTTATTGTGGTTCAATATAAATAGTGTGTCACATTTTCGAGTAAAATTAACATTTTAGATTAGAATCCGTAGTAGGCTTAGCGCAAAGCTTAGTTTAAAATTTGAACTTAACACCTTGTTTTAAGACTTTTAATTAATTTTTAATGTCGGAAACTATTTTAATTTAAACTTAAACCTGTAATTAAAATTAGATTATGCTTGCAATAAAAATAGCAAAATTAGTAATGTGACACTAAAAAGATTTTACCATCAGGTGCAGGAAGTACTAAATTGTTAACTATATATTTGAATCTATTCTGAAAAGAAAGCTGCGAAATTAAAAAATTTAGACTGAAAAAGTATTATTATCTTAAGTAATTAAAGTACCAATTTGGTGGTTCAAATAATCTGTTATGATGTATGCCAATATATTTATTATTGACAGAGAGTAACACGAGACTAAATTATTTTATACTCTCGCGATTATAAAAAAATAACCACTATTTTAATTTAAAAATATACGCAAATCAAACATTTTCGAAATTCTCAATATGCTATATAAACTAAATTTCAATATGTATTTCAATTTAACTGTCAAACATCAAATTCATATTTAAATCAAATTACGCATTATAATTTCACATAGATTCATTTTTAATATAAATAATTGCATCAAACGTTTTAATTCGTGACGCTTGTTTTCGATGTTTTGCTCGGACGCCAATATTCGGACCACTCAACGAGTGTCTTGTAAAACAATACTCGAATATTTGTTTTTTACTTTTAAAAACCTAAATTCTAAATACAAACTTACGATAACGAATAATAACGATTTAAATGTTTAAATAAAGAAAATAATACCACCGAATCAGAGTGTTACTTGCCCCAATGCCAAGTCCAGTATACGGGTCACAGCTTTGGCAATAGTTGTAACCATAATTTCATTGCACTGGACGTTCTTATACGTAGTAGGTTTATTTTGTTCATACGCAATGGTTACAATACAGTTATTATTATCGTGTACTTGTGCCGTAACCATTTGTGCACGAAAAATATATAATACTAATGTGATATTTATCTACACCACTGTGAAATGTTTTCATTCGTTAGCATTCTTCGCTAATAAACAAATTTTAAATATTCATGTTTATTTAAATATTCTATACATACATATGCATTTAATTTTAATTTCGTATTCTGCTCAATGATTTAAATTTCACTACTACAAAAGTCCCAAAATGCGTTAATTCATCACCTTCCTCCTTTCAATTTCCGGATGCTATCATTTCTGAGCTGGAAATACTTCAAATAGACTTCTGAGGAACTGCTGCGAATCTCTGGCGAAGCAATTTTAAAACGCGATTTTATATTATTTAATCACAATTTTCACCGTATGCATTTTTTAAACTGAGTTATAAATATGATTTAATTACTACATTAGTGACCGCCTTTTCGCTGGGTAGAATTTTAAACGAAATTAAGTAAATCACGCTTTTTCAATTTGTATCGCAAAAGTGCTTGGAATCAAGAGTACATCAGTACACATATATTTTCGAAAATGAACTGGGAAATATGAAAAGGTACATGATATAATTACAAAACTACTTACCGAAATGCAAACCTCGGTTGGAAATTGTTTGCCTCATAGCGAAAACGACATTTAGTAAATATGATTTCTTTTTTCATTCATACTTTTTTCATGCATACTGTGATACAAATGTGAAATATGATGTCTTTTCCATGTAATGACAGTTATTTTGCGCGTTTTTACATATAAATAATTCACGTATAAAATGAACTGTTCGTGGTTGCATCCGGCGCACAACTGGAGTTATGATTATCTTTAAAATTTTAAATCCTTTGACTATTCAATATTTAATTGACCAGCATATAAATACTATAATCCGATAAATACTTAAACTGGTCTGGAGTATGTCAACGAAAAGCAAATTTCTATCTATATCACTATATAATTGTGTTATAATATTATAAATAAATACACTTAAAAATCAGTTCTTTCAGCGTTAAACTTATAACGATGAAAAATGCATTTATCAAGTTTGAATGTTGTTTATTGCTCATTAAGTATATTGCCGTTGGGGAAAAAATTGTGCGCCAGTGGCAAAGTATAAAATATATAGGAGTGGCTTCATGTCAGGCAGAAAATTCGTAAATTAATGATAGCAAAAGAAAATCTGTGGAAGCGCGCGTTCTCGAGCACGTCTTCAAAGAAAACTTGCTGATGGTTGTGGGAATTCCTAAAAAGTCGTTTTTACTTAGTCTAAATCTAAATTCAACAAACATATTATAATGAAATATATTAAATTGAGTTAGGCGCTATATATTATTTATACAAACTAGAAAATAGAACCGCGTAAAACATTACTGTAATTAATTTAAAATTTCGTTATTAAACCTCTCTTATAAATGTTTGAAAAGAAGACAGACCAGTGGTTCAAATGAGTGAACGAGGAGGAAGTAATATATTTTTGGAATTTCAGTCAAATGACCGATATTAAAACCATTTAAAAAAAAATTCATCAAGACATTATGAAATGGCATCTACGTCAAAATGAACATTTTATATAACCCAAAATAAATTGGGGCAATTAGTTTTCGCAAGAAATTCGTGCTTGAACAATAGAATTAACCGTTAACCTCCAGATGCCATATTCGATCATTCATAATAAAACTATCTTTCATCTTTTTCTATGTGCGGCTTTCTAACGTTTTTGTTTTCATATTCGAAACATCTTCAGTGTATTGCGCTGAACTATCTTATACGTAGATAGTATATTTTGTTAGATAAAGAGGTTATTACAAAATTTTAAACGCTATTTTTAGTAAAACCGCCTTAATTTTCTATGCACACAATCTCTATTTATTTAAAACTCAAATTGATGAACAAAGGCATAACCATAACGAATTAATATCATTACATAATAGAGATTGAATTATATAACGAATTACACTAAATATCAAGTCATTATCTTGAGTTTAGTTAAGCTAAGTTACAGTTAAGTGACTTCTAAATATTTTACTCAAATCGTTATATATATATATATATATATATATATATATATATATATATATATATATATATATATATATATATATATATATAACATTCTCCAGTAGGGACATAAATGAATATAAAAAGAACGTATTTTTATACGCTTAAACAAAATATGAAATTTAATAATTTATTTAATATATTTGAATAGTGTATAACTAATTTAGAAAAAAAGTGAGAGAAAATATGGTTATTAAAAATTATGAAATCGTTACGGCAATTGAAATAATAGAGTTTATTTATATTAAAAAAATGTTACAGAATCTCTGCAGCGGGGCAGAGCTAACCAACACTCCGTAACGTTTCTTCGCTCGGGAAACAATTGTGAAAGTATATACGATCTTTTGTTTGTTTATATTTGTCTTTATTTCTTTTTATCGTTTGTTTCGCCGAAGTCTTTTCGGACAAAAATACGGAAATGAAAAAGCACTTTTGTTCCAATGATCCAACCGGGAGGTCGAGGTGTATCTATTTTCGCGAAATTCCCACGATTATAACCCATATTCAATTCAATTCTAAAATTATACAACTGGCTAGTTTACAATGCAAAACTTCATAAATAAGATCGAACATTTACGCTCTTTGCATTTATGTAAAAATTGTTAAATTATTAATGAGCGACATTAAATTTTTTCTCTATAATTTGTTATCAAACAATTTTTATATTAGAAGTGAATTTATAATTTGATTTTGTTAATTCAGTCATCTGGAATTTGTCAATTTGTCTTGTCCTCCTAACCGGTCGCCGAGGATCGTATAGAACAGTGCATTCAGACGTATATAATCTCATATGATATAAAAGCTCTCTTCTCGATTTTCAAGTGTGTAATGCAGCGAATAAATTCGTATTCGGTTACATAGTGATTTTGTTAGGCCATTCGTATGCACCGTATTACATTTAAATATGGTGAATTGGATACTATCACATTAGTGACAATCACAAACGAACTCATATTACAGACGTATACTTTGACGAACAACAGTTGAAAAAGGAACCAACATCAAATTGATATGAAAGAGATAGAAAGAGACGGCAACAACACATATTTGCAGAATTGTATGCTATCCATCGTTGCCTTTTTTGTAACACATATTAGGCACCATCAAATATTAAAAACCCTGCATTGCACTGAATCATGCAATTCGCGCTAGTAGGAATGCATGGTTGAGTTTAGTATTTATCGTTGATATTGTGAACCATATTCATATATTTCTCTATTTATTCCAATTTTAATTTTCGTTTTTTTTTTTATAAAATTTTCGTATGGTTTTATAGTTTATTAAAAATTCCAATCTGTTTTCGTGTATATGAAACTTATGAAAAGATCAAAAGTTGACTTGGAAACGTATTTTATTTTTATTGTTTCAACTTTTAAACGTTAATAAATAGAGTTGGGCTTATACGGAAACTGGCAGTGAATCATTTGTTTTCCTCGATGATGGAAAGCCAGTTTTTTTCTCTTCCGCGTGAGATCAGAATGAAAAGACACACAAGGACAGCGAGAATAAAATAAATGAACAGTGTTAAAGTGTGGATACTGAATTGACAGCTCTTTTATACGAAAAACGCATTTATATTATTTATGAACCCTGCTGTGCCATCTCATTCACACTCACACAATAAGACAAAAGAATTGCACAAAATTCTGGGGTTTTTGGAAAAATGTTTGCAATTTATCATAATACCATACTGAAAACCATTTCCAACTCTGGCTATAGCTAGTCTGAAAATTGTAACTAAAGATACTGTTGATTGAATATGACACATTGCACGAAACACGAATACATTATTGATTAAATTCAATACATGCTGTTGATGGGTTCTCCATTGTTATGGAAATTATTTGAGTTATGGATAATGGCGTAAATACGGAAATGTGTGAGATTTAGAACTGTTTCAGAATTAATTCAAAATATTTTTTAGTACACCATATTTGCTTATGATAACACAAATGGTTACCTAAGTGGAAATAATTTATGAACTGCCTCTTTTCTCTCTTTGTGTATAAATGTATTTCAATGATATTACATCTTTGTCGTTTAGTCTATTTAAATCTTAAATTAGATAACCATCTTATATTTGCTTAATATGTATATAAGATTTGAATAGGGGTATAATTATCAAAGAACTTCATTAAAGGCAGTCGTAGTACAATGAAACTCGTTTTATCTTTGATATAAATAACACCTCCTTTGTATCATATTTCAGAATAGTATTTAGAGCCATGCCAATTCGTACTAAATATTTATAGAATCAGAGCTTTTAAAAATGTGTGTTACTCTCCAATTTTTATTTTTAACTCTAAAGTGTGACTATAGTTACAAATGGTTTGGAAAACACTAAAATTGAGCATTTTGACGTTATTTGTTTCTTTATAGTTGGTTGGTTTAAAGCTATATAAACGTGTGCGATGACCTATGAAATAATGTTTGCTTAGAGTTGTTGATTTTGAGTTTCTGGAGTTTCCAGGCTACAGATTTGTGATGTGGCTATCATACCAACTGAAGTAGAATATAGTATTCAGATCCGACCAAAAAGTAATTTAAAGTATAATTGAAAATGAAACAAATTTTATTAGTTCTTCTAAATTTCCAAAGTGTTATTTCCTATTCTGACATGAGTAGAATTTCTAATAAAAATAAATTAACATCAAAGCATGTCGAACTGTTGATTCACATACACACCCAATCTTAATTATTTGAGTACAACTCCGTAAGGGATATGATGTCGTGAACATTTCATACATTTGTGCGATGTTAAGTCTTCGGTAACATCCTGATCCATTGTGAGCACGGGTGCTGTATGTATCAGCTCGAGCGTCGGTCGCGCTGCGGTTTCAGTAATCTGTCAGGCAAATACTTGTGCCATCTGTGACTCGTCGCCGTAATTATATGCGTGAAACGCTTAAACTGCTTCTACGACGATATTAGCAGTATTGTCACAAAACGGTTTTCTTGCTTGCCCCATTCGAAACAGATGTATTTACCTTACTCTCTAGCAACTAGCAAGTGTTTCTATGCTCTGTGATGAACGGTGTGGTGTGGTGTGGTTCACATTGGATGCCCTATTCGGTTTGGTGGACATACCAAACAAAAGCATTTAGAGATACTGATGGTCGACCGCTGTTGCAACAATTGCCAAATCGATTTGGATATTGTAGTACGACTATTATGATATATGGTATTACCATTATATATTTTCATTTAAATGATATAGTATATAAATACACTATATAAACAACGATTGGTTTTCCCAATTTACATAATTTGCATATAGAGCAACAATTAATTTATACTTATAAACAATTTAAACAACAATCATAGGTATATCAATAATTAAATAAATTTTACAAATTAATCTTTTGACTATTACCTATATTATTATTTAACTATCATCACATGTAACTAATAAATGCCAAAATAATTATTTATTCTGAAAAAGCTTTGGCTTGGAAAATCCAAACTTTTCGACAACTAGACGTTGAGTGCTTTCGTCGTTAGAAGATAAATACTTTGTGATATGCCATTGAATCCTCTTGAAACATTGATTCTGAACCTCTGTTACAACGCAGTTTACAATCAATCATTCTGTTCAAATCAATAACAAAAGTACACCATCTCTTGATTCGCCTCAATGTTTGCTCCTGGTTAAATTACATAACAAAATAATCACTAACTTTGTTGCAAACTTTAAAAACAAACTTTCTGCTAGACCATACAACAAAACAATTTGTTTCAAAAGCTAACAGCAACGAGCAACAGCATACGGCAACTTGTGTTTGTATTTAGTTCATTTGCCACTCAAGAGATGTCCATCCGTTTTCATTTCCGTTCTCCCAACAAACGACATTATACACAACATATCATTGGTTAGAATGTAACCGTCTGTTTGTCTATTCTTTTGTATATACATGTATGTGTATGTTTCCGGACAACAATAATAACTACAACTACGTGCACACATCGCAGAATCATCTAATTGCATTTCTGCATGAATAGAGACATCCTTCCTTGCAGGAGGTACATACAAGCTTCTGATGACGAAAATCTCCCAAACTACAACTAGCTATAGAGTGCAGTGGAGCATGGATTTTCATTGAATTGTTGCCGCGCCATCGGATTCACTATGACAAGCTGACGTTTTCAATTTTGATACGGCATTGTTCAGCTTCTCATATATATATATATATATATATATATATATATATATATATATATATATATATATATATATATATATATATGTGTGTATATATATACATATATATATATATATATATATATGGCGGATACGCCATGAAACTTCATCTGACCGAGGGGTTAGCGGGTGATGACTGTGACAGAGTGCCATAAGCAGCAAGATGAAACATTCCTCTAGACGTAATTATTGGATACGTGCCTTGGAGACTGGATGTCCAGTTTCTGAATTGCCTCATATGTAATTTGCTATCACTATAGAGTAATAGCAGATAGCATGATGAAGTTTTTGATCTATAATAGGCATGAGTCAAACTTTTGCTATAAAGCAAATAACATATAAATCACAATAATACACTTATATACCATTATTATAAATATTACTAATTTACTTTAAAACTCTAATAATTATTCGCGTTAGAAATACAAATTATAATAACGTCAGTCACTTTCAGTTTCAGCATTTTATCAATGGAGCAATATCGACAATAAACAAAACATAAAATACTTGTATTTTAATTCATTTTACAATCTCTTTATATTGGTTTTGCTTCTTCAGAAAGGAATTTGAATATTATAAAACAATCTTCAAATTCCATAACTTATTTCTTTTGGAAACACCACAAGTGTTACTCAAACACTGGTGTTGGTTAGAATCTTGATTAAATTTAACATATATTTTGTAAGAATCCATTGTAGGTATTTTCGCTGTCAGAAAAGAAAAAAAAAACATCAAAGAGGAAAAAGCACATCGTCTTAAAGAGAGACATGCAAATACAATTTTGTAATGGGTGTTGTAAGAATTGCTAGAGGGTGAATATAATAACATTTTAAGAAGGGCATGGAACGACATAGGCATAGTGACAGTGATGCAAAAGGGACGAAATGGAGAGTATAGTGTGCGCGGCTGCACGTAAATGTTTGATGATGTCGTGTACACGGCAAGGGTGGAATCTCATAAACTCGCACGCAAGTGGTAGTTAGTGAGTCGTTAGCGTTGAGTTCACCAAGCCATACTACTATATTACTGACTTGGAACGAACTTTATACATACATAGGTATACATAAGAAGCGGCATGTCCTTACATATCTTACATACTAATATATCCTCTAAATAACACTACATTTGCGATTCTTGCAGCATAGTGTAAACATAAACAAATATATTTGTTGTGTTACTATAACCTACATAATTAATTAAAGAACATTGCAAATTGTTTGCTGTTTTATCTTATTTTCTATTCCCGTTTTTAATACCATATCCTCTTCGCTATTTGACACTCATTGAGTCTAGATTTTACAAACTTTTTTACACATTTTTTGTAATTATAATTTTATAACCCAATCAAAATTGATGTTTTAAAATGGCGTTTCTAAACGATACATTTGGCTGAAACGATGACCAAAGTTCATTGCACATTATGAAAGTTTGAATATCTTAGTAATAAGATTTTATTTTTGCAGATACAATAAAAAATATCACTCTTATTAAATAACACGTAATAAAAACGGTATGAAAGTTGAGCGACCTTTAATAAAATATATCTTGATGTTTTTATGCGTCTATTAAAAATTTATGATATTGGCTATAACTTCAAAATTTCTTTTTTGATTATTTAAATAAAAATTTTAAAATATTATTTATTTTGTGTCCAATACCAAAGTACATGATGCAAACTTTGCATTTAAAGAAAGCAATCTTTCTTGTTTCTTCTACTCGAGAACCCAAATGGTCAATTTCTAAGATGTGCACATTTGTGTCCAAATGACCGAATCTGGAGACCATAATATATAAATATTCTACCGAATGGACGAGCAACGACAGTGACCCATCCCAGCTTAAATCAACTACCACGTACAACAATGATTTGTGTTCAGAATACGAAATAAACTTACTACATAAAGAAATACTTTTAGGCGAATTGATGTCAAACGTTTCGGAAGTGTTCTAAAATGAAAATAGGATGTGGATATAATTACTTAAATTCCATGCTAATAAATATATAATATTCTTTAGTTGAGATAATAATTACATGGACTCTAGTCCATCATTAAAACTAAATTAGTAGTATCTTATGGTGTTTTAGTACATTTTTGACAAGTTTGTTAAAGAGTAACTTTCTTTTTACGAAATATTCGATTTATTTAAAGATTTTGTTAAAAATCACGAGATATATTTTATTTTCCGTGTTCGGATTTATTTGGCAGGATTGCAAGAGTTAGTGATATTAGGTATTCAAGTCGTATACAAGGTGCAATGATGCCGGGGATTCTGGTCAGTTTTTTGTTCCATTTTATTTTTATCTTGAATCTGTTTTGCGGTTGAGAGAAGCTGGAAGCTGGAACAATGATATTACATTCGGCCAATGACCTAACATTTTTAACTTGCGTAAATTTACGAATTTTATAACTGTCTCCAGCCAGAGTTTCATATCATTCAAATAACTATTACATTTCTGAAAATATACAGAAACCGGAACAGTTTTAAATATACATTATTCATATGGAAACTATATTTAATAAACATGTATCTGATGTGACTAAATCACGAAGCTCTTATACGTTCTTGTTAGAATTGTGTAATTCTAATAAGAAAGTAATATGGAAATATGATTCAAAATTTCTTTTACCTAATGTACGAAACGATGATTGTAAATCTAAATTACGAAATCTAATCTGTAACTATTCCAGTTGTTTTAATAATGGACGCTACTGTATTAGGTTATTATTATAGTATACAAATTACGAGTGGCTACAGAGATTGCATATTAATCAGTGAATCCTATGGTTAACCTAGTTCATGGCTAACTCATATCAATTGCAAATAGTGAGATTGCGACATAATTTCTAATGCAATTGGCTCGTTTGCTAACCTTGCAATTGCATAGTGCAGATATACATATTCAGGTGCATAGTTAGAATTAAGTACGTTTCCAATTCCACAATGATTTGTTCCAGTATCTAGCAAAGCGATGAATTTATTTTCTGCTTCAGTAAATTTCCATTATATGATGATGTATGCAATTTTTAGTAGGAAATTTATACGCAGTAATCATACATCCGAATTGAAGCTTCCTGTTTTCAATTTAATATATTCAATTGCTTATTTGTAAAGTTTTTTGATTTTTTGAATACGAATTCTATTATAGTTTTTAGAGAGACAGAAAGAGAAATATATAACGATATTGAAACAGATGTCATACATATCAGAGTGATAGGATTTGCCACGAATGAAATATTAACAAAGGTGCGATGGAAATGGAGAGAAACTGCAGGATCTCTTCCGGAAAAAAATAGATTAAAATGATTGAAAATGAGTTGAATGAAACACACGTGAACTAGTTGCATAAAAGAATGTGTTTGAATAGTTTGTTGAATATTAATGAATAGCATGCGGTATGTAAAGATAGAGTTGAATAGAGGAAAATAATAAAAGGGTTGTCTGCTTTTGATGTATAAAAATCGATTTTTATGAAAAATAAGTCAAATGGAAAACAAAAGAAACGTTGTAAGAGACTCGAATAATGTTTGACTTATGGTTTTAAAAATATGTCTAGCATTGCTTACATTAGCACAAATCCTTGAACTAGTAACTAACGATCATATTGAAATACTATTACTTGCTTTCCTGTTGATTATTTTTACTTATGTCAAGGTGTAATTGATTATAAAATTCAATGTAAATCACTTAATAAGTGTAATGAGGGATATAGGACACCGTAAATAATGATTAATTTAATGCAAAATAACATATGTAACATTATTAAAAGTAGGTAAATAGCTTGATTTGTAGGTCAATTTTATATAAATGTTGATGAAAATATACACTCATTTAAAAAAAGTTTTTACATCTAAATTTTAGATAAATTAGAAAAAAATATCAGCTACATATATGATAGTAGGTAATAAAACATAATAGATATATCAACGAATAACATGAGCTGAAATAAGCTTTATAAATTGGGAACTGTCACCATGATTTTTCGTAAAATATATAAATACATTATATACCACAGAAACACTATTTTATTAGATTTACGCTACCGCTGTATAACTCATTAATATTTTTTGTAAATTATGCGATTGTACCAGTGTGAAGGTTTTACACTTGATTATTTCCATATAGAAATTTGTGACGTTATTTTTAGTTTATCTATTTATTACAAGCATCCGCAAAAACTAATTACAAAATAAAAATAAATAATAGGTAATAGGAAAAGAAGAGCGGGAGGTATAAAAAATGGCAACATAAAAAAGTAACGAAAACATCCTAGGAACAAAAAAGAAAACAAAACTCCAACGATCAATTGGTGTCTCCATACCGCTCGGCGCGTTTACAACCGCAGTGAGCTTTAGCCGTTGCCGTCGCGTAAGTGTATCGTTCTCCACCACAACCGGAGGCAGACGCGAACTACCCCGCTTTTGCTGTGTCGTTAGTGGCATATTGATGCGCCGGTGGCCACGGTCTGACCGATATTAAGTGACCCGGAGGTCGGTCGTACATGACGTGAATCTAGACGCCTCGATATCCTCTACAGCATCTCTCCCCGTTCTGTGTTTGGTGCCAAGAATGTCAGTTTTCTTTTAGTCCACATTTTTTACGCTTTTTTATTTTTCCTTTCATTTTTTCATTTTCATTCCGCCTTTTCATCTTTTTTTACGATTTTATAAATAAACTTGATAAGAAATCACACCTGAGCTGAATGGAATATCAAATGTGTATGTTATGTTTGTGGTTTGACGAATTTTTTTTTTGTCGTTTCGTTGATTTTATATGATTGAGTTTTTTCAAGGCTTTTTTTCTAATTATTTACTATAAGATGTTGAATGGTTTTATTTTGATTTATTCTTAAACCGTATCAATATTTTAACTGTGGTCTTCTAAAGTGAAAAAAAACTAGTATTTTCTCGTAAAACCAACCTTTTAAAGATTTCCAATTAACCAAACCTTTTATTTAAGCTGTGTAACAATTTAAAACTTTTCACGAAACAATACAATCCAATTGGTAGAAGCTGGCGTTGGAAAAAAATAAATGTTAAACGCAGAGTTTTTCGTTAGATAAAAAGGCGAAAATCAAACAATAGCCGTTATGCCAAGCAATTTTCATTTTGGGGTCCACAATGGCCGGCGTAATGAAGCAGAAGTTTTCATTGTGCTATTAAAAAAAAAACACGTTTTTAAATGAGTTTACCAAGTTTTGCAAACCGTCTCAGCAGAAAGTAAAAAATTAACTGATTATTTTTCTGGACAAGTAAAAATTAGATATGTACATTTTTATAATATTAATTATTTAATACGATTTAAACATACGAATGGTCCTTTAAGTTGTACAAGACGAACGGTGGTAAAGTGGTTCATAAGTAACGTTTTACGCAATCTTAGTTTAAATAAATGATGTTAGTCAAAGTGAAAATAGAGCTGGCGGTATATAAAAGACGAGTGAGTCCATTATAGTCATTCACACGTGTTCCATTGAAGAAAAGAGTTGAACAACTGAAACTTCTTGCTTCTATGTCGACCGAATCATCCAGAAAAAGTTTCCTCTTTCTTTCCCAACTTCTTTTTGGCGAATTCGGCTTCAAAGTTACTGGCGTTGCATGGCATGATGATGTTAACTTGAACAGATGGATAGAAGCACCGAGCAAACGAAAGTCGAAATGGAAAAATGCAAATCAAAATCGACCTTTGTAAATAAAGACATTTATTGTGAATGTATTAGTACATACTTTAGTTTTCAGAATATACTCAATATTTAGTTTTGAAAGTTCTAGTTTAGTTAAAAAATAATAAATGTATTATGGTTATGGTGTTTGACAAGTTTCCTAATAGTCCATTTAGGAGGAAGAGGAACTGATGTCAGCATGCGTATATTAAAAAAAACAATAGAAAGCATCAACATCAGTCTAAAAATTACGGTATAAATTGGAACTAGGCCCGGAAACTCTCACGTTATCCGGCGAAAGTAACATGATGATCTCACACGAAAATTAAATTAACAGAAGAAATGAAAAAAAAGTGTTATATAGACTCTTAGATACTAACTTAATAGCTGGTAATTAAATGATTAAAATCATGTCTCGCTTATTAGTAACATATATAATTATATAAAACGAATTCTTCAATAATTATTAAACATGTAAAACGAAAATCTATTCAGAATCACACTTTAATACCTATTTTTTCCTCATATACATACAGTACTTTATTCATAACATTCATTTATTTATAATTCTAAAATATTACTTTTTTTTTTGAATTTTGACATCGCATTTTAATGTTTTTCACATATGATCAAAATCGCCGTAGGCCTGTTTCTGTACATTATCTGCTAGTAAATCTTATAAATAAGGTTTAATCTACATATACCGACAATATGTTTATATTTCAAATTCAGATGCAAATTATTTTAAAAAAGAAAAAAAAATCTTCAAAATGAAACTAAAAATTTAGATAAAAACTAATTATATATATATATATAATATATATATATATATATATATATATATATATATATATCTAACAACAAATTTTAATATATGACATTTGTTAATCTGTTCACTAATCGGCTTTCCGGTTTGTTTCGAGCGGAAGTCCAACAAAATAATAATTAAAGAGAATTGTATACACGACACGCATTTATGATGCGAATATACGAATTATTACACTACATTCATATCGTTCTTTGATTCATTGAAATTGCGCTATTGTTAAACTAACTTGTTTTATACAGAGAACATAATAATATTACAGTAACCGTTACATTTACAAATTTGTGATATCACAAACATTTTTTCATACGCTATTGTTAAAATATACTTCCAAGTATATGAGTTGAATACACTTCTGTAGTCAGAAAAATGTGAGAATATCTGCGAAAAGAATTCTAGACAGTTACATCCAAGCAGCTTACGTACTCAAATAATTGTGAATTGGAGTATAATCTTCGAAGTATTCTAGAGTACAACTGTACTATTCATCAACGTGTACATGCGTACTGGATTTATTTTCTTGTTGTGTGAGACTCAAGAATGGATTTATGCGTGGGAATTGTGTACATACATACGTATGTGTTTTATGCTTGAGTGAATGAGTATGATCTCATTTATATCTTAAGCGATGTGAAAATATTACTCAAATTAGGACACTATGTGTGGTTTAAGTCATTGTCTATGCAAAATTTAATAATGCAGGTATACTAAATCTTCTAAGTTGCTTTTAGCAACATGTGTGTAAATCCTATTTAGTATATATAAATTACAAGTTTCGTTAGATACAATAGCAATACAGGGATATATAAATTAAAATTATTTTCTCTTGTACATCATTTACAATTTAATTTAATAGTATAATACAACTTACATATATATATATATATATATATATATATATATATATATATATATATATATATATATATATATATATGTATATATATATATATATATATATATATATATGTATATATATGTATATATATATATATATATATATATATAATATATATATATATATATATATATATGTATATAATGTGTATATATATATAATATATATATATATATATATATATATATATATATATATATATATATACATATATATATATATATATATATATATATATATAAAATATATAATATATATATATAATATAAATAATATATGCGTTACATCGATAAGTTCCTTTCGTTAACAAATACAGTTGCTGCAGTGCTAAGCTATAATTATTAGCTTTTACAAAACTGCTTGACAACAAAAGCTAAAGCGGAGATGAAGCGTCGACACATAAACTATGTATATTTCTACCAAGAAAAAACTTAATATATATAGAATAGGTAAAAAATAATATTTTATTAAACAGGTGACTGCTATTTGCTCTTCGAATCCCCGAAAATTTATTCATCCAGAATTCCTGTATAGCCAAGTAATTAAATTACGTAATATTAATTTAATATTTATATAAAAACAGTAAATAAATTTTATTAAACATGTGAGAGCTATTTGTTCTTTGAATACCCGAAAAATTGTTCATCCAGAAATTCACATTATGACAGATAAACACATAACGTGATATTAATTTAATTTGGTATTTATATTGGTAAATAATATTTTATTAAATATTTTAGTCCTATTTGCTCTTCAAATACCAAAATTTCTAAATATGTTTATGTCATAAAGCTCAAACACATGCAAAATATGAGAATGTTTCAGACAAAATACACAATATAAGTTCTCATACAGCACATATGGTTAACTAAAAAGTGATTTCAATAAATTGTTGCTACGGTGTTACAGTATGAATCGTTATACGTAGCCGTGTTCATAACTGCGTATAAAATAGCTTTGTGTAAATATATGTGTGAATATCGGAAATATAACCATTTATGATTGCGATGTAGAAAAATGAATTGATAGTGTTTTCACGTGGTTTATTTTTGCTGTTATTACCATGTGTGATTTTGTTTTCATGAAACTCCATTGCTAGTTAGGATGTATTGTTTTGATTACAAAAAAATCAAAAGCAAAGCATCAAATACATTTGGTTTTGATGTTGAGCTGTATTTTCCAGCGATTTAAATTTAAACATGTATATTAATCCAGCGTAAAAGCAGTACAAAGTTAATACCAAAATAGTATAAAGAATAGAGTATGGATTTTTCAGAAAAAAATTAAAAGTAATCCCATGGCACTATCTGTATGAGATATAATTATGAGAATAGTTAAAAAATATTATAAAAGAGCTTTACATAAGCTTCTATAAGTTATTAAAATTTTAAACTTTTTGTGTTGTTTTCCTTCAAGTCTACATAGTACATGTACTTTCTTACAAATGCGTTTCATTTTATATTCATGGCAACCTAGATTTACACTATATTGTAATTAATTCAGTTTTATTGAAAAACACTTTAAAATCTTTTTTTAATTGAAAATTATAAAACAAGACATCAATAAACAAAAATATTTCACCACCATGTTTAGAGTTTATTGGTGATGTGTATCTAAATTGTGTTTTCTTTTTCAGGTAAGTCGTTCTTCACACCTTTAATATTGATGGCTGATCGATGAATCATAATCTATCATTGCGCAATGTTTTCGTCCCGAGTTCAGTTGATGGCATGTCAAACATTCCGTCTGTTAAATTGATGGTATTTTCATAATATTAGTACTTTCTCCGTAATCGAATATATTAGAATCACCCCATAAATTCAAATTATAAAATGAAATTGGCTGCGTTGTGAAATTACGTTCTTCTTCGGTATTTCATTTTTGTAACAAATTATTCAAAAGTCAAACTGCATTTTAATCAGAAGAAATTGTATTTGCTGGTAAATAATAATTATAAAAGTTTAAAAGAAATCTTTCGTAGACAATTTCGAAAAAAAAAATTGTACTTTGAAATTTCGTCTAATATTCTGAATATTTCCTGCAGCTAGCTTCAGAAAAGGATGATAAATCTAATACAGAATTGAAGGTAATACTTTTCTTATATTATTTCTGAACATTTTCATTTCATGGAAAATTGTAGTACATCTGATTTCCTTTACGTTTTCTTTTCAATACATACATACATATATAAAAATGATATACTTTAGGTACATCAAGTATGTACATTTGAAAAGTTTTTACGATAACTTTTTCGATAAGTTCGATGAAAATATAAAAATATTTATTGATGCGAAATTTTATGCGTGTATCATGTATTTGCAATATGTTTTAATACCTGAGGATGAATATTGGGTATGGAGACGGTTTGGAGTTTTCGAAACTAATATTAATATATTCAACATTAGAATATTAAGTTTATTTTAAAAGTTACACAAAACAAATAATTATAATAGTTTACATAAAAGTTTTAATTAAAATATCGGAAATGTAAAATGGAAGAAAGTTTCACTGATGTTGCAAATGTACAGGCAGGATGCAAATTTCGGATGCTTTAGAAAACAACAAATATTGCAGTCCAGATTGTTTACAATTTACCGTGTGCAATGTAAACGGATGTGAAGTTATTTCGGATGCAATCGAAATAATAAAATACTACATCATGAATAATTTATAAATTTTTCTGCGATGGTTAACGCTGTTAACGAAGCTTGCAACATTTGCACTTTTATTAAACATTTTACTGTCATCAGTTGAATTCGTAGTAAATTTATCTCAGTTTAAACTAATCCACATTATATTATGGAATAATTGTCTCATGAAAATGACAATGTAATTGTACATGACGGGTTCTAATTAATTTGTTCTATTCACGTTATGAAATATGTTATATTTATAGATGTGTTCAGATATATAATCAATTATTTGCGAAATTATAAAATACATAAAGCATATATATATATAT